>OY723391.1:25806637-26171637 GCA_963210295.1 Ophion ellenae | reverse complement strand
TTTTTTTTTTGGCGCCTCCGAAGGCGCAAAAAAAAAGTTCCATAGGGGCCGTCCATATATTACGTCATCGATTTTGGCTGATTTTTAACCCCCCCCCCCCCAAATCATCCTATCCTTCCTATCGTCATAATCCAATTATCGTTACCGTCATCCAACGACCTGACCCCCCCTATTTTAAAATGACGTAATTTATGGACGGCCCCATAAGTCGCTTGGATCTCAATATTTATCTATGAAAAAATTATGTAATATAGGTCAAATATAGCCAAATGTATTCTTAATTTTCCGAAACATTTAATTGAGTGTTTTTCTTCCAAAAAATTCCCGAAAATCAGCCAAATTTTCAGCGTTTACACTTGTATAGCCCCCCCTTAAAACGTCGGTTTGGCCAGACTCTGTAACCGTAAAACTCATTTTTGACAATAAATTTTGAATTTTTAAATTGTTTATTATTAAATTATATAGTCATTCGACTTTATCAGTTATGGCTCTTCTCTAGGTTTTTTTTATTGCAACCTAACACTGAGAAAGAAAACAAGAGAGAGAGAGAGAGAGAGAGAGAGAGTATCTCAGTATTTCGATGGGTTGCGAGATATCTGTAGGTGCTAACCCAAATAAGTCCAAACATCCTAAGAAAAGTCGACTTTCCACTGTAAAAAGTCGGTTTGTCGAGACGGGCATCTGTAATTAATTTCAAAACTCATTTTTGGCGAGGCACCCAGAATTTTTCGAATTCAATTGTCCTCCGAATGAATCAAATATGGCTTCTCTCCACTTTTTCCATTCCAACTTGACACTGAGAAAGAAAGTAAAAGAAAGCGACAGTATTTCGATTGGTTACGAGATATTTGTATGTGCTAACGTAAATAAACCAAAACATCCTTAAAAAAGTCGACATTTCACTTTAAAAATCGGTTTTTCGGGACGGGCATCAGAAATTGATTCAAAAAACTCGATTTTGGCAATGCACCTACAATTTTTGGATTCTATTGTCCTGTGGATTGATCAGCTATGGCTTTTTTTCTAGGTTTTTTAAATTCCATCTTGACACCGAGATAGAAAGTAAAAGAGAGTGACAGTATTTCGATGGGTTACGAGATATTTGAATGGGCTAACTCAATTGAGCTCAAACATCCTAAGAAAAGTCGACGTTCCACTTTACAAAGTCGGTTTGTCGAGACGGGCATCTGTAATTAATTTCAAAAGTCATTTTTGGCAATGCACCTAGAATTTTTAGAATTCTATTGTCCTGTTAATTGATCAGTTTTGGATTATTTTCTACGTTTTTTATTCCAAATTAAGGGGTCGTCTTACTTTAGACGCTAAAAAAGGCTATTTTCATGAATTTTTTCGATAGGTTTATATTATAGATATCGATATAAAAGTTGTTACACTTATTAAATACACTTTCGAAATACATAAAAAATGATTTTATGTATTTACGTAACCCAAACAAACTTTAAGGGGAGGGTAGGGGTTTCAGAGTGAAAAAAAAACACTTTTTTGCGAATTTTTTTCATCTAGATGGATAGAGTAAATTTATTGAAACCTTTTGTACATTGTTAAGTGTCATTTCAAGAAAATTCCGTGAAATTTGTACGCGGAAATATCCACAAACAAGCCGGTGACAAAGCTTTTCGAAGAACGCCTTTGGAAAACACGATTTGCGGTGTTCACTGTATCTCAGCTAGAAATTATCTGAAATCAAGTACCATTAAAATTTAGTCAAAGTATCATCAAATCTTCCCCTCAACGGTCTTTGATAATTTTTTTTTCCATTTCTAAATTTTTGGTGGTCATGTAAAGTGAAAAGTGCTGTTTTTCACGAAAAAATTCCGCCATTTTGGGGGTGGAAAACCCCCTCAATGTAAAAAAAAAATCTCAAACTAACCGTTGGGGGGAGGTATTTCATGTGTAGAAAGTGTGTACCAAGTTTGAAATGAATCAGTCATGTAGTTTTCAAATGACAGTGAACCCGGACTTTGAATAAGTGGTTTCGAGAAAAACGCGTTTAAAGTTTAGAGAAGTCGGAGCAACAGTGTTAGAGGAGCGGGACTAAATAGTCAATAACTTCGAGAGTTTTGCTCTGATTGACTTGAAATGTTGGGATTATATTCTTGGAATATTTAACTATAAGAAAAGACAAAAAAATCGATTTTTCAAAAGTGCAAACCTCCCCCTTAAACGCGTTTTTCTCGAAACAACGCTTTTTGACGGCTTGTTGATAAAATCTTCGAACCTACTGAACCAATCCTATAAAATTTTAACCACATATTATTTACAACTATAGCTATAGCGCATATAAGATTTTTTTTTTTAATGTTGGTATTTACTTTTTTTGCCAAAAACGGAGAAAAAAAAAGTTTTTTTTTGTTTTTTCATATTTGCATATATCGAAAATCGTATAATATGCGCTATAGCCATTATCATTCTGAATCAAAAACCGTTTGACTTTTTTGGTTTGGATGATCCAGTGTGGATGAGAGTGTAGTAAGTGTAACAACTTTTATATTTATATCTATACTATAAAATCATGAGAATAGCCTTTTTAGCGTCTAAAGTGAGGAGACCCCTTAATACTGAGAAAGACTGATATATATATATATATATATATCGATACGAGTGGCAGCATTTTGCAGTGCTGCAAAGTCCCTCGCTACTTGGACCATCACGTCCGTCAGTTCAAGTCGTTATCACAAGTGGATCCACACGTTGAACGAGGAAGAAAGACATCTACGACAGAGAGAAGCATCACTGGACATCGGATTCACAATATGCGTATGTGTACAAACGTACGTGTATGCGAGTTTGGTATAGATGTTTTAAGCCAACTTTCTCCTTCTCGTCGTTGTCCTCGCGTCCTCGTCAGTTTCCTCCTTCATACACACGCATAATCCTTTTTTATATACACATCCGTATATGAAAAGCCCCATGGAGTTGTCATCAGGATTATCGTTGGATACGCCTGAATTGAAGTACCCTACATAAATATCGCCTCGTTTATATTCCAACCTATACATTTATAAATAGAGAAACACTATCGTGTTTCGATTGGCAATTTCAGAAATGCGGAAGAAGGAGAAAAAAAACGATACATTCAGCTCCGCTAGATCGAGGGGCATTTCGATGGCGGAACGATTGCGAAATATCGAGACTTTCTGGGATACGGGGAAAGATAGGAAATTTCATCTTGCGTGCGGATAGATCTGGTGGATTCGAACTTTCGTTGTCGATAGAAGGCAACGTTAAAATTTGATATCTTTTATATTATTGGATATAATAGAAGTGTCTCTGGAATCTACTGGCTGCTACCATGGCAATAAAAATTGCATCGTTCCTTGGCTGTTTGACTGTATAAGCGTGTAAGCCTGTATGCAGAATTTGAGCTCGATCGAGTGTCCCGTTAAAGAATTATCACACTGTTAATTTGCAGTACTTTTGCAGGTGGCTTAAGGCGGCATATACATTCACAACGATCAAAAAATCGATTTCTTTTTTTCCTTCTTTAAACGATAGAACTATATATGTAGAATGTTTTCCCAAAGTTTTGAACTTCGAACGCGTTTTTCTCAAAACTGCATTATCTAAATTGGCGTGCAGGATTACTTGAAAACTATTAAGCCGATTGAGTTGAAACTTGGTAGAAATATTTATAATATTGGTACCTTCTACTTGAAGAGAATAGTTTTTGAAAAATTGAAAAAAAACTACTTTTTTAATCCACTTTTAACAGAAATGTTGATTTTTTTGTAAATGCGTGCCATTTTCTTAAATTTGCATTTTTTTTTTCATTTTAATTACCGTCATATAGAAAGTATACATGTTCTAATTGAAAAAATGTTTGCACTTTTTCGCAAATCAGTCGCTATTTAGACGAATTAATTAAAAAAAATTGTTTTGTATACTTAAATATACTATAACAGTACACCTAAAGTTTGATAATTGTAGAATAATTATTTCTTAGTTTAAAGAATCCCTCAATATTGCTTATTTTGTTCCTGTCTAAATATCCCGCCTCAAGGAATCATAACAGTGTAACGGGTCGAAAAATAGCTGATTTTCGAGATTTTTTTTCAATGGTTAAGATACGCTAATTCGTCTGATTTTTTAATGTAAAATCAAAGCACTCATGAAGAACAGAAAATAAATTTCTCAACGTTCATTTTTATTTAAAAAATTAATTTCAACGGTTGTAAATGTCTTCGAAAAAAAGGAGTCCTCACGGTGTACACGATTGTGCCCGTAAATATTATCTGAAACAAAATTGTAAAAAGATTATTAATCAGTATGAAAGCCGCTATCTTACTGTAGAGATTTTTTTAAATCAAAATTGACGAAATGGCGGCGGTTTGAAAAAAAGTATCAAATTCAGCCTATTTTTTGGACAGTTTTTAGTTAAAAAAAATATGAAGATTTAAAAAACAAAAAAAGCTTCCCTAGCAAAATGAAGAATTTGAAACGAATAGCTTGAAAACTCTTCCTTTGAGAGTGTACACCGTTTTGAAAAACGACATTCGGAGAAAAAAACGCGTCCGTCCGCGTTAGGTCGCAGCGGGTCGAATCTCTTTTTCGGAGACAGGCTGTGGCAACCGCAATAATTCGAATTTCGCCCCAAAAATTGAACAGCGTGCTGATAACCATCTATACTATCGGATAATGCAAAGAAATAGATTTTTTGAAAATGTTACACTGTGATGATCCCATCACGGGACGTTGCTTTGCTCCGGGATATGACGAGCAAGAGCGGAATGAAAAAATTATACAGAATGTTTTAAATTTTTTCTGCTCGTAATTTATACGTGAAAATAACTTTTTAGAGAATTTCATAATCACCGCACGATTAGTAGTGTAGATTGTTTTCATCAAATACTGGTTATTTTCTCAGTCGGAAATTGCTGCAATGCGAGGCGCGGCGTATTCACTCTCAAGAGTCTTGCCCTTTGGTATGAAGTTAATTATTGCCAAATACGGGTGGAGGGATCGTCAAAAAAGAAAACGCTTTGAAATTCACATTCGAGGTTTGGTCCACGTATTGCGCAATTTACGACTAATTTTACGGTCAATCAGTGACATGTATGGAATTTCTAATTTCGTCTTCTTTTGCGCTGGATTATATCTCTCGTACATCCTTAAGGGCTTACAATTAGTTGAAATTTTTGAAAATGTCGAGTTATGCGCTTTTATAAGGTTTCGCGAACCGGCGAACATGAAACGCGTTTTTCTCAAAGTTACTTTTTTTTCAAAACCGATGACCACGATAACTCAAAAATCACTGCACCAATGAAGATCAAATTTTACAAGCTTCTTCCACATTTTAAGAAGCAGTGTTTGAGAGAAGGATGTTTTTTTTCGATGCATAGTTATTTTTTTATCAACGAAAGTAGAGCGTTTTTTCATCGATACTTTCACTTTGGACACCGGCTGTTTTTTTTTCCAAAAAATAAATATTTTTTATCAAATCCTATGATCATTGCGGAGAGAGTTTTTCAAAAAGCGCTCTGCATAAACCATTGTGTACACTACATTTATAAATATTTTTCAATACGAAAATTGTAAACGATCCTTAAAACCATACTCTTTGGTATTAAAAAAAACTGAATCCCTGCACACATTAATCCACAAAAAATCAAAAAAATTCCCTTTTTTCCGGTTACGAGCAAGACGTAAGCCCTTAAGGGGGGAGATACCTTTAGGCGAGAAAAAAATGACTGATTTTCATGATGCTTTTTAAAGGAAATATATATTCACCATTTTTGACACTTAGGGTATGTTTTATTACTACTTTTGGCTGTTACATGGTATTTGTTGACTTTTACATTAATTTAAAAAAATGGCGGAGGTATAGCCCGGTCTTCTAAACTGCATTTTTAAACCTGATGTAACGTATAGTTAAAAAACTAATCAACCGATTCTGATGAAATTTGGTATAAATGTTTCTAACCTTATAGTCTAAAACATGACCCCAAACGTTTTGAAAATAAAAAAAAGTATTTTTCGTTGCAAAATGTAGCAATATTTTCGGAAAATGCACTCTTTTTGTTGGAAAGCGTACCGTTTCATGGATTTCCACCATTTCTCACTTTCTCTTGGTTCATATTCGGCGTATGAGTGCTTAGGGGCCAGTCCATTTCGAAAATTTCAAAAAATCGAAAGCAAGCAAGACTTGAAGAAATCGACGATGATAAGCAATCAGAAGGGATGTTGTACGGTGCAGGAATTGCCGATTGAGTTTGGGTAAGAGTTTTTCATAGTTTAAATTTCAAACGCGTTTTTCTCGAAACAACGTTTTCAAAATCTAGCTCCATCGTATCTCTAAAACTAATAAACCGATTCTCTTGAAATTTGAACCACATATTGTAAACATGATTCGCAACAAGATGACCCTCGATGGTTTTACAATTTTTATTTTTACTCTTTTTTGCGAAAAATTGTGAAAAAAACGCGTTTTTCTTTACTTTTTGCGTTTTCCATCTGCCATTTTTTTATTTTTTGATAAAACTTTATATTCGAGGGTCATTTTGTAGCTGGTGTCATACTGAATCTAATGAACTTTGATTTTTTTGTCTCAGACAAGCCGTTGCCGAGTTGTGATGGAGCTACCTAGCCCACCTATTTTCGAGGCGTTACGTTAAACTATCGTTTTTCTCTTAAAAATGAATAAACATGAATTAAATTTTTTTTGAAATGTATTTCAAGACTTTATTTATCAAGCCCAACAACTTTTATATTCATGTCTTTTATAAAATCCTAAAAATAAAAAAATCGCGAAAATAGCCCTTTTTCGTAGCTCCAAAGTGGACTGGCCCCTTAATGGAAGAAAAATAATCGTTGTTTTTTTTCGGACTAATCCCGCCGAAGCTACGTGTCACGCCGTGTGAGAACATTCGCCGCGACCCGCTTAGAAGGTCGTGCCATATTTTTAATGGTTAATCAATTTTTTTTTAAATTTTAAACCAAACGAATTTTTAAAAAAACCACTATTTTTAAAGCTTAATAAAAATTAAAAAGCCAAGTAACAGCCAAAAGTAGTGATAAAACATCCCCTAATTCTCAAAAATAATAAAGAAACCTGTCACTTGAAAAAAAAATCATGAAAATCAGCCATTTTTCCTCGCCTAAAGGTGTCTCCCCCCTTAAGGAACAGTCAAAGATGAATGGGATATTGAAAATTTCATTTTCCAAGCGCTGACACGAATACTATCTCTCTCTCTTTCTTTCTCTCTCTCTCTCTCTCTTCCGTTCTTTCGCACTTTCTCTGTCTCTGTCTTAGGCAGCACGTGTGGCAATCGGTGACGTATGAAAGCGCGGCACGGGCGATAATAGAACGAGAGCTGTAAAAGACACGCGGCATTATCGCGAACTCTCGCAGCAGAGCGGTGAACACGCGGATGCGCGAGGAGGAGCGTGAGAGGCGTCGACGAAAGTGCCTCTTACGTAATTTGAATGCGGGACGTCCGTCCTCGTGGGCTAGATCGTGTCCCTCACTGAGAAAAATAGAAAAAGCGAAACATAGAGGGAGAGAGAGCGAGAGGGAGAGAAAAGAAAAAAGTAGGAAAAAAAATGAATATCCACCGCGTGCGAAGTACACGCTGAATTATGCGAACGCACGAGGTGTCCTCGGGATTTCCAATTCAAACGAACTTTTTTTTTCTTTCCTTTCCTCTTCGCGCTCTCGCTGTCTATCTCTCCCTTTGCGGTTTTTCTCGTATTACGCCGAAGGAAATGCAAATGCGTGAAAAAGAAACAAACCGTGTACGGTTGATGCAACAATTCTTCGACGTTACCTATCTACTTTTCATTTTTTTTCTTCAAATTTTATCAATTCCCATTTTGAAAAACGTCATTTTCCATACAGAAAAATAAAAAATCAATCAACGAATATTGCTTGAGAAAAATGACAGCGCTTTTTTGTAAATTGTGGTGACAAAAAACCAATATTACATGGAGGCACACTGAAAAAAAATATAGTGTTGTATCGACGAATTCTGCGGAGTTGTCCACCCAATTTTTTTCCAACGGAATAATAGTTGGAAAATCTATACAGGTTTTGATGAATTTCCATTTTGAAATACTATATTTTCTATAAGGAAAAATAAATAATCAATGAGCAAATATCACTTGAGAGAAATGACATCACTTTTTGTAAATTGTGGTGACAAAAAACCAATATTAAATGGGGGCACACTGGAAAAAAATATAGTGTTGCATCGACGAATTCTGCGGAGTTGTCCACCCAATTTTTTTAAACGAATAACAGTTGGAAAAACTATACAGATTTTAGCACTGCATGCCAAATCATTTTTTTAATTCAAATTTGATCAATTTCCATTTTGAAATGCTACATTTTCCATACAGAAAAGTAAAAAATCAATGATCGAATATTGCTTGAGAAAAGTGACATCATTTTTTGTAAATTGTGGTGACAAAAAACCAATATTAAATGGGGGCACACTGAAAAAAAAATATAGTGTTGCATCGACGAATTCTGCGGAGTTGTCCACCCAATTTTTTTAAACGGATTTAGTTGGAAAAACTATACAGAGTTTGACACTAAATGCCAAAACATTTTTTTCGATCAGATTTGATCAATTTCCATTTTTAAATGCTACATTTTCCATACAGAAAAGTAAAAAATCATTGGTCGAATATTTTTTAGGAAAATGACATCACTTTTTTGTAAATTGTGGTGACAAAAAACCAATATTACAGGAGGCACGCTGGAAAAAATATAATGTGGTATCGACGAATTCTGCGGAGTTGTCCACCCAATTAGTTAAAAACGAATAACAGTTTTTAAAAACCATACAGGTTTTGTGTCACTTGTGTCAAATCTTGTGTCGATTCTTCGCCGCAGTTCGTCCATACAGAGAATTTTTTTTTCGAGTAGCCTCAGTTTAGAGACGGCCTTGGATAAATAAATAAAGCGCGAAAATATATGACCAACTGTTTGGCAGTACTTAGCCAGTTATCAGAGGAAATGCATGGGGTTGGGGGAACCCAGAACGGAAGTTGTCCATTGAAAGTCTTAAAACGACACGTGGGCAATTGAAAACGTGATCTATCTTGTGGGTGTACGAATTATGGTCGTAGGAATTTGTACACGTGTTATGGTAAATAACAGCTTTCGGTTTGGAAACATTTGCGACGAGGCTTTGGATTGGAAGCCTGAGAGCATGTTTCCATTTGTTTATCCAAAAGCATTCCGTAGCTGTAGATAAGTCGATGAAGATTTCTCATCGAGCAGTTCTTATCTATAATGAACTTACCATCATCATTGACCCCATAATCGACAACCTCAATCACAAGCATTCGGATCCTGACCTACATAATAGTCATCGTGAACATTTTCACAACCAACATGTTTCAAAATCAGCACGGGTGCATCCATCGCCAAATTTGCGTGCTCGACGAAGCAACCGTTCCGGCAATTTCTCCGTTTTGGATCTCCAATGACCAAGTACGTGCTGATACCACCCTGAAAGACGATTGTCGTTTCTCCAAAAGAGCTGTTTGTTCTCCCTCCCTGAAATGCTTGAAATGAGTCTCATCTGCAGCCCCAAATTATCCCAACTTCCTCCAGGTGTACTGACACTTAATGATGATATAGGAAGGCCTAGGTCCCCAGACATGGCCACTAATATAATGGAGTAGGGTTTCTCCGCAGTGCATCAGAGTTCCCCGCGCGTAACTTGCATGGGTTAGGCGTAATTTACGTTTACAGAGATAGATATTCGGACATATACGTACTCCCGTGCACTGCATACACATACGTTTACGCTTGTCACATAATTACGAGAGCCCCGAGACCCATACGTACTCGAATCCCACGAATGACAGTGTGCGGTATCTGCGGACCATGAGGAACCACAATGAACTGATGCTCCATCGAGCATTCCAATGGAGACAAACAATGACAGCGCAACGTCACTTTGGCACCCAAATGTCAGTTGGTCCTCCAGCTGTAGTTTCGACAACTGCCTTTCCTATTTTCCTCCGGGAAACACATCATGTCCTTGCATCGAGAAAGTGAAGCAAGTTCTGAGCAACGGTTCAGCCTCGCTGTGACACGCGCTTATTATTCCTTTCACGGATCATAGAAATTGATAGAGAATGAAGATCAGCACAAAACAGGTAGTAGGCTATAAAGTTATTGGCTCGCGTGCGATGTGCCAAGGACAAAGCTCGTAAAAGAGGATACCAGCGAAGTTATCTCACGTATGCATGCATGTATACGTACAGCATGCCAAGAGATACCATACGAGCTACGGCAGATGGGTATGGGTAATAAGGACAGATGCTCGGATACACGTAATCTAGGATGTACGTTTGTGAGCACATCGAATGACTGTAAGTAGGTATGTCTCTTCATCTATGGGGATACTACGTGCGAGAGTTCCAATATAGTGATATCAGCGTTGCCTCTCTCTCGCACGTTTGATCCCCTCTTTGCATCCCAGCACCTCTCACTCCCTCATTCTCGCTCTTTCTCCCTCTCTCTCTCGGTGTAATTTGAGGTGCAACCTGCGCCTCATACGAGCCTTCGCACGCGCAACCAGGAGTTACGATTCTTACGTGTCAGACACGAGTTGTATGGACAGAGCTGAACTATCAAGAGAGAGCGAGAGATTCACATCTCCGGCTATCCGTTTGCCAGTGAAACACTTGGAAAGGTGACTTCAAGGCTTTACTAGCCTTGGTCGCGTTAGATTGCCCAATATTCATAGATTTTTTTCCCTCCTGAACACACGGCAATGCGTATATCCACGGTCTCTTGCATCTGGATATGAAGTAAATACTTTATCGAGAGAGAGAGAGAGAGAGAGAGAGAGAGAGAGAGAGGGAGAGGTAGGTTGCAACACTTCTTTTTCTTTTCATTGCGACAGTTTCATTTCGAAGGACTGGCCGTAGACACTGCAATGAGAACAAAAAGCGCTCAGGAGATTGATGAAAAATCGTCATAGACGAGGAGAAGTAACGGAACGAGAGTCCTGCCAGGAATAAAAGGAGGCACGAGTGGGACAAGAAAATTTGTGAAACAAAAAACACCTAACACGTGGAACTCTGGCCAGACGGAACGAGAACTCGTGTACAATGCTGTGTGTAGCTTTGAGCACTGACTTATGGCTCGAGACATCGTGTTCGAACGCCCAGGCTTGCAAATCACGAATGAGTTGTCGAAGGATAATATATTTTTATCGTCCATTGAAACCTTGCAATGAAAATGTCTACTGCATTTCATTCGAGCTGGTCTAGGATTCGTTTGCAATCGGTGTACTCGGCGAATATTCCCTAGTCTGCGTCCATCAAACTTATTGGGGAATCCTGCGGATTAGAAAAAAAGCCACAATTTTGCACACGCAGCACCCCAGGCCGAAATTGGCGTAGGGATCCAATTGCATTCCCATACTTGTCCGTATTTCCCGATAGGCATCCAATGGGTAATCGCATTGGATCTAAAAGATCACGGGTGTAGATTGGATTCTCATCGAAATTCCCCATTGAAATCCAATGTATGAATCCAATTCGAATGCTAAAGGATTCCCACATTATCGATCAGAATCCGATATGGTTCTTGTTAGATCCCGAGATTTGGTATAGATCCAGTATGAGAAAAATGTTATACCAGAAAAATAAATACATCCCTTGCCGAAATTGTCGTGGAGATCCAATTGGATTCCTATACTTGTCCTTACTGCCTGATAGGCATCCAGTGGGATATCGCATTGGATCCTTATACTAAAAAATTAGATGCTCATTGGAATTCTCCATTGGAATCCAATGCACGAATCTACTTTGAATCCTAAAGGATTCCCACATTATCGAACTGAATCCGATACGATTCTTGGTAGATTTCGAGATCTAGTACAAATTAAGTGTAACAAAAGTGTTATACCAGAAAAATAAATACATCCCATGCCGAAATTGTCGTAGGGATCCAATTGGATTCCCATACTTGTCCCTACTTCCTGATAGGCACCCAATGGGTCATCTAATTGGATCCCTGTACTAAAACATCACGCTCGTACGTTGGATGCTCATCGGAATTGTCCATTGGAATCCAATGTACGAATTTTATTCGACCCCTAAAGGATTCCCATATCATCGAACTGAATTACGATTCTTGATACATTCCATCCCATTCTGTGCGCTAAATTTTCCAATAAAAATATATAGACATATACAAACGAGTGCTTCTGAAAAAAGTATAAATCTTATATTAAAAAAGTACAAATCGCTGTAAAAAGTATCTCCTAAAACTCAATTTTAATAACATTGCTAAAAATCCACGGTGATTATCGTTGTTACTTATTTTACTGCACTTTTGCATAATGTCATCACACACGTAAACGCTGACGAAGCGTGCAGGTTATGTTTCAACACGCCGAGTTTTTTCTCGTTACTTTTAACTTATTTTCGATTCGAACGTGGTGAGAATTCTCAAACGACGTCGATCGGGAAACAGGGCAGAATCCAAATGGATCCCAATGAGAGGACTCCCTATGTGCGGTGGCCCTAACCAATCTCTATAGGGATGTGGATCCATCTTGGGACTCCCAGTAGGCTTGTGCACGAGATCGCGAACGGATATTTTATGGGAGATCCAACAAATCCGGTTGATAATTTCAGCAAAAACATCCGAAACAAAGTCAATCGGGAAATAGCGCGTAATCCACTTGGATTCAAATGTGGACTCTTCACGTGCGGCGTCCTATCGAATCCCTATGAGGACGTAGGATCAGGAGACTTTCCAACAAATATCTGCACCGGACTCATGGGGCAGGAACGATATGCGATGCTGTGCCCGAACAATGTTCGCTTTGCGAGAGTACACGCACAAACTGCAGTCCATTAAGATTCACTTTCTTCCAATTCTGCCGGAGTCATTTGTGCATTGAGAGAAACAAAAAAAGGCTCAAAGGGAAGTTTTACTCACTGCAGTTTGCACGCTCACGTTCGCGAATGTTTGCATGAGCGATAAAAATACCACGGGGAAACGGACAAATACAAGTTCGCCTCCGGTATTTGCATGTACTAGGAACTACCATTCTTCTTGGGTACGATAAAAAAGATCTTTCTCCGGTTGGCCATTGTGACAGCTGTCTTTCTTCGACACGCAGGTACATGGGTAGGAACAAAACGCATTGAATTGTTGTTAGACGAACTCGCACTGAGCGTATAACGTCAAAATTCGAAAGACCCAAACGTTCTTTCAGCTCAATTCAGTTTGAATAGCCGTGGGTGAGAGTCGACCGAAAAGAAATCGACGCCAATGACGCATATTCGTTTTCTCCCACATTACATACAAATTCATGGGGAAAGGACATTTTGAACCCGTTGCATCTATGTTGAGTTGGCTATCAGCACAGTTGGCTGCTTTTTTCGACAGTCCAAAACAGTGTTTTTTTTTTAAACGAGTCGTTGATGTTGGCAACAAAGAGGTTTTTGCAATCATCTTCAAATAAATATCCTTAACTTCATCTGAAGGCTATTTGGAGACATCTCGTAACATTGAGTATGGGCACAGGGGAAAAAAGTGATGTTTAACAAGTGTTTTTACTCTGTCAATGCATTTCTTTATTACGAATAATATATCATTTAAAATTACATGTAATTAATTTTCGAAATTTCTTAATTAATTTTTTTCTCAAATCTCCGGAACGGTTCACCTAAAAAATAATTAAGATTCTGTCAGCAGATGACACTACGGAGTTCGTGAACGGAGGATTTTTAATTTCAATGAAAACACTCAATTTTATTAAGGGGAGGGTAGGAGTTTCAGCGTGAAAAAAACACTTTTTTGCGAGTTTTTTTCATCTATATGAATAGAGTAAATTTATTGAAACCTTTTGTACCTTGTTAAGTGTCATTTCAAGAACATTCCGTGAAATTTGTACGCGAAAATATCCACAAACAAGCCGGTGCTGCGTTTTTCTCGAAACCACTATAATAAAACCAATTCTTTTTCCGTTGAGAAATGTAATTTTTCACTAAAACCCCGATCATTTTGTTAAAAATTGAACCTAAAAAAATCCTTCGTTAACGAACTTTGTATTGTTATCTGCTGAACAAATCTTTTTTATTTTCTCATTTCGAATGAACCGTTCCGGAGATATCGTGCTCACTGAAAAACATGTTAAAAAAAGACGTTTCCGCCAATCAGCTGCATCTTCCACAATTTTTTATATTGTTCAATGAAAAAATATGTAAAATAACTCAAACACTTGTACTTTTAAGTGATATATTATTTGTAATAATAGAAATGCATAAACGTTCCTCTAACATTGCTTCTGACAATGAATGAATAAATGAATGAATCAATCAATCAATCATTAGGGTAGTCTGGGGTCAATTAGAACGTTCTTGAGAAAATCGGTTAGTGTGACTTCATATTGTACCCTATCTGTTTGTCAATGGGCTTTAATTACAGCTAGATTATCTGGCTGTATGATAGCATCATTAATGTATCTTCTTATATTCCCTTAAATTAGGTAGAAGCTATTTAGAAACCCTCGGAAAATGTTTCATTTGACCCTGTGTCGGGGTCAATCGAAACAATGCCTGGGGTTAGTTGAAGTAGGTGTTTTCAGCTGATTGAACTAATGTTCTACTAAATCCAGGTACTGTTAATGGCGTGTACTCAGTGATAAAGTATGTTTGTTGTGAATAAAATATACTTTCAATCAAAATAAACAGTTGTATTGCTTTTCATTCCAGTTTGAGTATCACTGAAGGTATATACAGGTTCTTTAATATTATGTCACTTTTCGGACGATTTCTTGGCATCTAGAAATAAAACAGGATTTGGAAAACTTGCTTGCGTATGAAATGTCTGTTTGGAGTCAATAGAAACACGCTTCAATTGACCCCGAACCATTTGTTTCAACTGCCCCCACAGCCTCGCTTCAAATAATTTACCAAACAGCAAAAAACCTAAATGTTGTAAATAGGTAATGACCACAATGAACTCAACTAGGATATTCAAAGTAATGATGATTGTAAACAACGCTGAAGAAGGAACAATAGTTTTGGAGCAATACGCAAGGTACTAAGATTTTTAAAAAACTTACTTTTTATGTCGAAAAAGCGATGCACAATTGTTAAATTCGCACATGATTTTATACCCGTTACTGTGGCCTAACCTCTTAATGGCATCCGCATCGACGCTTCCGCAGTCCTACACCGTAATTTTTTCCCAAAACTTCATACCCCGAGTATTAAGAATTATCCAAAATTCTTAAGGTTGCCAGAAATTCCTGGATTGGTGGAAAATGCAGTAAGTTTTTACGTTTCTCTCAAACTCAACATTCTATTCCTTTATTAAGCTCATTGAACTGAAGCAGTCAATTTGGCGTCTGGCTAATCCAGAGACGAGAACGTCGAATGATATGTGTTTAGTGCCTTCCGGTCGAGAGTGCACCTTGATTTTCTGCAAATTCCACGGCGCATCCACAATCCGATCTTGAGGATCATTGTATCCTACCTGGGAGCTGTAATAACAAGGAATGTACTGCGAGATTGTCCGTAGCAAATGCGTGGTACTTGAGGAGATATCAGACATCGTCGGACGTTTCCACCATTATGTTATACAAAGCCATATGTAAAGGGTGTCTCAAAATGACCAGACATTTCTATTTATTAATAAACCGTATTATTTATTTGAAAAGTACGAATATTTTTATTGCAATACAAGGTACAAACATGGAAGTTATGTGTGGAACACAGCATACGATAAATGGCATAAACGGCATGGACTTGGAAGACATATTCTTCCAACAAGATAGCGCAACCTGCCACACCGCGGGCGAAACAATGCAGTTATTGCGGATCAAGATCCAAGTTATTGGACTTCTTTCTTTCGGGTTTTCTGAAAGAAAAAGTGCATGGCAATGATCCACAGACCATTCCGGAGCTGAAAGAAGCAATTGGACGCACCATTGATGAAATTAGTCCGCAATTATGCCAAAATCTGATTGAACATTTCGTCAGAAGAGTGAACGTTTGCAAACAGGGACGAGGCGGCCATTGATCGGACATTGTGTTACACGCATAACCTCCATGTTTGTACCTGATATTGAAGTAAAAATATTCGTACTTTTCAAATAAATAATACATTTTATTAATAAATCAAAATATCAGGTCATTTTCAGACACCCTATATAACATCACGGATTGAGGGATGAGTTGCAAAGGGGTCGAAGTATTAGCAAGGGTCTCGTCTCCTTACTATCCGTCAGTGTGTTCCCATTGCGAGTGCGACGTCGAAGAATCAGAAGGGCGCAACGCAACCGATTCGAAGGCCAGCGCAATGATTGTTACGCCTTTTCCACAATCAGTGAGGTATTTAATGCATGTATATATACGATTTATGCGGGCACAGGAAGCCAACGCGATAAGTGGATCCTCGCCGACGAGGATCGCAGCGTGAGAGCCAAGGGAAGAGAGATGAACTTTGCTCTCGACCCGCCACCGTCTCTCTCTCTCTCTCTCTCTCTCTCTCTCTCTCTCTCTCTCTCTCTCTCTCTCCCTCTCTCTCCACTCCATCACCCCCTACCGCGACTAAGAGCATCCCCTTCCAGCCTCCGAGTTTCCGGAAGTCGCCGCCGCGCACCGAGACGAGGATTTGCACCCTTTTGGGACATATACGAACAGGAAAATTGTCGACTAAATGAGCTTAACGTCGAATTGTCGGCTTAAGGGGTGGGTAGAGGTTTCAGCGTGAAAAAAAAACACTTTTTTGCGATTTTTTTTCCATCTACATGGATAGAGTAAATTTATTGAAACCTTTTGTACATTGTTAAGTGTCATTTCAAGAACATTCCGTGAAATTTGTGCGCGAAAATATCCACAAACAAGCCGGTGCCGCGTTTTTCTCGAAATCACTTTTTCAAAGTCCGTGTTCACTGCCATTTGAAAACTACATGACCGATTTATTTCAAACTTGGTACACACTTTCTACATATAAAATACCTCCCCCCAACGGTTAGTTGGGGATTTTTTTTTTTACATTGAGAGGGTTTTCCACCCTCAAAATGGCCGAATTTTTCGTGAAAAATGGCACTTTTCACTTTACATGACTACGAAAAATTTAGAAATGAAAAACAAAATTATCAAAGACCGTTGGGGGGAGGATTTGATGATACTTTGACTAAATATTAATGGTACTTGGTTTCAGATAATTTCTAGCTGAGATACAGTGAACACCGCAAATCGTGTTTTTCCAAAAGCGTTCTTGGAAAAGCTTTGTCACCGGCTTGTTTGTGGATATTGCCACGTACAAAAATTTCACGGAATGTTCATGAAATGACACTTAACAATGTACAAAAGGTTTCAATAAATTTACTCTATCCATATAGATGAAAAAAATCGCAAAAAAGTGTTTTTTTTTCACGCTGAAACCCCTACCCTTTCCTTAATGAGCTTGGCGTGCTTCGAAACAGAAAAAAATCGAAAACTACGCTGCCCGTAACCCTTCCGGTATTATAGGTAAATCATTCTTACAGGAAAATCCAGGAAAATGATAACAAGAATTTCCCATTATACACGAACACAATTATATCGACGTACAATTGTTTTATTACAATTAAAACATTTCCTCTGTAGATAATTTAAAAAAAGTTTCGATCATTATTCCAAAGTTTTTCGGGAATATTATAAATACGATTTCCAAAGATCCAATTGGTGATATTCATGGATCTACGAAATTCTGTTGGATCATCGGAGAAGTATGATGGTCGTATAAATAAATGAATATCTGCAGGCACAATCTGATCTCGTTTCTACTTTCTTGCCGTTGATTCGATGCACACCGGGCCGATGATCGTGTACGATCGCAAGTACGATTGATTAGTCGTTCGGTGGCGAGCTTTTACGATTCCTCGAAACGGCGATTCGTCTCATTGACTCGGGAGGCTCTCCATAAATTATATAAAAATTCCGCGGATAATTGACAAGCCGAGTCGAAGTGGACGCGGGCTCTGGATTCGTTATGGGTCTCTTCACGCGTCACTTTTATTCCCGATCAAAGTGTCGATCTTCTCCTGGTGCCAGAATAAAATGCCATGCACTGTGGTGTGTATCCACGTTGGTTGATTACACGTTACTTATCGTATCATTATTTACAGTGGAATGAACGAGTAAACTAATTCGTTGCGCGATAATTTCCACTACGAATATAAATATCGTTTCACTACGTAGAAAATGAATTATAAGGTAACGATGTATATGGATATATGGGTGCTTTACGATTGAGAAAACGAGTAACCGGTTTTCTCTTATCCACTCTCGCGGAGCTCTCCGATATTTACATCAGAATCGTTAAATAATAGTATATAATCCTCGGAAATTATACTTGGCTCGGGAGAGCATGCATCTCTTTGACTTTTCTCACGAAGTCATATTTCCCATATCACTCCAACGGTTATACTTTTTTTCCGCGTTAAGGTTGTTACGGGGTTTAGCCGTCGAGGGGGAGGACGGGGGCAGGGCATGCGTGTGCATGGGGCCGATTAAATGCTACCAACTGTTGGCTATAAAATAATCGTCGTATTAAACGTACATTTTCGAACAATTTTTTCTACACCTATTCATAAAACTACGCATTTCTAAACGATCAATGATTACGTGAAGTGTTTCCATCACTTTGTGTAATTTTATCTCGCTTAACTAACGCGAGACGGATTAGCAACGTTGTAAATCGTGATATACGATAACGCTTAGGTTGGCAGAAGTGTCGCGACACTAGAGACACACGCGCCCCGTTCATAACCTCAAAATCGGCCCGAGGAGGTGTCAACAATGAATATCAGTCCGAGTGAAAAATTCTTTCGCTGGAAAGGAAAAGGGTGCCTGAAACTGTCTATGATCTGAAGGAAATCGAAAAGTATTTTTTATTTTCCGGTATTGTAAAAACTTCTTGTATGTTTGGAAAAAATTCTGCTGTATTTTGTATTTTCCTAGATATTGTTAGAAACTTCTATTTGTTGAACACAGATTTCGAATGAGTATTAAGTAATTATTACTAATCAAGAGAATAAGAACAAATAATATTCCTCGATAATTATCCTGATCAAGTAGTTTGAGGTATCCGGGCATAATTACCGGATGTGAATAATGTAGGTAGCTTTTATGTCGTCTACGATGTTGCCATGTTTGCAAAGTTTGGGGGCTTGATTTTTGCGCAAATGCGTGATTAAAAACATGAATAATATTATTACGATGCTGTGAACTAATCGTGAATTAATCGAACGGTACCTATTTTTTCAGCTCCATAGTAGCATTTTTTCAGCAGATATAAAAAATCTACTGAATAAGTGATCGAGAGGTTTCCTTAAGCTCAATGTGATTAGCCCACGATATACGTCGTGTTTGCGAATTTATTTCTAAACAAACGGTAATGTGGATCGTACCCAAACTGCACAGGATGATGGGCAGAGGGGTTAGATACTTGCAGAAAAAAATTCGGCCCGGTGGTAGCATTCGAAGCCACCCCCATAACAACGTTACGGCCCCCGTACGCCTAAAGGTACCGAGGGAGGAAAAAACTGCTGATTTTGATGATTTTTTTTAAAGGAAATATCTTTATACCATTTTTAAGACTTGGGCGTTAACTAACTTCGGCTGTTGCTTGGTATTTTTTATGTTTTATTAATCTTTAAAAATGGCGGAGGTACGGAACGGTCTTCTAAACGGGTCGCGGCGGATGTTGTCAGACGGCGTGACACGTAGCGTCCGCGGGAATGATCTGAAAAAAAAACCGACGAATGTTTTCCTTTCATTAACACTCATACGCAGAATATGAACCAAGAAAAATTGAGAAATATTGAAAATCGATCAAATAGTACGCTTGGAAACAAAAAGATTGCATTTTCGGGAAAAAATGACTGCTGTTTACCGATAAAAAAAATATTTTTTTAAACTTTCAAGAAAATTTAGGGTCATGTTTTAGATAATAAGGTTAGAAAGATTTATACTAAATTTAATCAGAATCGGTCGATTGGTTTTTCAGCTATACGTCATGCCACTTTTGAAGAACGTGCCAAACTTCTGCCATTTTTAAATGCTAATGAAAAAAATACCATGTAGCAGCCAAAAGTAGTAATAAAACATCCTAAGTCTCAAAAATGGTGAATAAATCTTCTCTTCGAAAAAGAAATCATGAAAATCAGCAAATGATATTAATAATTACATGATTATATTAATAATAAAAATCAGCAAATTATATTAATCATTTCGTGATCATATTAATTATGAAAGTCAGCAAATGATATTAGTCGTTTCATGATCATATTAATCATAAAAATCAGCAAATTATATTACTTATTTCATGATCATATTAATCATGAAAGTCAGCAAATCATAATAATTATTATAAGTAATAAAACATACCTAAGACTTGAAAATGGTGAATTAATCTTTTCTTTTTAAAAAAATCATGAAAATCAGCACATTTTTTCCTCGCTTAAACGTATCACCCCACTTAAGCACATATAGCCTGACGATGAAAAGATCGCTTCGGTAATGTACGAACTCGTGATCCACGAGGCCGTTTTGGGCTTGTCCAATCGATATGCATGCACGTACGTTCGTAAATTGAAAATTGAAGAACAAAATAGACTAGAGAGAATGAGAAGTGGAGAACTCTCACTTTATGCGAGAAAGATGAAATTTGCCGAGATAGCGAAACGTAAGAAAAAAAGGCTCTCGTACGCGAACGAACAGAGGAGCGGGGAGGACAGGCGGTACACAGATTTACGATAGAGAGGACAAGCGAGAGGATTTCGTTGTGACGTAACCGGCATTAGTGCATGCGTTTAAAGGAGACCGAGGAATAACCGCTCGCGCGAAGGGAGCGGGCGAGAACCCGGGAGAGCACTCTTTTACGGGGGAAAGCAGGAGAATCGACGATACGTATAGTCGGTATATGCGGAGTAATATTGCCAAGGAGTTTGTACACTCACTTTCACCGCGAACGCGTTCACCGTATAGACTCGCGTGTGTCCGTCTCTCGTCCAAAAACATCGAGATATCACGTATATGAGAAAGAGAGGGAGAGAGAGAGGGAGAGAGAGAGAGAGAGAGAGAGAGAGAGAGAGAGAGAGAGAGAGAGAGAGAGAGAGAGAGAGAGCGAGAGAGGGAGAGAGAGAGAAAGAATCATTTATAATGTTTATTTATTTTGCCAAGCACACGTGTACACGTGACGAAAGATCAATTTTCTCAGCAGAAAAGAATCGGAATAAGATTTGTTTTTTTCTTTTAAAATTCAAAATTGTCCCGCCGGTCAACAACAAATGTGCTCGTTTCTATGAATTTTTATTAACTTTTTAAAATAAATTTATTTAAAAATAATTAACTTCGTTAATCAATTGTATTTATTTTAATACAATTCGTTAATAAAATTAACGATCTACTTCGTTAACAAATTCTACAATTGATTAACATCGTTAATGAATTCTAAAATTTATTGACGATTTTTATTATGAACAACAGATTTGTTGTTTATTAACTTCGTTAATAAATGATAACATTTATTAACGATTTTTATAATTGACGATAAATTTATTATTTATGACCTTCGATAATAAATTATAAAAATTAATTCATGAATTATTTAATTTTATTATTGACGTATATGAGAGAGAGAGGGAGGGAGGGAGGGAGGGAGGGAGGAAGGGAAAAAAAGAGAATCTTTGTTAATGTTTATATATTTTGCCAAGCACACGTGTACACGTGTCGAAAGATCAATTTTCTCAGCGGAAGACAATCGGAATAAGATGTGCTTTTTCTTTTTCAAATTCAAAATTGTCCCGCCGGTCAACAACAAATGTGCTCGTTTCGATGATTTTTTTTATTAAATTTCTAAAATAAATTATTTTTGAATAATCAACTTCGTTAGTCAATTTTATTTATTTCAATACAATTCGTTAATAAAATTAACGATCTACTTCGTCAACAAATTCTCTAATTTATTAATATCGTTAATAAATTATAAAATTTATTAACGATTTTTATTATTAACGATACATTTATTATTTATTAACTTCGTTAATCAATTATAAAATTCATTAACGAAGTAGATCGGTGTTATCTGGCGTTCGAAATATTGACAATTTCCCGCCAACGTTGTTATCACCAGCTGCAATTTCCCATATCCCTCGGTAGCATGGGCAAAAAAAAAGAATCGGATTTATCATCGATGAGGCGCTTTCCAATTTTGTTTTTTTGACGAACCCAATCCCGCTGGAATTTCACGTCTGGACTATCGCGCTGTACGCTCGAATGTGCATCAATTTTTCGCAACGGCCTCGAATACGGGCGCTGCACAACGAAAGCTTCGAAATAAAAATGAATGAAAACGAAAAATATATATGCTCGCGAGAACTCGACGCACTCCGGCACCTCGAATGCAATTTTTCAATCCTTGTTTGCATCGTGATATTTACGATCAACGATACATCATCGGCTCGGTGATTCCTCCACCTGTAATTCAATCCTCTCGTATGTACGGGCACACTTTACGGCGAATACACGTATACAAGAATACGCGCAATTAATAAAGCTGAATCTTATAACGAGCGATTTATAATCGCCCCGGCTATCTTGCAGTTGATGCACCAGATGCATGCGCCGAACGGGTTATGCGTCGTTGAAACTGTCGAAAACAGCTGATTTTTGCGTTTTTTTTTCTTCAGAAAATCGCGATGGCACATTTTTACCAAAATTAGGTATAGGATGTGTCAAAATGACCTTAAATTTTTGTTTATTAATAAAACGTATTATTTATTTGAGAAGTACAAACATTTTTATATTAATACAAAGTACAAACATGGAGGTTTTGTGTGGAACACAATATCCGATCAATGGCCCCCTCGTCCTTGTTTGCAAACGTTCACTCTTTTGACGAAATTTTCAAAAAAATTTTGGGATAATTGCGGACTGATTTCATTGAGGGGTTTTCTCACTTTAGGCGCTAAAAAAAGGCAATTTTTTTATAGTTTTATATCAGAGATATTGATATATAAGTTGTTACACTTAATAAATACACGTTCGAAATACATAAAAATACATAAAATACACGAAAAACATTTTTTTTTAATGTATTTATGTAGCAAACTTTAAGGGGCCAGTCCACTTTGAAAATTTCCAAAAATCGAAAGCAAGCAAGACTTGAAGAAATCGACGATGACGAGCAATCAGAAGGGATTTTGTACGGTGCAGGAATTGCCGATTGAGTTTAGGTAAGAGTTTTTCATAGTTTAAACTTCAAACGCGTTTTTCTTGAAACAACGTTTTCAAAATCTAGCTCCATCGTATCTCTAAAACTAATAAACCGATTCTCTTGAAATTTGAACCATATATTGTAAACATGATTCGCAACAAGATGACCCTCGATAGTTTTACAATTTTTATTTTTACTCTTTTTTGCGAAAAATTGGGAAAAAACGCGTTTTTCTTTACTTTTTGCGTTTTCCATCTGCAATTTTTTTATTTTTTGATAAAACTTTATATCCGAGGGTCATTTTGTAGCTAGTGTCATACTGAATCTAATGGACTTTGATTTTTTTGTTTCAGACAAGCCGTTGCCGAGTTGTGATGGAGCTACCTAGCCCACCTATTTTTGAGGCGTTACGTTAAACTATAGTTTTTGTGTTTAAAAATGAATAAAAAAGAATTTAAAAAAAAATTCATGTATTTCAAGACTTTGTTCATATGTTTTATAAAATCCTCAAAAAAAAATCGCGAAAATGGCCTTTTTCGTGGCTCCAAAGTGGACTGGCAAACGCGTTTTTCTCGAAACAACGTTTTTCGACGGCTTGTTGATAGAATCTTTGAAGCTACCGAACCGATCCTTATGAAATTTTAACCACATATTCTTTGCAACTATAGCTATAGCGCATATCAAGGATTTTTTTAAATGTCGATATTTACTATTTTTTTTGTTGCCAAAAACGGTGTTAAAACACTTTTTTTTTTTTTTTTTTTAATGTCCGATATTTTGTTATTCTTGCATATTTGAAAAATCGTATAATATGCGCTATAGCCATTAACATACTGAATCTAAAACCGTTTGACTTTTTTGCTTCGGATGATCCATTTCCGAGATTTCATCAACAGCGCAGACTTACAATTTTTATAGGACATTTTTTTAAGTACCATTTTCGTCTATAAATAGTGACTTATATAAAAAACAAATTTAATTGTATTTCGAAAGTATATTTTCTTAAGTGTAACAACTTTTAGATCAATATCTATAATATAAACCTTTAAAAAAGAAGTCATGAAAGTAGCCTTTTCGGGGTCTAAAGTGAGAAGATCCCTTAATAGTGCACCTAATTGCTTTCTTGAACTCCGAAATGGTCTGTGGATCATTGGCATACACCCCCCCCTTTCAGATAACCCCAAAGAAAGAAGTCCAATGGCGTCAAGTCGCATGATCCTGATGGCGAATTCACATCGCCGCGGCGCGAGATAACACGGCCATGAAACTTCGTCTGCAATAACTATGCAGTAACAATGCAGCAAATAACAATTTCTAGGCGTTGCTCGACGTGTAATTCTCCATGACTAAACCTCAATACTTCCTAATGCCGGTTGTCAAAGATTCGTATTCTATGTTCGCCGCAAAAATTTCGCGCAATTAACAATGTCAGGTAATTTTGAGAAACCCTTCATTTGCAAAAATATTATCTGCAGAACACTCCGTCATTTTTTCACAATTTTTTTCAGAGGGACATTTTTCACAACTTTTTTAGAGGGACATTTTTCACAACTTTTTTAGAGGGACATTGTCAAGGCAATGTTTACTTCGTTCAAGTTTTTTCGATCAACAAAAATTTTTATGTAAGAAACATATTTTTTTTTAATCTAGCTTTTATTTAATGTACTAAAAAGGAGAAAATAATTTTTTTTACCAATTCACCTATATGTGACTATAAATAAAAGTTTGGGCGCTCAACTTTTTAAATTTTTCATAAATTTGATCAATTCAGTTTCATTAACCGTACTGAATTTGGCTCAATAGTAGTTCGAGAAATTATTATCACCCGTTTATACTCAGTTTCAGGATTTTTATTTAAGAAATCTAAGGTTGTTTGACAGTAAATTAAATACAGTTAATATGTTAACGGATTTATGTAAATTAAAGAGTATATGTCTAAATTTTGAGCGCCCCAAGCTTCTATTTAGTCATATATAGGTGACTTGGTAAAAAAAATATGTTCTGCTTTATAGTACATTAAATAAAAGCTTATTTTTTTACATATAAATTATTTTCTACTTTTTAGTCTTTAATTGATTTTACTAGTCAGTTGTTACTAGTAGTTTACGAGTTTACGAGTTTGTACATTAGGAACATGGAATGCTTGCAAAAAATAACGAAAACTGTATAATTGGGATTGAACTTACGACTAATTGCTGCATATAAACTTTTCACATACAAACGCACTCGGCTACGAATTTGTTTGTATGTGTTAGTGAGATTTTATATCGATGTTTAGATATCGCTAATTTTACACAAAAAGTGTAAAATTTTATTTTCTTCCCAAGTTGAATAATGAATTGTCACTTTTTTTGATGCACGTTTGCAAAATTTCAAAGCTCTGAGTAGTCGGGAAGTGGGTGAAATATCGATTTTCCATTTTGCATCTCACAGAAAGTCAAGTTAAATAAGCGCTTTCAAAAAGGGAACCTTCATTTTTTTACGAGCGCAATATTTCCTTTCGTCGTTTCTTATTTGAATTATTGATATTAATCGAGTTCTCATCGCCGAAATTCTCCCGAAAAAATAATTGCATTTCTTGACGCGAAACAGCCCATGCACAGTACAATTTCAATAATTTCGTTCCCTTCCCATCTACGCTTCTGTCTATTTATTTCTCCACGACGAAGAATTTCCCAGCCTCGGTCGCAGCCCGCGTTACGGAGTGATCTACAGCCCTCCGAAGCGAGAAATCTTCGTGAAATCGTATACAAGCGGTGTACGGATTCGAGGATCGTCGATCAGGGCCGAAGGGAGTGCCCTTTAATAGCTCTGTCACGACTCGGAAAGTCGGTCACAGCTCTGTGTATTCTTATGTATCCCGCGATTGTAACTCCTTCTCTGTAAATATATTATTTCTTTATTTCACGTCGATGAAATAGCGGGAGCGAAAGACGCGAAGGCCTTTGATACTCATTCATCGAAACCTCCAATGACGATTAAGCAGCACCTGAAGCGCGTTGTTGGTAAACTTGAATTTGTCATGTCCATGGATGCAAAAGTTCCATTCGATTTTTAATTATTATGACCAGCGTGGTATTGTTTAATTTTCGGACTCGGTGATACCGAAAATCATGGATGAATAGTGAGAACGTCAATTGGAATCTGATTCCCAAGGGCTTTCATTTATCCCCCTAGCAAACCCTTAAGGGGGTGATAGGTCACCTCGTTGGGAACATAACTAACCTAGGTTACTTTAGTTCAAAGTCTAAGGATTTTGAGTTATCATGGTAAGAATGATTTTTGGAAAATTTCCCAAAAATAGGTACTGACTCGTTCATAATGTTCAAACAGACAATAATTGGTAACTAAAAACTTATTGGCGTCTTAGCTCAATGTGTATTCAATCGACTAACACCAATACAATCATCTGTATCCACACAACTGACTAAATAGGACTTGTTGAATAATTAAAACCTTGTCAAAAAATAAAAATTCCTCTTAAGTTGATGGTATTTCTAAAAAAAGGTAATTATGCATAATCGGGGCACCACCCTAATTTCGATGGCAACAGTTTTTTTTCGCCACGAAGTTGTTGATTCCATTATAGTAAGTGATATTACGTTGGGGGAGGCTGACAGTTTCTATTAATTCGATAAATTATGGACTTTTTAAGTTCCCGGAAACACGTGATGTGATAGGGCATTTTCCAACATTTCAACGCCTATGTTGGGAGTGGGGTTTGGGGATTCATAGAAAAAGCCTTCCCGAATACCCAAACACATACACAGCACACATAACCCAAACCAACCCAAACACACAAACACACAACAAACACAGCACACAGAATCCAAACAAACCCAAACACACACACAGCAGTTTTTCACCTGCATAGCGTGTGAAAAACTGCTGTGCGTGTGTGTGTGTGTGTGTGTGTGTTCTATTCGTGGTCATACCCTCCGACACGTAATGGAATTCCGGACAACACGTGTTTCTGGAAACTTCAAAATCCCCATAACTTATGTAATTAATGAAAAATGTCAGCCTCCCCCGCCAAAATATCATTAACGGTGACCAATTACAGCAGGTTAGGCCAAAAAAAATGTCGCCATTGAAATTAGGGTGGTGCCCCGATTGTGCATAATTACCTAAAAAAATATCAATAACACAAGAGGTAAATAGGTTAGTGCCTAATTTTGGGAAATTTTTTAAAAATCATACTTACTGTGTTAACTCGAAATCCTTAGACTTTGGACTAAGGTAACCTAGGCTAGATATGTTCCCAACGAGGTGACCTATCACCCCCTTAAGGCTTCGCAGCGACCTTCCCAACACCCCATATATGATGAGGTCGGATTTACTATAAGATTTTAGGTTGGATTTATTAGGAGCTGGAACGAAAAAAAAAATCACAGAAATTGAGGGGCCAAAATGTACAACCCGTTCGGTACGAATCGGTAGCAGTTTTGGCCATTTGTAGCCAAATTTCCAGGCGAACAGGGGTCTGTTTGAGGTGTTATGTGTGATTGTGAAAGTCAAAAAACCACTTTTTTCAAATTCAATATATTTTGGCAGTATATCATCTTATAAATGTTCCCTGAAAATTTCAAGGCGATCGGACCAAAATTGACAAAATAGGCGGTTATGTTGACGCCCGTCGAAACGCTCGGAAAGTCGTTTGAAACTTTAAACGCTTTTTTCTCGAAAGTACGTTTTCAAAGATGGTGAGGAAAATATATCAGGAACTACTGCATCGCTCTTTTCGAAATTTTTATGGTTTTTTTCTAGATGTACAAATATAGGATTCGATCGAAGGATTTTTTTTTACGATGTATACCTTCGATTTGAAGAACGAAAAATGCCCATTTTTATCGCAATAATCAAAACTCCTACTTTGAACACGCGGCATTATTTTCAAATTTGACATTTCGGAACCACCTGGTTCAGAAAAGCATTGCTCAGCGCAAAAGACGTTTTCATTATTAAACGAGGTTTAATTAGCTTATTAATAAACGAGGTTTAATTAAGTAATTGAGACAAGATTCTAATTAAATATGTTTACACAAATAAATTACAGAGTTTTCTTCAGATAATACTTCTTCAAATACCTAATTTCTGGAGAAATTTATCATCACGATTTTCGAATTTAAAAAATCCCAAAAATAAGCTGTTTTCGACTGTCACAACTAGGCATAGTTTTTTAAAGTAAAATACGTGCACATTTCTAAATAGGCCTTTTTTACAAAAAAAAAAAAATGCAGCAAATACGTACTAGTGTGAAAGTTTGCTTTTGCACGTTTTTATTTTTCCTCAGTTCGCAAATTTTTCAAAGGTATTTGATTTTCGACGTAAACTCATCCTTGGAACTCTCATCCTTGTCATGAGTTATTTACCCCGATCAGGAGCTTTATAGGCTAGAGAGAAAAATGAACAAAACGAAATAGTTTCTTATTAATTTAATCTACAATGGTACCACCATAATAAAAAAAACTAAAATAAATCAGCTGATAGCACAATTCGCTAGACGAGTATTTTGAAGACTTGGACTTTTTCCTGCGATTCCTATTCGAACTTAAGGCGGTATATACATTGAGGCAGGAAAAAATAAGCAATAATGAGGGATTTTTCAAACTAAGAAATAATTATTCTACAATTATCAAATTTTAGGTATACTTTTATAGTATATTTAAGTATACAAAACAATTTTTTTTAAGTAATTCATCATCAAAATGACGGAGGTGTGGCAGAGTATTACAGCAAAGTCGTCGCGGGAGTTGCGAATCGGCGTGCAGTCTAGCTTCCCGTAGACTTTGATTTGCAAAAAAGTTCAAACATTTTTTCAGTTAGAATATGTTTAGTTTCTATGTGACGTTAATAAAGATGAAGAAAATGCAAATTTAAGAAAATGGAAGATATGAAATTTAGGAATTTTTTTTTTCCAATTTTTCAATAACAATTCTCGTCAAGTAGAAGGGACCAATATTATCAATATTTCTACCAAGTTTCAACTCAATCGGCTTTATAGTTTTTGAGTAATCCTGCACGTCAATTTCGATAATGCAGTTTTGAGAAAAACGCGTTTGAAGTTCACGCCCGCTCCGAATCCGAGCGGTGAGGCGCAGCGTTGACGGGCTGCAACGTTTGAAGTTTTTCGAATTTTGTTTTAAAACTTTAGAAAAATATTCTACATACACAGTTCTATCTTAAAAAAAAAACAAATCGAATTTTTGATCGTTGTAAATGTATATCTTAAGGTTAAGGCGGGATGCCTTAACGGGAGATATACACCTAGATGGTCGAGGTCGAGGATTTAGTAGCTATGAACCGTAGAAGATCGACCGTACAAGACCTACATTATGGGCCTGCCCATGTAGAGGTTGCCATGAGTTGCCCAATGTTACGATCAGGCCAATATTGGGACTATCGTATAAGTCAACAAAAGAGAAATAATATTGGCCCATTACGGTTCCGCTCTAAACTGAAAACTGGCACAATATCGGCCCATCCCTAAAGCCTGTCCTGGCCTATCTTTAAAAACTAATAAACAGCCGTGATAGTTAAACTAAATTTGCCAATTTAAAAACTGGGGATACCAAAATACTGACAATTCCATTGGCCCAATATTGTTCCGTTATAAATTGAAAACCGGCACAATTTCGGCCCATTACTAAAGATTATCCTGGCCCATCTTTCAAAACCAATAAACAGCAGTGATAGTTAAACTAAATTTGTCAATTCTAAAGCTGGCAATCCTAAAATACTGGCTATTACATTGGCTCATTATTGTCTCGATCTAAATTGAAAACCGACACAATATCGGCCCATAGTTAAAACCTATCATGGCTCATCTTCTAAATTCATTAAACAGTCATGATAGATAAACAATATTTGCCAATTTTTAAACTGGTGATGCTGAAGTACTGCCAATAACATTGGCCCATTATTGTTGCGTTATAAATTCAGAACTGGCACAATATCAGCCCATTACTAAAACCTATCCGGGCCCATCTGTTAAAACCAATAAACAGCCGTAATAGTTCATCGCAATTTGCCAATTTTAAAACTGGCAATGCTAAAATACTGGAAATTACATTTAATAAATCTAAGCTCTTTATTGGCTAAATAGGTCAGACCATACCTGCTTTTATTTTATTTAAGCCTTGGGTTATGCATTATCTGTATATTGTGCCAGAATAGGCAAATAACTGGCACGTCATATTTTAATCGTCTATATTTTGTAGTTCAGTTTTTGTAATCAAGTCTTGGCCTATTATTGGCATTTGTAAAAAACCAACATAAGTAAGTAAAATATGCCAATTTTGAAACGTGTCATATACGCAAATCACAATTTATATCAAGGTTATTCCATGAAATATGTGTCCATAAGGACCAATCTCAGGCCAATCTTGGCCCGATATAGATTGAATATTTATCACGCACTCAAACAAACCCAAACAAACTCACGGCCCAATATTCTAGATAGACTAACTTCAAGATAGACCAACTGTGAAGGCCCATCATAGAGCGAGTGGTCAATTTCTACATAGTCCCTTCAAGACGGCCCACATAGGGCCAAGTGCAATCACCAACATTGCCGCTACAACGAATTAAATCATTGGCCCAATAATTGTTGGCTCTGTTGGCCGATATCGGGCCGTTCTTATCATTTCTACAAAGGCACCTCATCGGTAAATACTCACGGCCCAATATTCTAGAAAGGCTAACTGTGAGGGCCCGTCCCAGGCCCAACGGTCAATCTCTACATGGGTGGTATCGATGATTCCATGTAAGTTGACAAATTTCATCATTTATTCATTCCCAAATTTTCAAACGCGTTTTTCTCAAAACCACGTTTTTCAAATCGGTACCCAAAATTTCTCGAAAACCTATGAACCGATTGCCTTGAGGCTTTTTGTGGTTATTCTATACATCATTATCTAGTACTTGTCATAGGATTTTTTTCCGTTACTTAGTTTTTGTTTTATCGGCAAAATAATAACTCATTTTTGGCCCAAAAATCACTATTTATGTTCAAACGTCCGCCATTTTGTCATAAATCGATATTTTCAAAATCGGCTTTGACAAGTACTAGATTATAGTATCTAATTTAATAATATTCCTGGTTTTTTTCAGATGATTTTTGAAGACACGCCAGTGGGTACCGCATACGCAGATTTTTTTACGACGCTCCAAGGATCATACAATATCCTTGTATATTTTTGATATTTTTCAATAAAGAAAATTAAACATATTTGTGAATGTATATACTTTTAGATAATTAAAACCCCAATCCGAAATTTCAAATAGTTTTCCTTGAAAAATTCACAAAAATGACCTTTTTCCGGCTCCTAGGTGTATATCTCCCCTTAAGGGGCTCTACAATATTATATATATATATATATATATATATATATATATATATATATATATATATATATATATATATATATATATATATGCATGTATATATATGTATCCATGTATATGTATATACACACTACGAGACGATACGTAAAGTAAGGCGGGCACTTTCCAATTGCATAACGCCGACTCGCGCCTTCATTCGGTTATGTCAGAAGAAAGCTACCGCGTCGTCGTCGTCGTCGTCGTCGACGACGTCCTCCTCGGCAACGTGTTCTCTCCCCGAGCTCCAAACGCCGCCTGGGAAATGTGTATACAGACAGCAATAGGCAATCTTTCGCCGGCTCATTCGCGGACCGCGTGCGCTCATGGCAGATCTAGAGAGCTCGATCTCCGTCTATATCTCTCGTGGACACACCGCGTCAACTCGAGACGAACGCTTGTCTCGCAATGTTATAAATAAACGAGACGATGTACGCGCGGTGGGAAAGCCTACGAGCAGGGGGAGCCCGACATTTCTCTATGAATGTTTTTTTTCTTTCGTTCCCCCCTTTCTTTTCCTCGCTCCGCGACCTCTTCGGACCGGTAAGACGACTTTCCCGGCTTCGTGCATACGGATTCCCATTTCCGACGATTGAATAACACGTTTGGGCACTTTTTCGCGGATTTAATCGGAGTGGTTTAATCTCCCAACGGCTCCCTTGGGAGAATAAAATATGAAATCGATTTTTTTTATATGCAAAATCGCGTTGTAGATTTATTGTTTTTTTTTTTTGGTTTTTGGCAATCAGGTACCATGTGTGAATATTCTACTAGAGTCCGAGGCGAATTTCCGTTGTCTCTGTTCTTGCGAAGGATTTGTATTTGTGGAATAAACGAAAATTGACATTTTCACGCTGGAGTTTATTTTGTAATGAATCGATTGAAGAGTTGGTAGACACCTGACTTCCATGTTGAGCTACCCGAGTAAAAATTTGTCATAGATATCCAATTGGATTCCCATACTTGTCTCTATACTCAAACGTTATGTTCGTACATTGGATTCTAATAGGGATTTCCTATGAAAATCCAATGCACGAATCCAATTCGAATCCTATAGGATGCACACTGTCGAACAGAATCCGATACGATTGTTGATGGATCCCATCGAATTCTGTACGTTGAAATTCCTAAACACAAGATATAGATATACAAAATCAATGGATCTTAAAAGGAGTATAAATCCTATCTTAATAAATTATAAATTGCTTTAAAATTTGCCATCTAAAATTTCTTCTTCGTGACTCTTTGTAAATTTTTGTAAACATTTTTACGTATTTCCACAAAATAAATTATTTTTTTTCGCATTCGAGATCATTACATAGGTTTCTGGGGAATTTTTACCTCAAAATCAATAGATCTTAGAAAAAGTATAATTCTATTATAATAAATTATAAATTGCTTGAACCCGTAGTTACTACACGGGTGCAAGTTTGCACCATCTAAAATTTCTTCTTCGTGGCTCTCTGTAAATGTTGGTTTTGATTCATTTTCTCCGAATAAGTACTATTCTTCGCATTTGAGACCATTACCATTCGATTTCTGGAGATTTTTTACCCCACGAAACACTGGTTATCGAATATCTTCCGATTGTTTATACAAAAGTAATAGTACTTTGAAAATGCAAAATCCCAAATCGCACTAGTGTGGTATGTACAAAGTGTCTCAGAATGACCTGACATTTTAAATTGCGCGCCATTTTTTTTCTGGCGATCATAGAGTACTGATCTTTGACAACTGGCATCAGAAAGTATTGAGGTTTAGTCATGGAGAATTACACGATCGAGCAACGCATAGAAATTGTGAAAATCAACTACAAAAATGGTGAGCCGCAGTGAGTGTGATTGTTGACGAAGGACCTTCCACCTCGATTCGCCATCGTGCTCAGCAATTGAACATTTCAAGACGCTTTGTGCCGCGAATTTTGACGGAAGATCGGCATATGCATGCTTCAAGATCCAATTGACACAAGAACTGCAGTCAGCAGACTATGCGCAGCGTCGTCCATTCGTCAATTGGATATTGGAGCATAAACAAATCGATGGTGATTTTTTTAAGAAAATCCTCTTCTGCGATGAGGCGCATTTTCAACTTAGTGGGTACATAAATAAACAAAACCATTTATCGGATATTGTATTTCACACATAACCTCCATGTTTGTACCTTGTATTAAGATAAAAATATTCGTAATTTTCAAATAAATAATACGTTTTATTAATACATTTAAATGTCAGGTCATTTTAAGACAGCCTTTATGTATCCTCAATCGATATTGTTATTTTTTTTACTGCACTTTGACATAATGTCACCACACACGTACACGCTCACGAAGCGTGCAGGTTATGTTTCAAAACGCCGAGTATTTCTCGTAATTTTTCACATGTCTTCGATTCGAACGTGGTAAGAATTCTCAGACCACGTTCACCGGGGAATAGTGCAGAATCCAGTTGAATCCCAATGAGGACTCCCTATGAGCAGTGTCCCTAAAAATCCCTATAGAGATGAAGGTGCATCTTGGGACTCCCCAACAAATTTGTGCACGGGATCACGGAAAAGGATATTTTTTGGTAGATCCAACAAATTCTAGTTGAGAATTTCGAATGCAAAAATCTCAAACGACGTCAATGGGGAACTAGCGCGGAATCCACTTGGATTCCAATGTGGACTCCCGTCGTGCAGCGTCCCTATTGAATCCCTATAGGAATGAGGTGGGATCTGGGGACTCCCCAACAAATCTCCGCACGGTTACTTTTGAGCTGCGCGTGGTCCAATACCCGGATCGGTGTCCGCTCAACCGGGCAATTTCAACACTGGCAATTTCAACACGGGCAATTTCAATGAGTTTCCGATGGTGACACGACATGAACGGTAAAACATAGATGTCTGGATTGGCACACGGTTTCCACGGTTTCCCTATGCCCTCGTGAAAATTCGAAACAGTAGTGCATCGGGAAAAAAAAATAGCTATTGGACACGCGGTGGAGGGCTCCTCGGGAACTTGAAATCGTTAAGTGACATATGTAGATGAAAATTAAAGGGATGGGAACGCAAAAATCCGCAATGGCCCAGAAACGAGCAAGCGAAATATAAATTGACCAAAAGAATGTAAAAAAAGATTCATCCAGCCTCGAGGCATGAACGATCAAAGACGTAGTTTGAAAAATTGAAAATAAGTACGTTTATCAGAAAATCAGATAAGCGGCCATCAACCACGCGGAAATCTAATCCGCACTCACATCGATCGATTGCCGAATCATCATGAAGTTGAAGCGGATCATCCATTAAGGGGTCAGGCCACACTAACGGGTATAAAATCATCTGCGAATTTGACAATTTTTTTTTCGTATGAAAAAGTGATTCACTCATAAAATTAATTACACATCTATTTAGTATCAATATCAAACTGTTAGAATTTTTTTTTTTCGATGTACAAACTGCCCGAATACTAATATTTTCTTTTGTAACCTTTTTTTAGGCGCTCCGCAGCGTGACATTTAGCATCCACAACTTTTTACCTAGAACAAAAAACAAAAATTCTCGTCAATCGACATTAGAATACCTAGAGAAGTACGTACGGAATTTAAAAATATTGTTTTATTCGAAAGTTATAGGTATTTGAACTTAAGAAATGAATTTTCAGTGAAAAATTTCGTTATAACTGCTCATAAACTGCTCATAAAATAAAGTTTTCGATTGATCAGAAATTCCGTACGTACTTCTCTGCGAAATGCAATTAGGAACATAACTTTCAAATTTGAAGTAAATCGAGTGAAAATTGTTGAAGTTATTTTGTCACGCCAATTGGAAAAAAGCTGTTTCGAGAAGTTTCGAGTAGTCGGCCATTTTGTACATCGAAAAAAAATATATATATTTTCTGACAGCTTGATATTCATACTAAATAGATGTGTAATTAATTTTACGAGTGAATCACTTTTTCATACGAAAAAAAAAAATGTTAAATTCGCACATGATTGTATACCCGTTACTGTGGTCTAACCCCTTGAAATAACAACCCAAAGCCTAACGCTCAAACTTCCCCACTCTCCAACGCACAAAGAGCACCTGCCAGGCCGACCTAACCTCACAAATTTTCAAACAGAGTTTTCTCATCGCCACTCAAGTTTTCAGCGAAAAGCAAAGCATCAGCCACTGTAAAACTCATTGACGCAGGGTTCGACGATTTTCGTTCACCCTAAATATGACTGATCTCCGAGAAATTTGTGTTCGAAATTTCCATCTATCTCTCTCCCACTCGCATGTCATCTGGCACAGCTTCCACTTCGCACGAAGTTTGAAATAACAGACGTTGTGTCGCAAGTCAGTTTCACTTTCAACGTGTCGCTTCACGTGCCCTTTCGAAAAAGTTGAACTGTCCGTAATCCGTTTGGTTTTTCGTCTCTCCCACCGGCCGTTGTTCATGCTCGGGCAACGCCGGCTATTTCGTTTGCGTGAAAGGAACCGTACTCCTCGAGAAGATGATTCGACGCAGTAGCAGGACACGCGTAGGTACTCCACTTCCTGTCAACAGAATTTCCATTGGCCGAGCCTCATCGTCGAGCCCGTGGGTCCCTATGGTGTACCTGTTTTGACGAAAACACGATTAACTCCCCGCAGCGAGACACATGCCCCCTGTGCCTTGGGAATCCTTTTGTCGTTACCACGGACGTGTAGTCGACGCGCGATGCCATCGCCTCGTAGCCAATGTACGATCGTGAGAAGAAGAAAAGCCACGCGACCTTCTTGATTTACGGGCACCCTTTCGATTCTCTTCTTCATCTTTTCGTGAACTTTCACACAACACAAAACGAACGCGACTCCCGTGGAATTTGGCCGTGCCGGGGGCTGACATGCGAACGCATTTTCACCTCTTGTAACGGAAAATGACGCGTTTCATTGAACGAAACGAGGTCAGTAGCTCGAGTTCCTTACGAATTCTGACATCTACCGATCCCGATGTCAGGTCGGGTTAACGGCGAATTTATGGTCTTTGGCAATACACACGGAGGATCCGTCTTCTAGCCGTACATCCGAGCGTCTTTATTCCTTGCATATAGTCAAACGCTCGCTTCTTTTTTTGGCTGGAATTCAACTCTTTCCCGGGGACAATTTTAGCCGCGTGCCGTAAAACGGCGCTCAATTGACGTTAAGGGTAACTTTGACAGCTTTTGGGGCTACTTTGACAGAGCGCCAAATCACGGTTTAAATGGGTGCGCGTTTGAATGTGTTTAAATTTGTTGTTCAAGTTTATTGTAATGCTGCTTAAGGGGTTAGGCCACAGTAACGGGTATAAAATCATGTGCCAATTTAACAATTGTTTTTCGTATGGAAAAGTGTTTCACTCATAAAATTAATTACACATCTATTTAGTATGAATATCAAGCTGTTAGAAAATATATATATTTTTTCGATGTACAAAATGGCCGACTACTAATATTTTCTTTTGTTATCTTTTTGTTGGCGCTTCGCGGTGTGACGTTTAGCATCGACAATTTTTTACCTAGAACAAAAAACAAAAATTCTCGTCAATCTGCATGAGAATACCTAGAGAAGTACGTGCGGAATTTAAAAAATATAGTTTTATTTAAAAGTTGTAGGTATTCGAACTTGAATTTGAAATGAACTAGAGTTTTCAGTGACATATTTCGTATAAAGCTGCTCATAAAATGAAAAGTTTTCGATGAACGGAGACTTTGTCCTTGGAGTGCCATATGTCAGGTGTTTACATATTATTTTTTTTAAAGGAAACGAGTAAAGCTTTTCGAGTGCGGTTTTTTGTTGCTTTTATTCATGATATACAGAACGTTAACAAATTTTTTTTTTGATAAAAAAACCAAAATGGCGGCCGTTGCAGCTCCGCGAAAAGAGGTCCTCAAATCGCGGGAGGTAAACGGCTGACATCACTGCCCCCTCTATGTTAATCTGAAACACAAATTCAAAGCATATTATCAATCTGTGGCCCTTTGGTCATGGAATGACGGATGGGTTTTTCGTTTAGTACAAATTTCGGAAAATGGCGGCAATTAAAAAAAAATCGATTTTTCACGTTTTTTCGCATAAAAAGATAAACAATAAATGCAAAAATGTATCTATCGAAAAAACGATCCGTCATTCCGTGAAGACATATTTTCTGAGTATGCTCTCCAAATTTCAGGTCGATATGTTAATTACAGCGGTCAGGAAAATGTCAGCCATTTTTAAAAACGTGTTTTCGAGAAAAACGCGTTTAAAGTTTTGTAATGTGTTTACACAAATGTGTTTATAATTACCGCTAATCGGCAATGCCTGGTCCATAGAAGCATCCCTCCTCTTCTTCTAGCTGCTCATGTTGAGCCGCTAACATCTCCCGCCGATTTCAAGGACAAAGTCTCCCTTAATCAGAAATTCCGTACGTACTTCTCTGCGAAATGCAATTGGGAACATAACTTTTAAATTTGAAGTAAATCGAGTGAATATTGTTGAAGTTATTTGCCACGCCAATTGGAATGAAACTTTTTTCTAGAAAAAAACGCGTTTAAAGTTTTACATATGCCTCTGGCCATGCCAGAGGTAGGCTTACGTTATACGCTCAAAGCCGGTGAACAAAAAATGTTCTCGATATAAATAGAATAGTAACTTATTCTTATGACGATAAAGCACCGTTTTAGCGAAAAAAATTGATTTTTTTTAAATTCTACTGTGGCCTTACCCCTTAAGTTGATTGTAATGTTGTTCAAGTTTATTTTTATCTGGATGATAATTATAAGACTGATTAAATGCCTATAATAGTACTCTAGGTACTTGAAATTTGTAAGTAAAATGTTTCCTTAAGGGGTCTACTGACTTTAGACGCTAAAAAGGCTATATTCATGATTTTTTTTAAAGGTTTATATTATAGATATTGGTATAAAAGTTGTTACACTTAATAAAAACACTTTTGAAAAACACAAACTTTTTGTAAAATGTATTTATGTAATCCAAACAAACTTTAAACGGGTTTTTCTCGAAGCAACGTCTTTCGACGGCTTGTTGATAAAATCATCGAAACTACTGAACCGATCCTTATGAAATGTTAACCACATATTCTTTATAACTATAGCTATAGCGCATATGAAGGATTTTTTTAAATTTTGATATTTACTATTTTTTTTGCCGAAAACGGTGAAAAAAGACGTTTTTTTTTGTTTTTTCGAAAAATGTCCGCCATTTTGTTATTTTTGCATATATAAAAAATCGTATAATATGCGCTATAGCCATTAACATACTGAATCTAAAACTGTTTGAGTTTTTTGTGTCGGATCATCTATCTCCGAGATTTCATCAACAGCGCAGACCTACAATTTTTTGGACATTTTTTTAACTACCATTTTCGTCCATAAATAGTGTCTTAACCAAATAAGTTTTTTTTAAATGCATTTCGAAAGTGTATTTATAAAGTGTAACAACTTTTATATCAACATCTATAATAAGAAACTAAAAAAAAGTCATGAAAATAGCCTTTTTTAAGCGTCTAAAGTGAGAAGACCCCTTAAGGTGGAAGTGCAAATTTTCAATTTTGCACTTTTTCATCATTTTTAGGTATATCCTTATTAAGGTAGGTAATATTTTTAGGTAGACACTTATTAAATCTTTTTCAGATCAACGGAAAAAGAGTGATAACTGCAGCACTTTTCGATGTCGCGGAAAACAGGCGTCCGAAGGCCCTTGATAACGTCGCGATTTCGTTCGTCATTCCAAATTTTTTTTTGTAACTTGAGAGTTACAATAAACTCATCTCCAAATTTGAAAATGATCAGATTATTTTATCCCCTCTAAAAAAATTCCCGAAAAATACCTATTTTTCACGCTCCTAAAGGGATTTCTCGCCGTAATAAGGATGACAAATTGATTGTCAAAAATCGTTGTTTTTCATTTAATTCCATGTATAATGCATAAAACATTTTTTTTGTCAATATGATGTCAAAGTAACCCTGAATCTTTAACATAAGTTGCACTCCAATGTCTTGCCAAAGAAACCCCACACTGGAAATGTTAACTCTCCTATCTGCATGCTCTTTCTTCGCTACTCGGTCTTCTCACGTGTGTGTATATAAATATGAGGAAAGAATATTTTTAATCGCGCTATATCTCTGTAACGTTGGCTACATCAGAACATCCTGCTGTTTTGAGGACGGTTTTCAAATTTCATTGTAACGAATCGTTGACTTTGTGGACCGGGCAGTCCTTGCGGTAACTTTTATATAAATCGGCTTGTATTTATCTCCACATAATTTTAAACATATATTTATATCTTTAAAATGACTATAATAAATATCAATATAGAGATATCCATTTATTTTAAGGCTTCACATGATGTTGAGTATGGGGGCACTGCGCTACGAGGCCCTTAACGTCAAGTAGTCTGAAAAGTCCCCAAATATGTCTATATGATAATATTGCACGTTAACGTTAATTAAGAAAGTAACATTAACATATAAAATCATAAATAACAATAATTAACACTATATTTTACAATATTTCAATGTTAATATTATTTTTCCTTCGTTACACTTGTAATGCCCATTACAAGTATTACAGTACTGGCTCCGACATTATCATAATCGATAACAAAATACGACCGACGTAAGCCAAAAAACTAGCCATTGCCGAAAAAAAACATACCACCTCGGCGAATTTTATGCATTGCCACGAAAAAAAAGTACCCGAAATGGAAAATTAAAAACGCAGAACAAAGTGTTAAAAATGTGGTGTCAGTTGATTTTCGGAGTACACGTGGCCCTGAGCGCGTGGAAAAGAAAGTTTTCGTTTGATTCGAAACAATACGAGGATCGTAACACCCGCGACCACATCAAAGTTCTCCGGTAAATCGCGCGACCGGAAACCCTGGCGATAAAATTTCACTGCAAAGAGGCAAAAGATATTGAAAAGTTAACGGCGCAATAACACGTGTCTTGAATTTTCATCCATTTTTTTTCTTTCACGCGCAATAAAGAAAACCGTGGCAGGCAATTTCGAGTGCCGCTGCTATCGTGCGTCCCGTACACGTGGCCTCGACTCGTAGTATCTCCCGCTCGTCTTTCAACAATTCTCCAACAATATTACGCGTGCTTAGCAAACAAACGCACACATAATCTCTGACTCTCTCTCTCTCTCTCTCTCTCTCTCTCTTCACTCCTCTCTCTTTCAACGCTATCCCCGGCTCACTCTCCTCGTCAGTTTCTTTCTCTTGGCTCGATAATCTACGTCACTTTGTCTACTAGAAAATTAGGTCTTCGTGGCCTCGCGTCGACAGCTTTCGTCGGAAAGACACTCATGCCCTTCGGATAAAATAAAATGAAAAAGACGAACGACGAAGAAAAAAAACGTATTTTTATGCGGTGCCCAGAGACTAGCCGAGCAAAGTCTAAAAAGTTGGCCGCTGCTTGGACTACTTTGCGCCGAACGTGTGTTATCACATCACACGCGTCGTCACTTTTGCCCGTTCGATTATTCTATTTTTCACGGGTTTTCTCGTAACATTGCAGATGCATTCGTGTGAGTAGTGTGATATATATATATATATATATATATATATATATATATATATATATATATATATATATATATATATATATATATATATATATATATATATATATATATATATATATATATATATATATATATATATATATATATATATATATATATATATATATATGAGGTATTCCACGTGAATCCGGTGGACTTTTTCCCTGACCCACGCCGATTCGATTAATTTTTTTTTAATCTGATTTAATTTACTCTCAAAGACACCCTGATTTTTTTTACATTTTTCGAAACAACCCGTAATAAAAAAAAATGTTACCCAAAAAAAAAAACGCTCCGCTTCTGAGCGATGAAAGTTTTAAAAAATTAAAAAAATTGTCTGCTAACTGTTCAAGGTCCATGATTGTGATTCGGTTGTTCAAAAATGGTCACAAAAATGCATTGTGGGTATCAAAATATTTAAGTATCCGCCCGCAGTAAGCGGTTCTTGAATTTTTCAGATTTTTTTCAGGATAATCGCTCCGAAAGCACAGAAAAAATTATCCTTCCACTGCGGGTGATAGCTTGAACATTTTTAGATATAATCACGCATGTTTGGGAATTTTTTTAGATTTTTAAGTGGTGCCGTTGTTTTTCGGAGAAATTGTTTTTTTTTTAATAAGGATTGTTTCGAAAAAAGTTTTAAAAAATTCAGTGTCTTTTAGAGTCAATGGAATCAGATTTTAAAAAAATCGAATTAGCGGGGGTCAGGGGAAAAGTCCACCGGATTCATGTGGAATACCTCATATGGATATATATATATATATATATATATATATATATATATATATATATATATATAGGTATTGGCGTCTGCAAAGTGGTGAGTAGCGAGACCACTAGCTACTTATGAGAATGGCCCTCATAGTTGAATATTTCTTGCCAGTTTTTTTGTTTGTTTTTTATTGTTAAATATAGATGATTTTAAGATATATTTATCTTCAGTGGAATAAAATTAAGTAGTTAAATTTAATTTTAATTAAAAATGTAATATAATCAAATTAAATCATTCAAGGTGAACTATTATATTGGATCATCCTATAAAGAATTCGCATTTTTCAATTGCATTTTTGGTCACCGACGGGTGAAAGTTGAACGAGAGGCCTAAAAGTCTACCAGAAAAATTGAAAAGCTTTGTAGAAAATGAAGGAAAGTTTATTTTAGATTGAAAAAGAATTTGTTCTACCTTTATTTTTTTCAAACAAACGAATAAAAATAACGCATTATTTATGGGTGACCCAATATTTAGGATAAATTGTTATTTTTACGAATTATCTCTTAAATAAAGATAAGTCGACAAACAAAAAATATTCATATGAATACACACACACACACACACACACACACACACACACACACACACACACACACACACACACACACACACACACACACACACACACACACACACACACACACGCACGCACGCACGCACGCACGCACGCACGCACACACACACACACACACACACACACACACACACACACACACACACACACACACATATTGATAGAGGGAGAGGCAGACAGTAGAGCAAAAAAAAGTCCTATGAAATGAACCCAAAAATCACCATGACAAAGTGCGTTACGACTGATATTTCGGCGGAGGCAGCACCAAGTAAAAAAAAGATATCAAAATCGATGCACGAGATTGAATCATCAAAAATTGCATACATTTATATTATCACAATATTACTTACATCGCCACATGGAAAGCAACCCTTTGTTATCGCACAGGGTGAAATTGACCCAGCACCCAACTGACAAAACGTTTTTTTGGCAACATTACTTATTTACGATTTCTTTTAAGCACGTTGCCTTTTGCTCCTTCATGTAGTTACTTGTGTCACAATTTTTTGAATGTCTATAAAACATGCCTGGACGGTTTTGTTGAAAACGAGAGGTTCAATCGGGGTTTAAAATTTCCCCGGGTCGAATTAATCTAGTGTGACGATCGCGAAATTTTGCAGACGTTCGACACGGAAGAGCCCAGATTTTTATTCAGCCCCGAAGTGAAATTGATCGCGGATTTTCAGCCTGCGACGAACTTACCTCCCTGAGTATAAAAGTTCACAAAACCATTGTCCGGACATCATTTTGACACTAACAGAGTTTTTTCCTCAATTCTCTGATCCGTAGATGGTGAAGTGGAACAGCTATTTTGACAATTCGAATAAAAGAGAAGAGGGGAGTGTTGCAGAGCACGAATGCGAGCATACGTACGAATCGTTGCATAAAAAACAAACCGTTCAAGCATGAGCGTATGCTTCGCGCACCGCTCCATTCGGTTTCCATACCGTTCCACCAACTGATGGATGTTATCGTGAATAATAACCGGCTCAATATCAGGTGGCATTTCTTTTTCATTGTACGAGTAGCCTCTTTCAAATGCGCCTGCGTTTGTCAATTCCTTTCGATTCTTCGTTCCGAATACAAAGGGTGCCTCGGAATGTCCCGACATGTTAATTTACTAATAAAACGTATTATTTATTTAAAAGTAAAAATATTTTTATTTTAAGGCCTTAGGCCACAATAACGGGTATAAAATCATGTGTGAATTTAACAATTTTTTTCTTATGAAAAAGTGAATCACTGATAAAATTAATTACACATCTATTTAGTACGAATATCAAGATGTTAGAATTTTTTTCCATGTACAAAATGACCGCCTACAAATATTTTATTTTGTTACCTTTTTTTAGGCGCTCCGCGACGTGACATTTAGCATCCACAATTTTTTACCTATGAAAAAAAACAAAAATTGTCGTCAATCTCCATTAGAATACCTAGAAAAGTACGTACGGAATTTAAAAAATATTGTTTTATTCAAAAGTTGTAGGTATTTGACTTTCAAAAATGAATTTTCAGTGAAAAATTTCGTTATAACTGCTCATAAATTGCTCATAGAATGAAAAGTTTTCGATTAATCAGAAATTCCGTACGTACTTCTCTGCGAAATGCAATTAGGAACGTAACTTTTAAATTTGAAGTGAATCGAGTGAAAATTGTTGAAGTTTTTTGTCACGCCAATTGGAAAAAAGCTGTTTCGAGAAGTTTCGAGTAGTCGGCCATTTTGTACATCGAAAAAAATAAATATATTTTTTCTAACAGCTTGATATTCATACTTAATAGATGTGTAATTAATTTTATGCGTAAATCACTTTTTCATACGAAAAAAAATCGTTAAATTCGCACATGATTTTATCCCCGTTACTGTGGCCTAAGGCCTTAATATTATGTACAAACATGAAGGTTATGTGTGGAACACACTATCCGATAAATGGTTTTGTTTATTTACGTAGCCACTAAGTTGAAAATGCGCCTCATCGCTGAAGACGATTTTCTTCGAAAAATCACGATCGATTTATTGATCCTTCAATATCCAAACAGCGACTGAACCAGCAGACCATGCCAGCAGACCGCTGCTCATGGTCTGCTGGCTGCAGTTCTTGTGTCAATTGGATCTCGTAAGCATGCACATGCAGATTTTTCGTCAAAATTCGCTGCACAGAGCATCTTGAAATGTTCAATTGCCGAGCACGATGGCGAATCGAGGTGGAAGGACTTTCGTCAACACTCACGATTCACCATTTTTCTAGTGGATTTTCACAATTTCTATGCGTTGCTCGATCGTGTAATTCTCCATGACTAAACCTCAATACCTCCTGATGCCAGTTGTCAAAGATGTTCACCACAAAAAAAAATGGCGCGCAATTTTAAATGTCAGGTCATTTTGAGACACCCTGTATATCAGTGGAAATGTTCCCAAGTGAAGTTCCAATCGTAAAGAAATATGGACCTAATCAATACCTTATCAATACCGTGCAAATGTTACTATTACGAGAGAACAAATTCGCGTTTGTACGCTACCGTCTATTTCTCAACGTCGTAGTAATCCTTTTTCAATCGAGTCTGCCTGGTGTTTTTTTTTCTTATCGGCACGGAAATACGATCGATTTCAAGGCCCTCGAAATAAAAAAAAATCGAGTGATAACGTCGTATTATTGTCTTGTCGATTTTCAAAGAGGTAGAGAGAAAGAGGGAGAAGTAGAGAGAGAGGAAGAGAGAGAGAGAGAGAGAGAGAGAGAGAGAAAAGGCCTCGACTATTTGTATGTGTGAGCGCGCGCGGTGAGGGAAAGCGGGGGCGTAAGCGAAGACACGCGTGTGTGACCGGGTTGCGAAGGAAAATATCTACTTACGCGTATCACAAACGTAAGGGCGTATCGTGGCTCATTCCAGAACGGCAATCAAGTCCGCTTTCCAATCAGCCGTCGTGTTGAACGCCTGGGAGATTATGAGCGCCGAAGAAAATGAGCTCGGCAGTGGGGCGGGAGGAGGGAGGAGGATCAAGGAGGAAACGAGAAGAGGGGAGCTTTCTTCGTTTGCGCCACGTTCTGGCCTTCTTTCTTCTCTCGTATTCCTCTATAAATAAAATTTCTTCTCTGTGTTGGTGAGTATTTTTAACTCTCTCTCTCTCGCACTTTTCCTCTTTTTCCCTCTCACATCTCTCTCTCTTTCTCTCTCTCTCTCTCTCTCTCTCTCTCTCTCTCTCTCTCTCACTCTCTCTATTTCTCTTTCTTGTTAGTGTACGTGTATACGCACCCATTTGGCATTCACACACGCACTATTGGGAGCGGGGAAAAGCGCGCTACAGACCTCGTGCTCTCTGGCATCGCGTGTACAGTGGAAGGGAGTATACTCGCGGGCTGTTTAGAGCCGAACAAGTTATTGCGAAATAGCGAGCGCATGGAGAGCAAGCCGGGCTCTCTCGTTGCGACATTGCACTGAGGAAAGATGTCGTATGCGCATATATATATATATATATATATATATATATATATATATATATATATATATATATATAATATGAGGAAAGGATACTTCGAACCTTTCATATCTATGTAATGTTGACCATCAGCCTCTACGGCCTTATTTTTGTAAACAAATCGTTGATTTCAGGCACAGTACTGCCCCTGAAAATTGCCAATATAGTAGGAGCGCAGTAAAATAAGTAACTTTCAAAATTCGACATCGCGAAAAATATGGCGAGTCGCCAAGGATTCTTTGAGGGATTTTTTGGAATGTTAAAAAGAAGGTCCGTGCAAAATGTAATCTCTATCATCGGATGGACATTTATCTAAAGGTGATTTTGAAGATTTTGGGGTGGTTTGGGGTGATTTGGTTTAGTGTAGGGACGATAAGTAACTATGAGGAGGGTAATCCGAGGCAAATGTCTTCAAAATCACCTCTTTTCATACCCCGGGTGATAAGGATGACATATGTTTTTTAAGGGTACGGAAATTTTGCGACCCAGAAAAATTGGATTCACAATGGTTTTTCTAGTTCTGTTCGACAAAATATATATCACATTTTCGTTGTGAGTAGTATTTGACAGGGACAATGAAACTTTCGAGAAAAAAAACAATATTTCATTTCGAGCACAGCAGAATGAAGATGATTAAATTGCGTATACGAAACACTGCTGAGTAAATGCTTTTGTGTATTCCGTCATCGAGAAAACAATCAAAATTCTATTTTGAGCAAACAGAATGGAGATAATTAAATTGCGAATACGAAACACAGCTGGGTAATGTTTTTTGTGTATCCCGTCATCGAGATAAAAATCATTGAAGATGCATTTGCAATTGGATGCATGCAATTTAATTCGATTAAAAAAAAGTTGTTTCTAGGAGTGTCTCGTATGCGGAATTGAATCATTTTCATTCTGCTGTATAACTCAGCTCATAACTCAGAGTGGAATATAATTTTTTTTTCAGAATACTCCATTTTTTCTGGCAAATAATGCTCACTGCAAAAATACGGTATATTTTTTTCGAAGAGGGCTAAAAACACGATTGAAAATCGTATTTTTTTGCCACGAAATTGCACAGCCACCTTATAATTGTCACCCTCCATGTACAGGATGTTATAAATGGATAATCCTGCCTGTCCATCGGTCAGATCATGTCCTACTATATCCTGCAATTACAGTATCGTAAAAATCCCACGGTTTTCTAGATTTTGGGCTTTCTGTTATTTTTTTTTTTTAATCACCTGCTTTTGGTTTTTCCATGCCATTTTTGCAAATGACATAAATCGACAATAACTAAGCAACGTTTTCAAGTAATTGGCACGATATGCGTAGTACATTTTTTTTACCCGCAGGCTATCAAAGTCAGATGTTCGAATTGGTTTGTGTTAAAGTTCTGCATAAGATCTTTTTTCATAAAGTTTCCTTAACATTTAAGGTTAAAAAGAAGACTTTTCTAGATAGAACAAATGACCAAAAGTATTTGTTTCAACCGGGTCAAAAAAGTTATCATTTGTAGAAATGGCATGCGAAAAACCAAACGCAGATGATTTTTATCTCGAAAACCGTGGGACTTTTACTAAACTGAAATTCCGATTGGGGTAGAATATCCGTAAGTCGAATTTCCATAAACGAATATCCATAAGTCGAATATCCATAAGTGCCAATATCCATAAGTGAATATCCACAAGTGCCAATATCCATAAGTGAGTATAGGGTAGAAATGAGTGCCAGAAATCGAGAGAGGTCGAGGGAAAGTGAGTATAGAGGGAACCCAAACAAACCCAAACAAAGTCCCTTATCTCTACCTCCCGCCATTTCTGGCAATCATTTCTACTCTGTACTCACTTATGGATATTCGACTTATGGATATTCATACTTATGGATATTCGTACTTATGGATATTCGACGACAGTGAAAATTCCAGCATATGATCTGATCTATCGACAGTTGGAGGATTATCCATTCTGTATGTATATATATATATATATATATATGTGTGTGTGTGTGTGTGTATATATATATATATATATATATATATATATATATATATATATATATATATATATATATATATATATATATATATATATATATATATATATGCAGGGTGTCAGGAAGGACGACGCAAAGCCTTAAGGGGGTGATCGGTCACCTCGTTCGGAACATATCTAACCTAGGCAACCTTAATCCAAAGTCTAAGGATTTCGAGTTATCATGGTAAATAAGATTTTCGGAAAACTTCCCAAAATTAGGCACTAACTCGTTTATCTCTTATGTTAATTCTATATTTTTTAAAATAACATCATAAGAGGTGTTTTAATTTTTTCACAAGTTTGAAATGATTCAACACGTCCCATTTAGTTAGTAGAGTGGATACAGATGATTGTCGATCGAATACACATTAAGCCAAGACGCAAATAAGTTTTTAGTTACCAATTATTGTCTGTTTGAACATTATGAGCGAGTTAGTACCTAACGACTCGTGTACAGCAAGTACAGTAGCGGGTATGTCAAAATTTCAGGTGACGTCATAACCTTGCTCCCATTTGATATTGTCAGGCCGATTTGCTTCCGTGTATCAACGAAAGGCACGCATACACGTGTGTAAACGAGGAATTGTTGGACGCAGCCACGCTGTCACACCTTCGGCCTTAAGGGGGCCTCGAAATCGTGGAGTTCGAGAAGAATGTGGCAAAAAATTTCCGGCAGGCACGTAGGAAGGGGCTACCTAAGCACAGTCGTGCGATTCGAAAGTCCGCTTATTTTCGTGGCCGGATGTTGGATGGAAATTTCGCGAGTCCTCTGTGAAGCGGCAAAAATAAAATAATTCGGCAGTGCATTCACTCGAAATAATTTGTATAATTGTTATATTTATTCGTGGGATGGAATATATTGATTTCAAATAGACACATTTATCGCCTGTCTGCAGCAGCAATTGTGACATCGTAAATAATTTGCCTATAGAAGAAGAAGAAAAAAATAATCGGTGAACAATTTTTGCCAACAATTCGATCATCTTTATTGCTCCTTCATCGAGAGACATACGGTCGCGGAGTGTACCTCGAAATCTTATACTTCGACGAATAAAAAGTGAAAGAGCCTTTCTTTCTCCTCCCACTCGTACATCGTTCCTTGTTCGTGAATTATTACGTGCGCGTTTTAAATACACTCGACTCGTAAACACATATTCGGTAGTCCATTGCAAGGGAAAATCAAGTTCCTTACTCATGTCGAGATGAGCTTTTTTTGCTCTCTTATAGTAAAAGAAGAAAATTGGCGGTATGCGAAATTGGGGAAAAAGTTGCGCGAAACGTCGAGTCCTTACACGAGTGTAAGGAATTAATTATTCGTGCGCTCGAATTTTCTGTTAAATTCGAAAGAATCCAAGAGACGAGAAAACAGAATCGAATTTAAATTATGAATCACGGAAAATCGCATTGAATCGTTTTTGAGATTTTATTTTCATTCATTGTATTTTTATTATTCAATACAATTCAATTGGCTTATATTCACATATTTGAGATCATTGCCCTTAGGGTCTCTATACACGTATGGGAAACAAGTGGAAATTGTTGAGAGTATTTTTAATTCAACGGTTAATCGTTTCAAGGCCTTAGGCCACAGTAACGGGTATAAAATCATGTGCGAATTTAACCATTTTTTCGTGTGAAAGAGTGATTCACTCATAAAATTAATGACACATCTATTTAATATGAATATCAAGCTGTTATAATTTTTTTTCGATGTACAAAATGGCCGACCACTCGAAACTTCTCGAAACAGCGTTTTTCCAATTGGCGTGACAAATAACTTCAACAATTTTCACTCGATTTACTTAAAATTTAAAAGTTATGTTCCTAATTGCATTTCGCAGAGAAGTACGTACGGTTTTTATGATTAATCGAAAACTTTTTTTTTCATTAACAGTTTATGATCAGTTATAACGAAATTTTTCACTGAAAATTCATTTCTTAAGTTCAAATATCTACAACTTTTGAATAAATCAATATTTTTTTAAAATTCCGTACGTACTTCTCTAGGTATTCTGATGTAGATTGATGAGAATTTTCGTTTTTTGTTCTAGGTAAAAAATTGTGGATGCTAAATGTCACGCCGCGGAGCGCCTCAAAAAAAGATAACAAAAGAAAATATTAGTGGTCGGCCATTTTGTACATCGAAAAAACAATTATAACAGCTTGATATTCATACTCAATGGATGTGTAATTCATTTTACGAGTGAATCACTTTTTCATACGAAAAAAAAAATTGTTAGATTCGCAAATGATTTAATACCCGTTATGTGGCCCAAGGCCCTAAAGCTTCAACGACAATACGTATATGTGTACAAGCATAAATACAGGGTGTCCCAGAGCTGAATGCGTTCCCTGGAATGGGGGATTGGGGATGAAATTCTGAGTCGATTGATATAAGCATGTATGGGTCTCAGATCAACTCCTGAATTATTATTAATTTTTTACGGTGGGCCAATCAGGACCGCCCTTATGAGCCAGCCTATCGCTCACCGACATTCGCAGGCTCATCGGGCGCACCTGATTGGCCGGTGTTAAGGATGTGTTAAGTATGGGAACAATTTGCTACTATGATGATGTCCGTCGTAGCCGGATGTCTTAAAAATCACTTTTCTCCATATATATATATATATATATATATATATATATAGGAATACGTATATATTCGTATAACTCCCAAGTACAGTCGCTCAGGTTCGTAAAGTAACAGACTGAACCGCAGAAACGTAGAGATCGCGATAGTCACGCGTCAACGAGAAAGTTCAGTGTAACAAAGAAAACGATTGTTGAGAGCGTCTTGGAAGGACCCCCTCGCCTCCTCCGCGGTAAAACAAGCGAATGTGTAGGTAACAAAAGTCGAGAACAGAGTTGTTCTTTGCCACATTGCGTAGAAAGTGCGCAAGCCACGCACATTGGCACACCTACGCTTTCAACAGCAATTATTCTGCCCTTGTTTAAGAGGGCTCCTGCGTGCCTGTATATTCGCGGTGAGGAAAAAGTGTGAGGGAGATAGAGAGAGAGAGAGAGAGAGAGAGAGAGAGAGAGAGAGAGAGAGAGAATGAGTGAGTGTCCTGTGTGAACACGTAGAAAAAATGGCTCTCAGGGTCGAAGTGCCTAGGCAATCACTTTGGGTAGAAAGTATAGCCCGACATTATCACCGGATTACAGGAGTCGTAATTGTGCCCCAAGACCTACGAAACTATTGACTGTTGGGTTTAATTGAAGTACACAATTTCGTCGGATCGTTGCGCTTCGAAAATCAAAGTGTTTATGGTGATTCAGTGAATCACTCCATTATATCCGTGCAGAATTTTTTTTTGGCAGTCCCCTGATCCTACCGCATCCCTATAGGGATTTGATAGTAACACCGCATGTGGAGAGTCCACGTTGTAATCCAAGTGGATTCCGCGATATTCCCCAATTGACTCGATTTGAGAATTTTTACTTGAAATTCTCAATTGAGAATTTTTGCTTCAAATTCTTAATTGAGAATTTTTACTTGAAATTCTCAATTGAGAATTTTTACTTGAAATTCTCAATCGGAATTCTCAATTGAGAATTTTTACTTGAAATTCTCAATCGGACTTCTCAATTGAGAATTTTTACTTGAAATTCTCAATCGGAATTCTCAATTGAGAATTTGTACTTGGAATTCTCAATCGGAATTTGTTGGATCTCCCAACAAAACATCTTTTCGTGATCCCGGGCATACATTTTTTGGGGAGCCCCGGTATGCACCCACATAAGGATTTGTTAGGGACACCCCACATAGGGAGTCCTCATTGGGATCCAATCGGATTCCGGACTGTTTCCCGATGAACGCCCTTCGAGAATTCTTACCACGTTCGAATCGAAAATATGTGGAAAGTCACGAGAAAAAAAGCGTGATATTATGTCAAAGTGCAGTAAAATAAATACCAAACTATAATTACCATTGATTTTGAGTGATGTGTTTCAAAACGATTTTTGACATATACCGTACAACGGGGTTAGATTGACATCAAAGGTAGCTTTCACAGTTTTTGGTGCTACTTTAACCGAGCGCCAAAATACGGTTTAAGTGTGTGCGTTTACTTTAACTTTTTTTTCTATTGATGCTCAAATTTGTTCAAGTTTAATATAATGTTGCTAAAGTTGATTTTGATCCAAATGGTACCTATATAGTACGCTGTTTAATAGTACTTGACATTTTTAACATAGTACCCCATAGTAATAGCACTTTATATTTTCATGTAAAATATATCCTTAATAAAGATGATAATTTGATTGTAAAAAATCGTTGTTTTTCATTTTATTCCATGTATGATGCATAAATCACTGATTTTTTTCAAAATCATGTCAAAGTAACCCTTAATCTTTGACATAAGTTGCATTTCAATGCCTTGTCGAAGAAAAACCACACTCGACGTTACTTTGACATTAAAAAAAATATATAGAATTGTGGGGGTGCAGTGTGGCTTGACTTTCTTATATATTTATAGCCAACGGACACATTGTTTTATTGAATAAAAAGAGTTGGAATTTATGATGTTAAAAAAAAGTTACTTACAAAAAACTTCCAAAACCTGTTCAAAGTAACCCCATTTTACGGTAATTTTTTAAGGAGTTACACCTAGTTAGAATTTTTGAAAAAAAAATCAATTTTTCGTTTTCGACCGATTCTTATAATAGAACCTTTCAAAAATATTCTCTTAAAATTTCAAATCGGTCCGTTGAAAATTGGGGGAGTTATTACCGTCTCTATCTACGTACATACCTGACATAAAACTTTAAACGCGTTTTTCTCGAAATGACTATTTCAGAATCGGTGACCAGAATATCCCAAAAAACAACTAAACCGATCTGCTTCAAATTTCACAGACATTTTTTTTATATCAAAAGGCAGTCCTTAGTCGAAGGATTTTTTTTTGCAATGCATACTTGTTTTTATATCCAGGAAAATAGAGTCTTTTTTTCACCGAAATTTCGACGATCACTTTCGGTTGGCGACCGTGTTTTCAAAAATCATTATTTCATTGAATCCTTCCATTAAGGGGAGGGTAGGGGTTTTAGCGTGAAAAAACACTTTTTTGCGATTCTTTTCATCCGTATGGATAGAGTAAATTTATTGAACCCTTTTGTACATTGTTAAGTGTCGTTTCCAGAACATTCCGTGAAATTTGTACGCGAAAATATCCACAAACAAACCGGTAACAAAGCTTTTCCTAGAACGCCTTTGGAAAATCACGATTTGCGGTGTTCACTGTGTCTCAGCTAGAAATGATCTGAAATCAAGTACCATTAAAATTCAGTCAAAGCATCATCAAATCCTCCCCCTAACGGTCTTTGATATTTTTTTTCATCTCTAAATTTTTGGTGGTCATGTAAAGTGAAAAGTGCTATTTTTCACGACAAATTCCGCCATTTTTGGGGTAGAAAACCGCCTCAATAAAAAAAAATCTCAAACTAACCGTTGGGGGGAGGTATTTTATATGTACAAAGTGTGTACCAAGTTTGAAATAAATCGGTCATGTTGTTTTCAAGTGGCAGTGAACACGGACTTTGAAAAAGTGGTTTCGAGAAAAACGCGTTTGAAGTTTAGAGAAGTCGGAGCTACAGTGTTAGAGGAGCGGGACTAAATAGTCAATAATTTCGAGAGTTTTTCTCTGATTGACTTGAAATCCTGGGATTATATTCTTGAAATGTTTAACTATAATTAAAGACAAAAAAATCGATTTTTCAAAAGTGCAAACCCCTACCCTCCCCTCAAAGACTGGAAAATACGGTACAAAAACAGTACATCTGTTTTATTTATTTCAGATGATTTGTTCCCGAGCAGGAGTGGTCACCACGAAGAACTTTTTTTACACAGCGGTCTGTGCAATTTACTGTATCTCCGTCGTTTATAAATATATCCCAATAAAAAATTGTCAAAGATACTTGAAATGATGCCCTCTACTATGAAAAAAAAACGTTAAAAACCTGCACCCATTACCCAAAAAACAATTCACGTAATCACCTCTTCTTTCCGGCCGCGAACTAGGTGTAACCTGTTAAAACGTTTCATACTTTTTTAAGATCCACTTATTTCGAACATCTATATATTTTGTTTAGGAAATTCAACGGACATAATGCGATGGGATCCATCAAGAATCCTATCGAATTCCGTTCAACAATATGGCAATCCTTTAGGATTCGAATTGGATTCACACATTGGATTCCAACGTGGAATCCCGATTAGAATCCGTACGAGAATGACGTTCCAGTACATAGACCCAATTCGACGACCTACTGGTTGCCTTTCACGAAGTAGGAACAAACATAAGCATCCAATTGAACCCCTACGTCAACATCTCCACCGGTATTGCCCCGGGATGATTCAATTAATTCTCTCGTACTCCATCATGAAGATTAGTCAAGGAGCGATCAAAGGCGATCATTGAAGATCGAATCGCGAGCAGTTTATCGCCCGTTGCTGGCATTGGCGACACGCCATTCCAACCAACTTACAACTCCCACTACGTGAAAATCGTTGCTTTTTTTTTCTCCTTTCATTCTCCAACGATAGCGTGGAATTGCGCAATCGCGCGCGTGTTTTTTTCTTTCCTTCTTCTCTTAACTCCACTACGCGCGAGCGGTAAAGAGTTCTCTGAAAACAAGATACGTAGTTTGGCTAAGAAACGAAGAGTGGAGAAGATTGTTAAGAACTCGATAAAGATCCGCGGGCCCCCTCGCTCGCGGCTTTGCTATCTTGGGAGATTATTCGTCAATTTCGATGGGAAAAATGGTAGAGTAGCTCGAATGATCGAACATAGCGTACTTTGATCCTAGCCAATTGGGATGCAAACGTTCAATTTCCAACGAATTCAAACGCAATTTTGAGGCATGCGAATCTTCGACACCGTTCAATTTCTTTTTGTCTGGCCGGTTCTTCTTCTTCTCGTTTCGCTTGTTTCTTGGCATAGTCTCGCATTATGTCCCATTGGAATACTAAGAGGGGCAACACCAGCGGTGCATGAGGTCTTGGTAGTGAGAGCAAAGCGAGCAAAAGCCAACGTACACAGGCGGTGCCTGCAAGGTACATAATAAGAGTGGCCACCATTATTTCGACACGACTCTCTCGGTCGGGTCGGCACGGAGCTTACATAATGCACCTCGCTGCTCTCGCGGTGCTCAGGAGAGTGAGAGAGAGAGAGAGAGAGAGAGAGAGAGAGAGAGAGAGAGAGAGAAAGAGAGCTCCGACGAAATGAAATTGAAAGTAAAGTAACCAAACGTTCTTAGCCAACCGAGCGAACGAATGAACGAATCATCGACTTTCGAGGTACATAGGATAGAGGATATAGATAGATGAAGAGAGATAGAGTGAGAAAAGGCCTGGCGCACATCAACATCGATCGACACAGGGACACACACGTATAAACAGATCCACAAGTATGTCGAGTGAAGGTGGGCCTCCAAAGTACGTGAGACGAGATCGGAAAGGATTGCTCATCATCCGTTTCCTAGGCATACCTGCCCAACAAAGAAAATTCAAATTTCGATAATGATAATCGTTGTAGCCGTTGACAGATGACATTAATACCGGGTAGACTTCCCTACATCCCAAGGACTTCTGCTGTTTTATCCAACAGCTTTGATTGGGACCGAAAACGATTGGTGTCATCAGTCGATCTCGTCAGTGCTCGATGCGAACTGGAAATGGACAAATTATTGGCAAATGCATGCGGTATGCGCTAGAGGAAAACAGAAAACGATTTCGGAATGGTGGTTCTTAAGGGGTTAGGCCACTCTAGAGGCCGAAAAAATAGGCTTTTTGGGGTTTTTCTCAGAAAAATTACAAAATAAATCGTGATTACAAAAACAGGGTGTTTATCATACATATCAGTGACTGTGTACAATCATTTTTTTGAAGCGATTCATTTCAAAATGGCGGCTGTGCAGCGTTTATCTCAAAACTGCATTTTTTAAGTTGGCCGGAAACATAGCTCACAAGGAACATCCCTTAGATGACACCCTTCGATTTTGTTGAAATTTGGATATGTTAGCACCGAAAAGTGAGCGATACGTATTTTTTTTATGGGCGGTAAACGGTTTTAAGGGGTGAAACCACCCCTTAATATAGGGGTGGTTCACCCATTTTTTTTGCAATGTCACTATAGTGGATTTTTCATTGCTTCGGATTAGAAGAATTTTCGTTTTTGTTTCATTAAAATCGGTGGACTCCTTGTGTGTGAAGCTGCTATGCTAGCCCTGGAGATGCCTTTTTCGAGGGGTGGTTTCACCCCTTAAAACCATTTTTCCGCCAATAAAAAAATTAGGTATCGCTTACTTTTCGGTGCTTTATAACATATCCAAATTTCAACAAAATCGAAGAAGTCATCTGAGGGATGTTCCTTGTCAGGCAATTTTCAACCGATTCACTTGAAATGTTGAATATATCTTGAAAAATACATTGTCCATGGAAGTACGTAGGATTTTTTTTTATATTGCACAGTTCATTCGTTGTTAACAATTATCTGACGATTTTTAGGCGAATTTTTCACTTTCCCGAAATTTGCCTAAAAATCGTTAATAACAAATGAACTATACAATATAAAAAAAAATCCTACGTACTTCCATAGACAATGTACTTTTAAAGAAAAATTCAACATTTCAAGTGAATCGGTTAAAAATTGCCTGAGCTATCTTTCCGGACAACTTAAAAAATGCAGTTTTGAAATAAACGCTGCACAGCCGCCATTTTGAAATTAATCGCTTAAAAAAAATTATTATATACCGTCACTGATATGTATGATAAACACCCTTTTTTGTAATCTCGATTTTTTTTGTAGTTTTTCTGAAAAAAAATCCCCAAAAAGCCTATTTTTTCGACCTTTATAGTGGCCTTTAAGTCTGCATGAGCTTGGAGCTGAGAAAGCCGGTCGATTTTCAATATTTTTTCCTGATGGGAGTATTGGGATGAGGAGGTCGGGGTTTTATGCACAATTCGTACATAGCCTCGCCGAGTTCGTGTTATTTTTATGAAGATATTGATACAATATGAAAATAAAATATTTTTGTATTATAAAATAATGTAATGAATATAATTAATAATACAATCAAATACAATAACGTTATGTTATGCCAGATATATATATATATATATATATATATATATATATATATATATATATATATATATATATATATATATATATATATATATATATATATATATATATATATATATATATATATATATCTGGCATAATCTAAAATTATTTCATTTTATCATTTTATTTATTTTATGTATATATATATAAAAGGAAAAGAGAAAGATATATATATGCATGGTGTCTAGTTATGAATGGATAATCCTGCAACTGTCAGTAGGTCAGTTCATGCCCTACTATATGCTGGAATTTCAGGTTAGTAAAAGTCCCACGGTTTTCGAGATAAAAATCATCTGCGTTTGGTTTTTCGCATGCCTTTTCTACAAATGATAACTTTTTTTACCCGTTTTTTTAATACTCCTGGTTATTTGTTTTAACTAGAAAAATCTTCTTTTCAACCTTAAATGCTAAGGAAACTTTATGAAAAAAGGTCTTATGCCGAATTTTAATACAAACCAATTCGAACATCTGACTTTGGTAGCCTGCGGTCTAAAAAAACTTACTACGCATATCGTGCCAATTATTTGAGAAAGTTGCTTAGTTATTGTCGATTCGTATAATTTGTAGAAATGCCATGCGAAATGCGAATAGCAGATGATTAAAAAAAACATAAATCCCAAAATCTGGGAAACCGTGGGACTTCTACTAAACTGAAATTCCAGCATATAGTAGGACATAATCTGACCTATCAACGGATGCAGGATTATCCATTCATACCAGGACACCCTGTGAATATCTTTCCATTTCTGTATTCCTTTTCTCCTTCACTGCAACTAGCTGATTATAGGTTTGTAATTTTTTTAATTTAATATAAACAACTAGCTATAAGGAAATATGTAAAGAAAGGCGGGAAATCTAAAAACCCGCGGGGGTATGCATGTAATAAATGTAATACTACTATTACTACTAGAATGAAGTAAAAAATATAATAAAATAATATAATATATATAATAAGTAATATAATAAAATAAAATAAATAAGATACTAAAATAATACAATAAGATTATATAATATAAATATGACAAAATTGTTGAAAAAATAAGATAAAAACACAGAATACGAGAAAATAGAATATTGATAAATAAAGAAGTTATTATTATCCACAAATTGCCGCCGTTTCTGCATGGCCAATGGGTGTAAATATTTTTGGCAACTCGCGTCATCTGGCATGACATTTTTTTTTTATATCCTTCTATTACAACAGTTACACTTCGATGCAAAGTTATCTCGACCGTCCAGTTTGTTCGTTCGATTAATCGTTCCTGAATTTTACAGCCATTGCAACTCATTCACCTGCGCTTGTCAAATGATGCATTCGACCATGCTCGATCTCTCGTATCGATCTGAATACAAAGCAAACGCTTCACATAAGAACAAGGGTTCTTTGCACGCGCGTGCAAGGATCTTAATCACATTACGAACGTTCCTCGGACCTCAAACGAGAGATCAACTCCGCGTTCTATTTTCCCCACTTAAGTCAGTAACTTGGCCAACGCACGCGGTTGGCCAAGAGCCACATCGATTCACCTTAGCAGCCTCTTCCTAACTCTCCGGACCTTGCTCCCATTTCTCTCCTCCTCCTCCTCCCTCCACGTCCCCGCACTGCAACAGTCAACGGAGATAGAGAGAGAGAGTGAGAGAGAGAGAGAGAAAGAAAGAGAGAGAGAGAGAGAGAGAGAGAGAAAGAGAGAGATTTTACAAATAGAACGTGCTATACCCGTCAATCACGTCAGCCGAGTTCTCTCTCCCTGTGTGAAAGGCCCTTGCGCTCGCGTCCCCGCATCGCCGTTTGTCTCGGCCACTCTCGTTTCACTGGCAAACATCCTCGGGACCGGAATATTTTTACCCCTCATCGAGGAAGAAAACGATAAAGTAGAGGAAGATGAGCGGAAGAAAATGAGGGGGAGACACGGACGGACGAATTAATCATGAATTCCAAATCTTGTGAATCTACGAATATCAAACAATCTCTTGTGAAATACAATACCGATACAATGTATTCTGGAAAGTAGTGGGAACTTGGATATGTGTGTGTGGGTGTGGGTATGTGTGAGAGAGAGAATGTGTGTGTGTGTGTGTGTGTGTGTGTGTGTGTGTGTGTGTGTGTGTGTGTGTGTGTGTGTGTGTGTGTGTGTGTGTGTGTGTGTGTGTGTGTGTGTGTGTGTGTGTGTGTGTGTGTGTGTGTGTGTGTGTGTGTGTGTGTGTGTGTGTGTGTGTGCGTGTGGGTGGGTGAGTGGGTGTGCGTGCGCGCGCGCACTGACATCAGGAAGTATCGAGGTTTAGTCATGGAGAATCACACGATCGAGCAACCCATAGAAATTATTACTTGCTGCATTGTTACTGCATAGTTATTACAGACGAAGTTTCATGGTCGTGTTATCTCCCGCCGCGACGATGTGAATTGGCCACCAAGATTGTGCCATTTGACGCCATTAGACTTCTTTCTTTGGGGTTTTTCGAAAAGAAAAGTGTATGCCAATGATCCACAGACTATTCCGCAGCTCAAAGGAGCAGGCGGACGCACCATTAATGAAATTAGTCCGAAATTATGCCAAAACGTCATTGAAAATTTGGTCAAAAGAGTGAACGTTGAAATTTATCGGACATTGTGTTCCACACATAACCTCCATGTTTGTCCCTTATATTAATATAAGAATATTCGTACTTTTTAAATATATAATACGTTTTATTAACAAATTTAAATGTTAGGTTATTTTGAGGCACCCTATATATATATGTGTGTATATATAAATATATATATATTCGTGTACAAGTGTGTAGAAGTGTACACGCTCCGAGGATGCGAGAGAGAAAGTTTAACGATACACCGGAAATTGTCGTAATGTTATTCCGAAGGATATTAATATTGTCGTAATATTCCCGTCGCGTCCAAGGTTTACGAGGTCAGTTTCTGCGGTTCGATTTCCTTTTTTATAATGCTCATAGAGATCGCCATCAATTGCGTAACTCTGGAGAAATATCGGTTTAACGGGTACACGTAGCTCGTGGCTGGAAAAAAGAGGAATTTGAGTAATTTTTTTCTGAGAAAAACAGGTGCCGGTTTCGAAAAAGTCATTTTAAGAAAACTCCTTTGAAAGAAATTAGCTTTTTCGAGAATTACTCAGAAAATGTATATTCTGTTAAGGGGCTATACCAGTGTGACACTTTCCAAAAATCGATTTTTTTGCCTTTTTCGACAGTTTATGCTTTCAAGAATATCCAGTAAAAATGTTAAGGCCGTATCTCTATTACTCCCCGAATGGCAGCCTTCTAAAGATCAACCGCTCGTAGGTATTTCATCGATGGTCAAATATTTTTACGCATAAGTCGCTTGGGTCTCAATATTTTTCTATGAAAAAATTATGAAATGTAGGTCAAGTATAGCCAAATATTCTTTCAATTTTCCAAAACATTTAATTGAGTACTTTTCTTCCAAAAAATTCCCGAAAATCACCCAAATTTTCCACGTTCACACTGGTATAGCCCCTTAAGCCGAAATATCCGTGTAATATTTTTATTTTAATGTATAATGTTTATATTTGATATTTGCCTTAATAAGCCTACTTCGATAAGAACATAAAATATAAGTGATTAGAACGTAAAAATGATAAATAAAACGAAATTAACAACAACCAAAATTAAAATGTGTCCAGCATTTATTCCACCAGTGTGTCTATAAACGCCCATAACTCCGTCAATTTTGAATAGATCGACTTGAAATTTTCAGAGAATATTTTTTAAATGTTGTCATTTGAGAATTCGTCGAAAACCAAAAATTGTTATTTTAACAAAGTTCACCTAAATGCAACCTCTCAAATTTTTCCTACATTCATTTACTCCATTTCCTTATTTATTAATCATTTGTTCCTTTGTATTCTTCTGTCATCCATTTTACATGACAGAGCGTAAGTCGTGTCCGCAATATTTACATTGTGAATAATTTAGCAGGATTGTAAACTTATTCACGTTCGACGTTTACGATTAGTGAGCAGCTAAAAAAACAATCGTAAATAAAATCATGACAAATATATTTTTCGAGCTGTCGTTGTCGAAAGCTGGATCGCTGAAAAATCGTATTTCAAAAGCTTCACGTGTATTGCGAGTACATATGCTGGACACACGCGGTGATCAGGATGGAAAACCCTTGAGAAATCTTTGCCGCGGCAAGAGAGAAAATATTCTTCGACATTTTATCGTAGCTATTGTCAAACTCTTGTTCGCGAGCGAGAAAAGCTTGCGCAATCTTGCTGTTAGTGTCCTCGAAGAGCAAGATTTTTACGACGCTCCATTGTCTCCGTCAGATGAACGACGACGAGGACGATGGCCAGCAGAGACCACCCTAAAGATGAGGAGAAAAAAAAACAACAAAAAATCCAAAGAAAACCGTGGAGAGGAGAAAAAATATTGCCACCATCGAATATATTGCGTTATAAATGAGAAGTCCGTAGGAATTTGTTGAAAAAAAAAGGCAAACTATTCCGAGATCCACGTCCGGCCCAGTTTCCTTCTCCCTCGGAACTCTTCTAGTCCAGTAAAAGAGACGAAAACCCAGCACTCTTTAGCGTACAATATGAATTTTCGACTGAAGGTAGATGGTTGCATACTGAAAGTAACCCCAATAAAACGTTGCAACTCAACTTACCCCAACCCTAAGAAATAGGGGTTGAAAACTTAAAAATCGCCGTATCTCGATAATTAATAGCCCAATCAAGAAAGGATTTAAACAAAAGTTGTTTGGAATAATAAAATTCGTATAAAGTTATCTAACGTCCAACCCCCTATATTTGAAAATAGCAGTACAAAAGCGATTCGAAAATTCGGGGTTGATGCGCGTGCGAGCGGAGTAGACATATCGCTGCGTCCTTGTCTGGGTCAGTGGTGCTCTCGTGTTTTTTGGCCGCTATTTTCAAAGATAGGGGATTGGACGTTGAACAACTTTATGCGTATTTTATTATTCCGAACAACTTTTGTTTGAAACATTTTTTCATCAGGCTATTAATTATCGAGATACGGCGATTTTTAAGATTGCAACCCCTATTCCTTAGGGTTGGGGCGAGTTGAGGGGCAACATTTTGTTGGGGTTACTTTCAGTATGCAACCATCCACATTCAGTCAAAATTTTATATTCTACGCTAAAAAGTGCTGGGTTTTCGTCTCTTTTACTGGACTATCATGGTTGTTTATTACATTGAAATTTCCTGACATAATTTTTTTAAGATCAAATATGTGAAAATGTTAAATATTAAAATAAAATATTTTTAAAAAACTGAAATTCGAAAAATAATTTGAACATTGTGCAGTAAAAAAGTATATGAAAAGCAAATACCGAACCTGTCCTTTATTATGAATAGATTTTTTTTTATATCAGTGCCAATGATCAAAAAGTAAATATAAACACTTATCCACGATAATAATAATAATAATAGTGCTGTGTTTTCGTCTCTTTTACTATTCATTGGATGTTGAACGTCGTAGGGCTTAGGAAGGTTTTTTTTTCTGGAACGTCGAATAACACGAGAAGAAAAACGACATATAGGAACATAATTTACGGCGAAATTTGAGCTACGCTTTCGTATTACACCTGGCGAAGCGATAGCGCGGATATTTCAGACTCGTTAATATTTCGTATAATTATACGCGTATCTAAAGCCAAGGGAACAACACGTCAATCTCTCTATGGTGGGCTACGTAACCTTCGTCATACGCAGTGCCGAGAGATAGCGAGAGATCGGTGCGCTCGTAACTTTTTTTTTCTTCTCTCGTCTTCCACCACGTCATTAGCTGTCATTCGGTTAGAAAAAAATGAATGAGCAAAATAATAAATCGGTGCGGTAATCGCCACGTGTCTTAAGTTTTTCAGCTGTGTGAGCCCCCCACCCCGCTAAATCCACAAGTTTGATCAAATGTTTATCACCAATTCTACTTGATTATTATAATGGTTGTTCCCATACCAAACGCCACAAGTGTTTGAAAATATATATTTTTTTCAGTAAAATCAACTCAGTGTGTCAGATGTACTTCTATAGTTAGCGTAAATTCATTTTTCAATAGATTCGCGTGGTATCAATCCATTATGGTCAGCAAGATCGTGATGAATTGACTATGGACGATGCAGGTAATTTCTGGGGTTACTTTTTATATAAATTCAATGAATAAGTTTTGTATTATAATTTTATAGAATTGTATATAATTTCAATAAATTGATAATAATCATTCGAAAAGTTGTTTTAGTGAATGAGGGTCCGAACTATACCCAGGACAAAAAGTAGAATATCGCCAAATCAAACGTTACAATATATATATACTGCTGGCCAAAAATCTTCGGACACTTTAAATGATTGCCAAACTTTCGATCACGGAAAAATGCCAAATAACGTTAGAATATAATTCATTTCATTTATTATTTTACGAAGATACTATTATAGCTCTATATAATGAATTATCCTATTGTTCTAATATAATATTGCAATTATCTGAAATGTCCGAAAACTGGCCAAAAAAAATTGAAATGTTATTTTTTTAAATTTTTGTTGAATATGTTGTTGAGAATGACAGAAAATGAGTGCCGGGCAAATGTTACCCCTTTATATTAATATTTAGAGGTGCCTCATCGCAATTTTCTATTTCCCATTCATTTAACATGGTAAAAGTTTTGTTCTGAGCTTTATAACTCGCCTACGGGTAAACACACGGAAACGCCCGAAAATATTGTTTATAGAAAATATAAAGCTATACAAAAAAGGTTCTTAGCCTTCATATGATAAATTCGCTCGTTTGAATTTTATTCAACATCAAAATTGAATTGATGATAATTTTCATGATTTTGTGACATTTTTAGACTTTTGTGACAAAATTGTTGATTTTTTTTGTTGTTTTTTTTTCTGATTTATCTTCAGAAGTATTGTATCCTTTTTAAATTATTCCCTTGATATTTATTTATCATGCTATGGGAATTGAATTCGGTTTAAGAATAGATTTTTGTTCTGATGTACTTTTAAATAACAATAAGTTTAAATCTATTAGGAATTTTAGAAACTATCTAGGGAATAATTTGGAAAGGATATAATACTTTTTGAGACGAATCAGAAAAAAAACGATAAAAAATAATAATAATTTCGTTGTAAAGGTAAAAAAACCTCCAAAATCATGAAATTTATCAGATTCAACTTTGACGTTGAATAAAATTCAAACGAGTGAATTTATCGTATGAAGGCTAAGGATCTTTTTTGTATAGCGTTAAATTTCCTATAAAACAATGGTTTGGGTATTTCCGCCTGTCTACCCATAGGTGAGCCAAAGAGCTGAGAAGCGGCAAACAAAACTTTCACCATGCTAAATGAATGGGAAATAGTAAATCGCCATGAGGGACCTGTAAATATTAATATAAAGGGCTAAAATTTGGTCAGCAATCATTGTTTGTTATTCTCAACAACATTTTCAACAAAAATTTCAATTAAATTTTTTTTTGGGAGAGAGAGGGAGAGAGAGAGGGAGAGAGAGAGAGAGGGAGAGAGAGAAAGAGAGAGAGAGAGAGAGAGAGAGAGAGAGAGAGAGAGAGAGAGAGAGAGAGAGAGAGAGAGAGAGAGAGAGCCATGAGCATTATAAAAGAGCGCGCGTTCGAAGGCCAATTTCTAATCCCCTCTCGGGCTCACACTCGGCTCAAGGATAAGGGAAACAGGCGCGGTCCTTGCCATGCTCTATAGCTGGTAAATGACGACAAAAAATTGCTAGAAAAAAAGCTGTAGTATTCTAGTTGTATGATGTATACTGTCGAGAGAAAGAGAGTGAGAGAGACAGGGACAGCGTAAGGGAAAGAATCTCGTTGAACTGCGGCTTTTGCTTTGTTGAATGCCAGCACTCTCTTGGCAACGAGAAAAGAGCAAAAACGAGCGAGAGAGAGAGAGAGAGAGAGAGAGAGAGAGAGAGAGAGAGAGAGAGAGAGAGAGGAGAGAGAGAGAGCAAAAAAGCTAGCGAGCCATTTCCTTTTCCGCCCTTCATCGTTTGAACCCTTTGCAAAGACCATTTTGCGTTTCTCGAGGTCCACAGACTGATGGAGGGAGACAGAAAGTGAGAGAGAGAGAGCGACAGCGGGAGAGAACTGGGTTCCGTGGAAACCAGAGAACAAAATAAAAAAAATGGCCGACTCTCACGTCTGACCCTTGGAAACCCTCCTCTCTACCGTCGCCCTCCCTCTCTTTCTCTCTCGACGGAGATGAGGAGATGCAATTCCTCTGCAGAGTGAAAAGGGAAACGTAATAGAAAGGGGGAAAAAAAACGTCCGAAGAAACGATTCACGAAAGAAAGGATTGAGCGTAAAAACTCATAATCTCCTGTCATTGTAGCGAGAGACCGGCTGACCGAGAAAAGGGGGAAGGAGAATGCGTAGGAAAGAGCAAAGCACACCCCTTCCGGAATAATATTCAACAAACGCTCGTAACCGCTTGTAAAGTCATCATGTCGGTACTTTGACTGGTTTAGAATGTGTACGTGTACACACGCATATACCCATTTATATATATATATACATATGTATTACGTACCATATTCATAAAAGCGAGACTTCCCGTGACCTCGGTTTTCAACGTTTCGAAAACTTAGTGGAGGATGCAGAAAAAAAAGGTCCGTGAGGCCACTCGCTTTCCGGTTTTCACCAAACCTTTCGTTCGGCTCTATTTTTTTGTGTGGCTCCCAATGACGGAACCCCTGTGTCCCGCGCCAGTGGTAAAGCGATTATACGAGACCCCCCAAATGTTCGGACTTTTATGACCCCCCTCAATAAAAAAACAGTCTCGATGCAACGGCTTAGGAAACTCGCAATTTTGCTACTCGCTTCAATAACCTTTGACATCACGATTGCATCGTTCGGAGAGTTTGGAAAAGATTTCGTCGCTGAGAAAAGTGCGCGAGAGTATATTGTGGGGATTACCGAAAGTATTTCGAGGATATAGGTAATTGACGGGGTAAAGTTATGTCATGGGGAAATATAATTTGGTGAGCCGATAAACATTTGTTTCAGCCTTGGAATAACGAGACTTTTCTCATTCTTATCGAGCTCTTGATTCAAAACACAGAATTACGATTAGTTCTGGATTTGGGTTTTTTTTTCTCTTACAAATGCATCGTACTATAACAATCAGTACTTAATCAAAAAATAATCAGAAAATGGATCATTAGAAGAATGTCCAAAGAGTTCATCGTGTGTAAATTTTCTCATGAAGAATAATTGTAACGAATAATAGGAAATAATAAATAATCGACCGTATGTACATTATTTCAAGAACCCGTGCAGAAATTTGTTGGGAAGTCTCCAGATCCTACCACATCCCTATAGGGATTCGATAGGGATGCTGCAAGTAGGGAGTCCACATTGAAATCCAAGTGGATTTGGCGCTATTTCCAGATTGACGTCGCTTGAGAATTTCTCGTTTGAAATTCCCAACCGGAATTTTTCCGATCTCTCAAAAGAAATGTCCTTTCATGGTCCCATGCATAAATTTGTTGGGGATTCCCAAGATGCACCCACATCTCTATAGGGATTTGTCAGGGACACCGCACATAGAGAGGTCTCATGAGGATCCAATTCGAAGGCCTTATCGGGATCCAGTTGGAAGTCCTCATTGAGATCCAATTGGGAGACCCCGTTCAGATCCAATTGGGAGTCCTCATTGGGATCCAGCCGGGAGTCTTCATTGTGATCCAATTGGGAGTCCACATTGGGATCCAATTGGGAGTCCTTATTGGGATCCAATTGGGAATCCTCATTGGGATCCATTTGGGAGTCCCCATTAAGATCCAATTGGGAGTCCTTATTGGGATCCAATTGGGCGTCCACGTTGGGATCCAATTGGGAGTCCTCATTGGGAGTCCCCATTAAGATCCAATTGGGAGTCGTTATGGGATCCCATTGGGAGTCCTCATCGGGATCCAGTTGGAAGGTCTCATTACGATCCAATTGGGAGTCCTCATTGGAATCCAGCTGGGAGTCCTCATTGGGATCCAATTGGGAGTCCCCATTAAGATCCAATTGGGCGTCCACGTTGGGATCCAATTGGGAGTCCTCATTGGGAGTCCCCATTAAGATCCAATTGGGAGTCCTTTTTGGGATCCAATTGGGTCCTCATTGGGATCCAATTGGGATCCTATTAGGAGTCCTTATTAGGATCCAATTGGGATCCAATTAGGAGTCCTTATTAGGATCCAATTGGGATCCAATTGGAGCGTTGATCGGCGTTGATCATTTGAGAATTCTTATCCCGTTCGAATCGTAAATATATGAAACGCCACCCCATGGAAATTTATATACGCAAAAATATACTGCAAATTTATTTTATTAATAATTGTAATATACGTGAAATGTATGCCATATATTGAAAATATATGTTGCATATATGTGCCAAATTCTAATTTTCGTAACGTTTGTATATGAGATGTATATGCGTGGTATTAATGTATATCAATGTATCATATATCAATGATATATGTAGCATTTACCCTGCATATATACCACATATATTTAGCATATATGTTGCATACACACTGCGTACATACCACATATATACTGCATAAATGGTACATATATGCCACATATATACAGATATGCGTAGCATATCTGTATATAGTGTTTATATGTAATAGCGTACTTTAACTGTAAGTTAAGTTTTTTTAAGTTTGAGTTTCAAGTTTTATTAAGTTTAACTGTAATAGTGTTTATACACAGCATATATTTTTTGTCAGGAATATGTATCAAAAATGTATGCGTCATATATGACGCATAAATATATATTTGGTGCATATATACTGAATATATACGTATTATTCTATTTTTCGTCACTATATATGCGACCGATATATATATATATGTAGCATATATTTTCTGCATATATTTTACATACATAAATTTCCATGGGGGATCACCAGAACAAAAATCGGCGTGTTGAAACATAACCGGTACACTTTGTTCGGGTTGTACGTGTGAGGAGATATTATGTCAATGTGCAGTGAAATGAATAACAAACGACAACCAGAGTGGATTTTCAGTGATGTGATTGAAACCAAATTTTGAGATATACTTTTTTTAGGTGATTTATACTTCTTCTAGCTAAAATGTATACTTTTTCAAGATCCATTCATTTTGAATATCCATATATTTTATTTCGAAAATTCAACGTACAGAATGCGATGGGATCTATAAAAAATCTTGTTGGATTCTGTTCGATAATGTGGGAATCCTTCAAAATTCGACTTCGATTCGCACATTAAATTCTAACGGGGAATCCCGATGAGCATCCAATACACGAGCAGGACGTTTTAGTACCTATAGGAATCTAAGGCGATGGTCCATTTAATCCTAATCAGGAAGCAAGACGAAGTATGGGAATCCGATTGAATCCCTATGAAAACTTCTGCACGGAAAGACTCTATCGATTCACCATCTACTTCTTTCCTAACATTTATCATTTGAATATTAAATCCGAAAATATCGACGTTCAATTGTCCAATTGCCGAAATTCGTTTAACGCAATGGAGCGCCTAAAATATTTGACATATAAACACGACCCAAGACCCGTGTGACAAATGAATACCGCACGTGTCTACGAAAAGTGTTCCGAATTAAAGAATTTTGCTGATATAAGTTTTAAGCACTATAAAATTTGAGTACTGATATCCATTTATTGCGCATCATTTACAATCCTTTTTTTCCCGAGCTACTTATACCATTCACGTATGCGAGGTAGCTCCGGCTCCCCAAGTTGACCGAGGCTACACCGCATTTTACAGCTTACTCTTTTTGTCTCCATCAAATGGAAGTTTTCCACGTATCTTTCGCTTCTTCACACTGCTTGTTTCCTCCTCTCTTGCCAGGTCTGACGCTCTTGATGCTTGTCCCAAGGTCCGTAGAATGCGTACCATTTCGGAAGAGGGCTCATCGCTATGAGGACCCGTTCGATTGGCTTTTTATCTGATACGTAGATACTGAGGCGCCCTTTCACATTCACCTGGAAATCACGTTATCGCAACACGTTTCAGGAATTAATCATCTCCAAAGTTGCGCATCATTCTCGTTTCTATGATAATTAACACCTTCCGGGTGTACCATTAAGGCCTTTGTGGAATTTCTGGTCGAGCAGAGATGGAAAATGAACCTCCTCTCGAAATGGAGAAACAGAAAAGCTATTGTGCAAAAGGTTTTATAATTTCTCACGCTGTTTATTAGTTTTTGCAATGATAAATAGCGTCTTTCGTAAATCAAGGCTCATTAGGGTCATCCGAAAATTTCGACGGAGCAATAAAGTGCTTTTCTCTAATCTCCTGCCAAATTGAGAAACAGAGAGAGGGAGTACTGTAAATTCAAAAGTCGTATGTCAATTACATTTTATTGGTATCGTCTGCCCTGCAACGAGAATCTTCCAAAATTAAGGCCTTAGGCCACTCTAGAAGGCGAAAAAATAGGCTTTTTGGGGTTTTTTTTCAGAAAAACTTCAAAATAATTCGAGATTACAAAAATGGGTGTGCATCATGCATATAAGTGACTGTACACAATAATTTTTTTGAAGCGATTAATTTCAAAATGGCGGCTGTGCAGCGTTTATCTCAAAACTGCATTTTTTAAGTTGGCCGGAAACATAACTCAGACAATTTTCAACCGATTCACTTGAAATGTTGAATATATCTTCAAAAATACATTGTCTATGGAAGTACGTAGGATTTTTTTTATATTGCATAGTTCATTTGTTATTAACAATTATCTAACGATTTTTTAGGCAAATTTTTGTAAAGTGAAAAATTTCGTCAGATAATTGTTAATAACGAATGAACTATGCAATACAAAAAAAAATCCTACGTACTTCCATAGACAATGTATTTTTCGAGATATGTTCAACATTTCAAGTGAATCGGTCGAAAATTGTCTGTTATGTTTCCGGCCAATTTGAAAAATGCAGTTTTGAGATAAATGCTGCACAGCCGCCATTTTGAAATAAATCGCTTCAAAAAAAATATTGTATACAGTCACTGATAAGTATGATAAACACCCTTTTTTGTGATCTCGATTTATTTTGTAGTTTTTCTGAAAAAAATTCCCCAAAAAGCCTATTTTTTCGGACTCTGAAGTGGCCTAACTCCTCAAAATATCGCCGCAACAGAACGGATTTTTTAAAATCTGATAATAACGGTGCTTTTCGAATGTTGCATCATAAAAATAATCGTGTACAATGCATTCGGATAGTAATCAAAATCTTAACTGAAGGTAGCGATTGGTGCTGTCTTAGCCAATACTTGGATGGATGACCGTTTCCCTCGACACCGGCCTGCGCACTGACTACGGAGCGGAAGGCAGTTCCACTTAGTTCCCGACAGTGACTCGACCTTAGTAAAATATAGCCGTCTGTACAAGCTGTCAGCAGTTTCCCTGTGCCCTCCTGAAAAGACGATTCCTATGCAGCGCACAGGAAATAACATTAAAAATCGAAAAAAAATTAACGCGTCTAAAAATATTATGTTACAAATGTTTCGTCGCGAAAAAAACCGTTATTTTACAAAATACACGGTATATTTCGTCTCGAAAAAAGATTTGCGTGAAAGTGATCCTCAAGAGGATTATTTTGAAAACGGAAAGATATCATTCCTGTTTCGCCATTGGCGAATACAGCGGGGATAAATATTATCCGCCATTATTCGACAATTCATTACGTGAAAAAATAACTTTGCATCCAATGAATATAAAATTATGGGCTTGCGTTCTTAAGTTATCTCCTCCGATGTATCCTCACCGACTATAATATCTTCTCTCATCCATCTCATTTTACTTTCGGCCCTCGATTATTATTCGTTACGAGAGTGCAATTACATGCATTAAAGATCATTTTGCCGCGCAGTTGCTGGCGATGCTTTTGCCCACGACCGAAAGGTTCTGGCTGGCATGTGCGATAATGATGGCCCAATCGCGACAACGAAAACTCCTCCAGGATTTTCTCCATCTCTCTCCTTGTCCATCCACCGCTCTCTGGATCCCCCTCTCACTCTCTCTCTCTCTCTTCTCCTCCTCCCCCCCCCCCGCCCCTATCCACGTATTGGGCGATCAAAGGATTTTCACAGCGGTCTTTTACCACATCCTACTGCCGTGTGTTGCCGTCCATTCATGACGTAACGCGAAATTAAAATTCTCGCCAGTCAGACCGGAGCCTGACTCAATCTCGAAAGTGTTATGCCCACGAGTCGATGCGCTAGTGTGGGCCAGTTTTTCGTTATTCACCAGATTAGACTTCCAATTCCCGCGGACACAAGGAGAACCCTACATGTTTTTCTCCATCCCAGTAATCTGATATAAAATCATTGATCGTCAACATTTGTAAAGACAGCGAACGCGCTCATAGTGTAACTTGCCTTGGCCTGGGCCAACACTCGGTTGGGTTGTCGCTTGGTTGAAATTCGCTACGATAGGGCCGCATCACCACGCGTTTTACACAGTCTCCCTGCGCCCTCTTGGCACTTGGACTCGCAAGGAACATCACTTATGGGGGGGAGGGGGATACCTTCAGGCGAGGAAAAAATTGCCTCTTTTCATGATTTTTTCTTAAAGGAAAGATTTCTTATCAATTCTTGAGACTTAGGGTATGTTTTATTACTACTTTTGGCTGTTATATGGTATATTTTTTTATTAACGTTTAAGGCGCTATACCAGTGTGACACTTTCAAAAAATCGATTTTTATTGTCTTTTTCGACATTTTATACTTTCAAGAATATCAGATGAGATTTTTATAGTTTCAAGAATATGAAATGAGATTTTTCAAATTTGCTGACATTGTAACTCAAAGAGCAATTGTCCGATTGACTTGCAATTTGAACTGAGTACTCTTGAATATATTTACTCTACAATGGCGTAGGATATTTTTGATTAGATGAAAATTGACGATTTGTCATTGAAAAAAACGACCATTTTATAGGCAAGAAAACAGACTTTTTTCATAACTTCGCCATTTTGTTAGATTTTGATATTTTTCGAAAATCCTACGTCATTGTACAGGAAATACCTTCCAGTTTAGGGACATTTTTTTCCTTTTTTGGTTTCAGCTACTCATCCGGCCGGAATCATGTCAGCAGTAGAGGAATTTTTTTTTTTGGCGCCTCCGAAGGCTGCGCATAAGTCGCGTGGATCTCAATATTTTTCTACGAAAAAATTATGTAATATAGGTCAAATATAGGCAAATATATTCTTAATTTTCCGAAACATTTAATTGAGTACTTTTCTTCCAAAAAATTCCCAAAAATCACCCAAATTTTTTGTCGTTCACAATGGTATAGCCCCTTAAAAATGGGGGAGGTAAGCAACGGTCTTCTGAACGGGTTGCGGCGGATCTTTTCTGACGGCGTGACACATAGCGTCGGCAGGATTAATCTGAAAAAAACCGATGAAGATTTTTAGTTCATAAACACTCATACGCCGAATATGAACCAAGAAAAAATGAGAAATGTTGAAAATTGATGAAATGGTACGCTCTGAAATAAAAAGATTGAATTTTCCAAAAACAATGGCGACGTTTTGCAATAAAAAAAGACTGTTTTTTTCAGTTTCAAAAACATTTTGGGTAATGTTTGAGACAGTAAGGTTAGAAAGATTTATACCAACTTTCATCAGAATCAGTCGATTCATTTTTGAGCCATACGTCACCCCAGTTTGTAAAATGCAGTCTTGAAGACCGTGCCATACCCCCGACATTTTTAGATTAATGAAAAAAATACCATTCAACAGCCAAAAGTCGTAATGAAACATACCCTACGTCTAAAAAATGGTGAACAAATCTTTCCTTTTTAAAGAAATCCATGAAAATCCGTCTTAAATATCCTTCTCAATTTTGATGAAATTCATATGTGTAATGAAGCGTTAAAAACTATTACACAAGTATTTTTTTTATCGTCAAAAAAACGTATTTCAATGGGGAAATCACCCCTCAAAGAAAGTGTCACCCCATAATTTAATTTTTTTCAATACTCCTATAGTGGATTTTTGACCGCTTTACATTACAAAAATTTTGGTTTTTGTTTCGTTCAGATCGGTGGACTGCTTGTGGGTGAAATTCCAAAATCACCACTCGCCTATCTTTGAGGGGTGGTTTCCCCCCTTAAAACCGTTTTTCCCCCGACAAAAAGTGTCTAATAGTTTTCAATGCTTCATCACATGTATGAGTTTCAACAAAATCAGAGGCGAACACTGATGGTCCCTGTCAGCCGTGCGTCAGGAAAAAGTGACTCGCCAGCACTCTTAGGGGTTTCTAAGGCGCTGGAAACAGTCAAGTGACAGGTCTGCGGTAAAAGTGAAAGGGATGGACTCTTAAGGGGTAAGGCCACTGTAGCGGGGAAAAAATAAGTATGTTTTGCGAATTTTTTTAGCTTGACAATGGAAAAAGAAACAAAATTCTGAAAAAGGTCCTTTGTTGTACATATCATAAACTGTATAAAGTATTTTTTGCAACGTAATATAAAACAAAATGGCGGCAGCACAGCTTTCTTCAACGAAGCCTTTTTTTCATAGGCGCGCGGCCGGACCAACGGCACCTGCAATTTTTACTTTACAGTGAATGACATTTTTTTGTTTGATTATATATGTGAATAGCTACAGAAGTACGAAGGATTTTTTTTCATATATCGATTTTTGCAAAAACGGAAATTGAAAACGGAATTTGCAAAAACGAAAATTGTTTATAAAAAAAAACGATGTAATATATCGAGAAAATTTTACGTACTTCTATGCAGAATGTAATTGTGAATGTACAGTTAAAATTTCAAGTCAATCGGTCAAGATTTGTTCGAGTTATGAGTCCGGCCGACTTGAAAAATGTAGTTTCGAGAAAAACGCGTTCAAAGTTTGCGATACGGATTGCATCGGACTGAGAGGGGCAGCGCAAAATTCAAAACACAATTAGTTATACATTTTTCCCACCTTAATCCTTTGAGTATGTCATTTTTAAGATATCAAGTCATCTATTAAGAAAAAAAAAATTTGAAATTTCGACAGTGGCATTACCCCTTAAAGGACACGTGAAGAAAAATTGTAAATCAACATTTGTCCCTCTAATGATCATTGAATAATAAATCGAAACTGATCAAATTACGAGATTTTCTCTTTTTCAAATTACACCTCGTGATTGACTAACGTCTGTGTGTCACGAAGTGACGGATACTCAATTCTGAAGTGACAATTTATCGAACGAGTCCAGCATTTTGGAAATATTTTTTTTTTCGGCCTTCGAGATTCGTCGCCTGGAGTCTTCACCTGCTTTTTACTCAAGGGCGGATAAATATATACGGGCTTACATATATGTCTGGGAGGAGAAAAAAATGTTCATAGTACTCGCATATGGAGGCGTTAAAAGGCAAACGCGTGGCTCCGCAACACCGTATACGAGCGAGATACTGCGCTCCCGAACGCGCGAGCGTGCGGCTTTTTCTCGTCGCGGTTCCTACACGTGTGCGTGCGTTTATCAACTCGCGGTGCGTTGAATTTCTGTCGACCTAATTTCGTAATGCGTGCGTCGAGAACTCTCGAGCGCGCGCGCACACACGCGTGTATAGCCGCGGAAACTGTCACCACTCTGCGCTCGCGGTTCGCGGCCGCCCGTCGACTTCTACAGGTACACGGACCAATTTTCGTGATGTAATGTTGCGGTGGTAGGTTTGGCTATTCGATAGAACAATGGCGCGATCGTGCGGAATGAAATTCGGTCTTTGGTGTATTTCGCTCACATATACGAGAATTTATCGACCAGAAATTGTACCGGATATTCGAGGCTCCCTCTTACTCCTGCACTCGTTTCCTCTTGGTCTGTCGGCAAACCGGATAATCAAATACTCAAATCGTTTTTGGCGATGAAGATCCGTAGAAGTTTCAGGAGGATCGATGAAAATTCTTCAAACGTCAGCAACTGCACATTACTTCCTCATCAATGAGTCATGCCTAGTTGTAGCAGTCGAAAAGATCTCATTTTTGGGATATTTTATGGATATCCTTCATGATTAATTTCTACGAAAATTAGGTGTTTGAAAGAGTATCGTCTGAAGAACTAATTTTAATAATTTTGGTAATTTCAGTAATTTCAGTAATTTGTCATTTTAGTAATTTAAGTAATTTTAGTCACTTTAGTAATTTTAGTAATTTTAGTAATTTTAGTAATTTTAGTAATTTTACCAATTTTAGTAATTTTAGTCACTTTAGTAGTTCGAGTGATTTTAATAATTTCAGTAATTTTAGTAATTTGAGTGATTTTCGTGATTTTAGTGATTTGAGTAATTTTAGTGATTTTTTAAGACACGTATTGAGTATTGACAGACACGTATTGAGAGTCTCAATTTTTGCGAAAAATGGGCATTTTTCGTTCATCCAATCGAAAGTATGAATCGGAAAAAAATCCTTCGTTCGAATACTGCACATATACATCTAAAAAAAAGCCCTTGAAAATTCAGAAAGATCGACGCACTAGTTTACGAGAGATTTTGCTCACCAACTTTAAAAATGTACTTTCGAACAAAAAGCGCTTGATGTTTCGGACGACGCTACGAGCGTTCCGACGGGCGTCAACATAACAGCCTGTAAATCTGTCAATTTTGATCCGATCACCTTGAAATTTTGAGGAAACATTGATAAGATATCAAAATATACTGATAAGATGTCGTAGTATGTTAATAAGTTGTCAAAATATATTGGTTGTGCAAGAAGTGATTTTTCGACTTTTACAACTGATCATAACCCCTCAATTTATCCCACTCCCAGAGCCATGAGCAACCCAGTGGAAATATCAATTTTCAGTGAAAAAAACGGTCTATTTTGGTTGATAAAAAAATCTTATTTCAAGCACTGCTTTTTGACATGTAAAAGAAGCTCGTAAAATTCTAAGCTGATCGGTACAGTCATTTTTGAGACCACGTGGTCGCCGATATTGAAAAAGTCATTTTGAGAAAAACGCGTTCAAAGTTCGCTGGTTCGCGGAACCTACTCATAAAGCCCCATAAGTCCCACAATTTTGAACGGATCGATTTTAAATTGTCAGAAAGTATTTTGGATATCTGTCGAAAATCAAAAATCGAGATTTTCAAAAATTTCAAGTAAGCCCTCGAGAACATTTTATCTATGGAATGATTGCACTTTTATCTTCTCTTTTCAATTTCAAAATATGTTAAGGCGTTATCCCCACTTGTAGCGCAGAAAAAGGGCCTTTTTCATGAATTTTTTAAAAATAAAACTACAAAACTTTTTTAATCGATCAATATACGATCTTAAAGAGAACATCTTGAAGAACTTTCAGTATTTTTTTATTGAAAAATATTACATTGTTTAGTGGCAAATGGCCGTCAATGAAATAATGTTTTTATATACACGGTTTGCGGTGACCAACATTGCGGCGAAGTGGATCATCTGAAAAAAAAAAATGCGGATGGATTTAGTCAAATATAAGTATAAACTAGTCTTTAATCGAAGGATTTCAAAAATTTTCATTTTTCACAAAATGGCGGACAGTCAAAGTTAATGGTTCGATTTTAACGAAAAAAAACGGCCGTTTTTTGGCTATAAAACGGCCATTTTTTTCGAAAAAAAAAATCGAACGATTAAAGACTACATTTTTATGTATTAGATAAGCCTGCAAAATTTCAAGAAGATCGGTTCATTAGTGTTCGAGTAGTCTTGGTCACCGACTTCAGAAATGCCATTTTGAAAAAAACGCGTTTAAAGTTTCAATCCGCCGGTCGTTTACACAACGGATTCTTCTCTTTCAACGCTCATATCTCAGTCAATTTTGTTCGGATCGACTTGAAATTTTCAGGACATATTCTTAGATACTTATACTTCAAACAAACCCAAACAAAAAAAATCGATTTTTTCAAAATCGCAAGTGGGGGTAATCCCTTAAAAGAGATTTTTTGAATGCAAAATATCTGGACACACACTTGCAGCCATTTTTCTAAATGGTGTTTTTTAAAGGTTTAAAACAGTCTGAATTTCCATCAAAATTACAAACGAACGATTTCATGAAAACAAAGCTCCCATTGTGAGTAAAACGGACAAGATATCGCGGAATATGATACCAAAAACTAAAATGAAAAAAACCAACACACACACACACCTGTTGAACGTCTGGGTGGGTAGGATTATAGTTGAAATGATAGGTCGACAAACGGAATGCATGAAATATCTGGCTAATAGCAATACTCCATTATCCATGTTTTAAATTAATATTCGTAGCGCAGAATAAACTGTACTTATTGCGCCAGCATATCACCCCTGCGAGAACATGTGGCTTAGAGAATGAATGTAACTCTCGTATTTTCTCTCCCTCTCCCTCTCTCTCTCTCTCCCTCCATCTCCCTCTCTCTCCCTTTTCCACAGTTTCTCCGCCTTGTGTCTAGTACACCTTAACGCCCTCGTTACAGTTTCACGTTTTGAGCAAGCGCCCACGCGGTTTCTCGCTTTCAAGCACCTCCAGAAAATAAGAAACTGCACCTCGAGAATGGCCCCACTTGGAAAGCAAAAAGTTCATCAAGGTTCGTTGATTTCGTCTTATCGGACGAAAAAAGAGGAAAAAACACGTCGTCGTTTCCTCAGCCACAATTCTATAACGAGTGTGACAATAAAGATCCATGATCGATCATTTGTGGCCATACACATTTCGATAAAAACGAAACAAAATTGCAAATCGAAATAAAACATGTCATCTTCTTTTCCGACTGATTGTATTTATTGTTACACGTCGTATTGGGACGATGATTTAGGGATCATTTACCGACCGGAATATGTTTCGGAAAATTGTATTTTGTACCCGTTACTGTGTTATGTTGACTATCAGCACATTTGATTGTTCTAACGGGTTATTGTAACAGTCGAAAACAGCTCATTTTTTGGGATTGTTGTTTAGAAAATCGCGATGATAAATATCTACAAAAATTAGGTACTCGAAAAAGCATTATCTAAAGAACATCCTGTAATGTTTTGTAAATAATGTGCGATTTTTGTTAAACTCGCACATTATTTTATACCCGTTACTGTGGCCTAAGGCCTCGTTTCAAACGAGGCTCCGAGAGTTCCGAAGGGCGTCAACATAACAGGCTATAAATCTGACAATTTCTATCCGATCACCTTGAAATTTTCAGGGCACATTTACAAGGTGATATACTGTCAGACCACATATGTTTTGAAAAAAGTTTTTTTTTTTCGACTTTTACAACTAGGCATAACCCTTAAGAAGAGCCCTCCATTTTTTAAAGACATTCGCTTCCTTTTCCAAATGCAGACGTTCCTCGAAGTGATCTCCATTTTAATCTGCTCATATTTGCCTAAAGATGAGTACAGGGACAATAGTCTGACACGAGGTCTGACCTCGTAGTCGAATGTCTTTAAGTTTTCCTCTTCCGGCATATATATATATATATATATATATATATATATATATATATATATATTTCTTACGACACTTCGAATTCTAACGGCTTAAAAACCTCTTCAATCCTCGACCAATGATTTCGACACCAATCTTCGTCATATCGTTGATGCTCAATACCGAAAAATAATCGGAAAGTTGGCCCAATATTTCGACAACCTTGTGCGCCACACGATAGCTATTGAACTGATCACTCTTTTTCCTTTCATCCGACAGATCACAGCGATATGACGACACGGTTTCGAGGAAATTTCAAATGATTATCGAAAGTGTTTTAGTACCAATCGATTACGAGGTGGTTGCGCGTTTCCAGAATCAAGTGCAGATATCAATCAAGTGTAGATATAGATATGCTCATGTATAATATAGACTATAGACTATAAAACATAAACCACAAATTTAATGGACGCACGAGCGAAATTATGATACGAGAATTCTTAAGGGGCTACATCTACCTAGAGGCCCAAAAAATTGCCAAATTCCATTTTTTTTCTGGGAAATGGTTGGTGACAACGAAACGCATTCTTTTAACATAAAGGTACGTATATTGAGAGCCTTTAAAAAATCACCAAAAAATACAGAATAACAACGAAAACATGGATGCCGGCAGATGGTGACATTTTTTCGCGACGTTTGGCGGTGGACGCTCTCGAGCTTAAACGGTCAATCTAAAATCTAAAACCTAAATGGGTTATTCAAGTTAACAATAAATACGAGTCGTTGACGATCGTTTATTTTGTAAATAATTTTTTTAACAACGAGACGACGTATTCGAACTCGAGCATACGAAGTTTATGAAAAAAAGCAATTATTTTTAGGTAACTATTGAAAAATCAAGATAGATTTTAAACAAGTGAGATCGTCAACAACCTTTAAGCGTTTCTCATCGTATCACCTGTAAATTTGGGAACAATCCATTAAGTGGTTCTCGAGAAATTATGTCCACCGACTTTGAAAACAGTGTTTTGAGAAAAACGCGTTCAAGGGGGTAACCAGGTTAGATGATTCAAAAAATCGATTTTTTTAAATTCCATAAATTTTTAGTAAAACTATTCAAAAATTTGTTCACAAAGTAGTATAAATAGTTCATCAGTGCCCTGAATTTTTTGTTTTCGGGAATTTTTTCCAAACGCCTTTTTCTCGAAATGATTTTTTTTTCAATTTCTGTTCACTCTAGCTCAAAACGTTTTTAATGTATAATTCCATATAGTGGTAATTTGTTTCATTATATAATTACGATCTTGATGAACCAAAATTGGGATAATATCATTGCTTAACGTCTATTTTTGTAATAGTAAAAAGGTTATAAAAGGATGGCAAAAATAATACCCTTTTGTTTAAACACCTCTAAAAAATGCAATGTTCAATTTATTTCGTCAAAGTTAGGTTCATATAGAAGAAAAACATGTTCTTAAAGTAATCTTTAAATCGTATTGATTTCCGATGAAAACCGTGGCCTCCGGAGTGCACACAAACAGCAAAGTCTGATGGCGACCTTCGATGAGTGACAGGTTATATGTTCCATATTTTCAGAGGAAATGCTTCGAAAAAATTAAAATATTTGTTTGCAAATATGTCTAAAATATTCCAAAACATTGCATAAATTCTATTTATTCATTCCTTGTAAAGAAAAATCATGAAAATCACTAAAAAAAACATACTCCTAAACTGGTTTCCCGCCTTGAAGTTTGAAGTATGGTGCCGCTACCGTTCGCCCAGCAGAGTGTTAGAAGTTGTAGCTCACTCAATTTTGAGAATATTTGAATGAAATTTTCGGGGAATATAGCTTAAAAGTAGTACTATCGAAAATATTTTTTAACAATTCAATTTTTCGACCCACCTAGGTAGATGTAGCGCGTTAAGTAGATTGTTACTTCCAATGGGTCATGCTATTAGCGTTGATTAGCTTCTCGTTTCAGATATTTTCTAACAGAAATGACCTTCTTCTACGGTAAAATGCCTTTTACGGTAAAAAGTTTCACTTTTTTAGCCTCCAACAAAATGGCGCAACATTACGTGCTTGTTGAAATTGTGAGAATTGCGCCCTTTTGTCCGTCGAGCAAAGGGGGTCGAAAAGTTTTCTAGCACCTCGACCTGTCTCGGACAATCAAACGTTTAAAGGTAACCGTGGCCGGTGTTAAGGGGGGGTCGTGTAAAAAGTCAAGGCTCGCCTCGTGAGTTACTCAATACGAAAGAAGTGCAGGAAAAATGCAGCAGCAGCAAGAGGAGAAGGCCCCCGCTGGAATTGTCATTACTCCCACGTAACTCTTTTCGTTAGATTGACCGCGAGTCTCGGGGCCACGTAATGTCCCGAGACTAGTTAGCTCTGCCTATCTCTCCCTTCGTCTTTCTGCTTAGCTCACCATGCCTCTATCCTTCTTCCGTCAATTTGATTCGGTTTCACTCAATTATGAGAAAACTACGAGACTCAGAAAAAGTCGAAGGAATTGCGCCCTATTCGTACATAATCCTTATTGTGTCATTGACAAACCAGAGTAGAAAAGACCAGGTAAGTAAAATAAATGAAGGATACATGAAGGACCAAAAGAACAAGCATTGCAATTGCTTCAAATCTTTACACTTCTCGTCATTTAATGTTCCTTGATATTCCCTAGTGAAGCCTACCGAAGTCTTTCAATTGACAGCTACCTGTCATTCAACAGTTGGCTGTCATCTCACAGTTGAGATTATCCGAACCTGAGGACAACGAAAAGTCAAATTTCTTTCTGGGTGAGCTTAAGGCGTCCTCTCACTTCACAACTTTCAAAAAATCTTTTTTTTTATTACTTTTTTCGAAAGTATACATATCCAAAATCCAAACGTCCCGTGCGGAAAACTGATAGGGCATCCCTAATAAAAATAAGGGCCTTTCAGGGCTTTCCTAGTGCTTTCCCTAGTAGGGATTTCCACAATGGGCCCAGACTTGGCCATTATCGGGATAAACTTGTAGGGATTTCCACAATAGGCCCCGACTTGGCCATTATGGGGATAAACCTGTAGGGATTTCCACAAAAGGACCCGACTTGGCCATTATAGGGATAAACCTGTAGAGATTTCCAAAATAGGCCCAGACTTGGCCAGTATAGGGATAGACAAGTAGGGATCTCCACAATAGGCCCAGATCTAACTATTATAGCGATAAACCAGTATAAATAGCTTAGGCTACATGGTTGATGGTATTTCAATTATTCAAATCGATTATATACATCGATCAAATAATATTATCGAACGCAAATTGGGAAAAAGCGTAAGGGCATTAGCAAATAAAAAATCAACGAAGAACACAAATATGCAGACAAACATCAAACAGTATTTATTTATCAAATTAAAGAAACCTTTTACATAGATACAAACAATTACTCATGGTTTCACTCATACATGGAGAAATGCTAACGCATAAGTGTGAACAGTCCCAACCGGTTTTCTCGACATTTTTATAGCAACTAATTTCCGCTCAATACTTATCATAGGGGAAATTATTTCTTCTGAAGACTTCGCTGATATTTCCCATTCATAAACATTATCTGACTGTAGGATAAGTAAATAAATTGGTCTTTGTTTTCCAGATCTTTCCCTCAATGGAAATAGATTCTAGTGATTCAGTAGACCCATATATTTTTTTTATTTCTACTACACATCCATTCCTTAGAATGGATTATTTTTTATATTAATTTTGTCATGGCAGTTTGTCATAAAGGCTCACATGCAAATACGCAATCACATTTCTAGGCGTGCACACATACATAGACATGTACTCACTTCCACACCTATGCACGTGAACAATTACATAAAAACAAATACAGATATACCCTGACGCATTTAACATACACGTATATCCACTGATACGGATATTTTATGGCGCTGAAATGGTTACGATGAGGCGCCGTTGAGGCATTTTCAGGGCGCTAAAATGGTTTTGATGAGGCGCCATTGAGGCAACTTATAAGGCCCCGGTCGTTGCGCCTTTAATGGCCCTTGTTGACAAAGTGTGACCGGCCGCTAACGGCCCTCATGTGGTTTCCAGATGAGGGCCCGAATAAAGTTAGGGGAATATTATTGGGGCCCGATCACAGCCCCAACTCAATTTCCGCACGGGGTATCGTACTAAAATTTTATGAAGTTCGGAAGAGTCTAACTGTATTTTTGTGTGACCTTTACTTCACGTACTGAGCACGTTCATCTGCTCGTTAAAAACTTTAAACGCGTTTTTCTCGAAACAACGTTTTTCGCCGGCTTGTTGAGATAAAATCTTCGAAACTACTGAACCGATACTTATGAAATTTTAATCACATATTCTTTACAAATATAGCTATTGCGCATATCAAAGATTTTTTTAAATTGTGATATTTTTTTGCCAAAGGCGGTGAAAAAACACGTTTTTTTCGAAAAATATCTCCCATTTTATTATTTTTGCATATATGAAAAATCGTAGGATATGCGCTATATCCATTAACATACTGAATCTAAAACCGTTTGATTTTTTTGTTTCAGATGATCCATCTCCGACATTTCATCAACAGCGCATACTTACAATTTTTTAGGACACTTTTTTAGCTACCACTTCGTCTATAAATAGTAACTTAAATAAAGATTTAAAAAAATGTATTTATTAAATGTAAAACTTTGATATCAATATCTATAATATAAACCTATTTAAAAAATCATGAAAATAGCCTTTTTTAGCGTCTAAAGTGAGAAGACGCCTTAAGGCGGTTGGAGCGGTCCAGTTGAGTGACATGACGGTTTATGAATTCTTTTTTTCAATAAACTGCGTCAGTGAATGTTTTATACAAATCAAAATAAAATGTTTAGTTATTTATAATTATGCCTATTCATGTTTATGTCACGAGATTGTTTATATTTACCACTTATTAATATTAAGCGTTGCCGAAATACAGCAACTTCGCGGACATTGAGGTTGGCAGCAATGCTCTCATTTACCCGCCAAGATTTGTAATCTTTTATCAAACGTTCACTGAGAAAAAGAAATCTTTGGTCCAATATCATTGGTGTTATTAAATGAAATTTCGTTGATTAAATTGGAAAATTGTTGGTCAAAATAATCGGATTTATTAGTCCAAACAAAACGCTATTGACTTTAATAACGTGATAAAATTAAAAGTTTTTTTTTTCATTCAAAAGACATATTGTTAGCCGAGAACAATATATTATTGAAACTATCCAAAAAATTATCGCAAACAAATTACATAGTTTTGAATGCATTTTTTACAACGAACAATAAAAGCGATTGAATTTATAACATGAACATTGTTGATTCGAGTACACAAGAAAAATTTTGAATTTCGCTTGTTTAATTCAGATAAAATTTCTATTGAGTAAATATGTTATTTTATTTTTTTCACCATATCCGATATTGATTTCCAAGTACATTATTCGTTAAAATATTAATATTTTATTTAGATTGAAAAATATTAAGCAAATGTCTGAATTGATTAAAAAATTATGCGTAAATAAAATTTGTTTCTTGCGCATTTGGTTGAAAAAAATTCAACCAAATCATGGCCGAGCGCCACCGAAATTATAGGTGTGAGGAAACTCGTAGTTCTCGGAGTAACCGCTAGAAGCCGCACGCGCGCTCGTTTCTCATAATCGTAGCGCGAACCGAAAGTCTACTTAAACACCGGATATACTCTAAGGAGTATCGCTTCTTGGCCTGTGGCTAAGATCAAAGTGTAGTATCTGTTCTTATCAGTTGAATATCTGATATTCTCTCCATGGATATTCCATTGGATATCTGCTATTCTCTCCACCATCATCTTGGATGATCATTCTAATGCTCACTTTTTATTTAAGATTTAAAACAAATTGAAAAACTTACGTCCCATGGCATATTCGTTTCGATGCAGTAAAGAAATAATTAATTCTATTGATTATATTTTTGTACGAAATAAAAATTGTAGCAACCGCTTAATTATTTCATCCATACATCTACAGATTGTATATAGAATGATTTCGATAGAATATAATTTTATTTGAAGGATAATGTAGATATTCAGAGAACAGAAGAGCTTTTTCAAATAAAATAATATGTTATTTAAATCAATCACATTTTCCAATATTTTATAGTATTGCAACAATCTCATATATCGGTGGCACTTCGCGGCAGCACATTTATCTGGATCAACCAATATATTTTTTTGATTCAAATGGTTTTTTTCTCAGTGTTGATGGTTCAATATTAAGTATGTATGGTTTACGATGGGCAAGACGAGTTTTGTTTATAAATGTTTACAAAGATTTAGTTTGCGTTAATCTGTTGTTAGAAATGGTCAATCTTGGTGCCAAATAGCCAAAAAAAAGTTACATCACAACTGTGAACGTCTTGCCCATCTAACCACACCTGATATCACATAAATCAAACTATTTTCTATTTCAGGTGTTCTGTGGTGAAAAAAAATGAAAAAAATTCGTTAAGGCTCAGAATAGTCTAAACAATAATACAATTTTTTTTTTTTTTTTCAAATCGTGGATTCTGGCTAACGCACCAACCTCCTTAATTCCACACCAAGAGATTACTATTACAATCTCCTGCGACAACATCCTTTAGCTACCTTTCTAAAATGATCATCATATTTGTGGAAACAGAAAAACGATGTTTTGCCCTGGCTTGAAAGCGATTTCTCGTGTCCATCAATGCAGGGTAGAACGATGGTCACGCATCGAATAATCCAGCATCCTCGAAACGAACCGTGCCAGTTGGGAAGCCACGTGAAATTATTATACTGGAGTGATACTGCCGACAGCGAGTTACGCATACCAAGTGTTGAAGTCGACGTCATCGCGCGAGAGTGTCAATTCCTCGCGCCCAACAAATGTGGGACATCGCCCCGTAGACAACGATTTCCTCATCTCGATAGCAATAGCGAAGGAACTTGGGGGGATAGCGGCTTGAAAAATATAGCACGTAGTGACTTTGGTTTTGACGTTGCACGCCAACGATCAATCGGAAACATGGGAAAACCACTGAAGTTTCGAAAAATCCTAACGAATCTTTTTTATGCAACCTTTGTCACTTCGTTGTCAATGGCTCCACTCGTTGTAATAATATTATGAGCAATTCATTACACCGCCACTATGTACCGGATTGCGCCATTTTTCGAAAATTTGATTTCAGACTGAAATTAGCAAAACGGAAAATCTATAAAATTTTATCCATTTTTTTCATCTTGTCTGTCCTCGTGTTATCAGAGATATAAAAACACAAGATCTCATGCGAAACCACTGCAAACCAAAATACCCGTGCAGAAATTGTCGTTGGGATCCAATTGGATTCCTATAATAGCCCCTAATTCGTCATAGGGATCCAATGGGCCATCACATTGGATCCCTATACTACAATATACGAATCCTAAAGAATTTCCACATTATCGAACAGATTCCGATATGATTCCTGATGGATCCCATCGTATTCTCTACGTTGAATTTCATAAACAAACTATGTAGATATACACAGTGAGTAAATCTTAAAAAAGAATAAATCTTATCTTAAAATGTATGTTAGAATGTATAAATGGCTTAAGGTAGTACCTCCACAGAAGAGTTGAATTAAGAAATGGTTGAAATTTGACATATACGTTATTTAATACATTATCCAAACATCTGTGCAATTTGAATAAGTTTGACCACCCCAAACCTGAGATATTTAAACTTAAAGTTGGCTTGGTTTACACGTAACAAATGCGTTATGATGGGCAAACAGAGCATCATTAATTCTACCGTCAAAACTAAAATTAAGAAATTGATAAAAAAACGAGGATAAGCTACAGTAAGATATCACGAATAATGTGAAAAAAAATGAGAATGATTCACCATCTAGTTTCCAAGATATAACCATGAAAAGCCTTCACAATTTTGCTGCAAAGCCTGGAAAAAAACAATTGGGGCAAGTCCCAAGTCCAGGCAAACTTTTTGCCTGGACAGTCCCGGCAAAAAGTTTACTGACAATGGTCGATCAAAAACACAATACAAAATATATTCTACGGCAATAAATTATATCCATCGTATTATCTACTAGTACCGAGTCAATATTGCGTAGTTTTTAATTTTATTCATTACTAATTAAACCAATTATCAATCTTTTAAACATGAACATGGTATGTAAACTTTTGGTTGAGATTTCCGCAGAGGAACTACCTTAACCCTTCGCTGACACATTTATATTTGGCCACGATTTTGACACGTTGGGTCAATTTGACCCGGGTAGCACTTCACCCACCTGCCACTGACAACCCTTCGGTCGGTTTTCATTGAAAGCAAAATCAGGAATCCCTTTAAAACATTTTTTAAATATTTCTGCATAACTAAAATTCGGAAAACACCGAATGAAATCGTTTAAATAAATGATCGAACAGTGAGCATTTGACTCAAAATTCATCCGGATCAAAATGACCCAGTAGGTCAACGTAGGGTTGAAAAAAGTATACCTTAGAAGTAAATGTGAATCACATCACTGAAAATCCACATGAATTACCGTTTGTTATTTATTTTACTGCACTTTGATATAATATCACCAAACCCGTACACCCTCACGAATCGTGCAGGTTATGTTTCAACACGCCAAGTTTTTCGTCGTGACTTTTCACATATTTTCGATCCGAACGTGGTAAGAACTCTCAAACGGCGTCGATCAGAATCCAACTGAATCCCAATGAAGACTCCCTATGTGCGGTGTCCCCAACAAATCCCTATAGAGATGTGGATGCATCTTGCGATTCTCCAACAAATTTGCGCGCGAGATCACGATAGAATATTTTTTTTGGAAGATCCAGCAAATTCCGGTTAAGAATTTTAAATAAAAAATTCTCTAGCAATGCCAATCGGAAAACACCGCGAAATCTACATGAATTCCAATGTGGACTCCCTCCGTGCGGGGTCTCTATCAAATTCCAATAGGGACGTGGTAGGATCTGGGTACTCCCCAATAAATTTCTGCACGGATAGTTGTAATTCATCGACGGGCTAGCAGACCGATCTCAAATTTCTGACACATTCAAACGGAGCAATTCAATTCTGAGTCGCATGCTAGCATTTCCTTAAGGCGTTAGGCCACAGTAACGGATATGAAAACATGTGCGAATTTAACAACTTTTTTTTCGTATGAAAAAGTGATTCACTCATAAAATTAATTGCACATCTATTTATTATGAATATCAAGCTGTTGGAAAATATACATATTTTTTTTTTCGATGTACAAAATGGCTGACTACTCGAAACTTCTTGAAACAGCTTTTTTCCAATTGGCATGACAAATAACTTCAACAATTTTCGCTCGATTTACTTTAAATTTAAAAGTTATGTTCCTAATTGCATTTCACAGAGAAGTACGTACGGAATTTCTGATTAATCGAATACTTCATTTTATGAGCAGTTATAAGGAAATTTTTCACTGAAAATTCATTTCTTAAGTTCAAATACCTACAACTTTTGAATAAAGCAATATTTTTTTAATTCCGCACGTACTTCTCTAGGTATTCTAATGTAGATTGACGAGAATTTTTGTTTTTTGTTCTAGGTGAAAAATTGTGGATGCTAAATGTCATGCCGCGGAGCGCCTAAAAAAAAGATAACAAAAGAAAATATTAGTAGTCGGCAATGTTGTACATCGAAAAAAAAATCTACATATTTTCCAACCGCTTGATATTCATACTAATTAGATGTGTAATTAATTTCATGAAAGAATCCCTTTTTCATACGAAAAAAATTGTTAAATTCGCACATGATTTTATACCCGTTACTGTGGCCTAACACCTTGAGACTTCCCATACTCAAAAGATGATCGACGATATAGCATTTATATAGATCATAGATATTACCAATCCATCTATTGTTTATCGTGAATCCTGAATGTTTCGCGACGAATATACCTCGATATCTGAGTAGGAGTAAGTGATTATCGAAAAAATATTGAACGATCATTAGGCATTCGCTGGTGTTTGAAAAGTGATGGTGCTCGTCACTCAACAGGTGTCATCGTCAATTTCTGTACAAACTTGTCCCTGACGTAGTTTCATAGCTCGAGATTGGAAGTAAACTCTTCTCCCCCATTTCTCTCTCCCCCTTTTCCTCTCTCTCTTCACTCCCTCGCCCTCGCATACGTGTTACTGCGACCCACGAGCGGACGCACATACACGAGCGCGCACTCGTAGAAATACGAGTGGAAAATAGAGGCGTATATAAAAGGCAGAAGGGGGCAACTGTAGATCGGACAGCCACGTGTGAAGCTCTCCTACATCTATGCATGCTCGAGCATTGTAAAAGTAGGCCACGGTGCTTTCACACACGATAAGGCCTTATCAGAGCATGCGTACGGGTCCGTTTATGCATGCGCCTACTGCATCGAAGAAGCGAATAGAGCATTTTGTTCATTTCTCTCCTCTCCCTGCCTCTCTCGCTCTTTCACCGCATCTTTTTATACTGTTCACGAACTTTACTTTTATAACCTAACATAGTTTTTAATTATATAACTTAGTTAGGTTCTAATTATATATGTTAGGTTTTAATTATATAACCTAACATAGTTTTTAGGTTATTAGGTTAGGTTGAATAATTTAGGTTATCCTAACATTTTAATAATGTTAGGTTTTAATTATATAACCTAACATAGTTTTTAATTATGATATAATAACGATCGAGTTTTATTTGCACAACTTGCTTCACAAGTTTTTTTACAAAAAGTTTCCGATTTGTAAATCGGAAAAAATACACATACAAAAATACACATTATAAAAAATACACACAATAAAAAATACAAAAATACGCATAAAAATACACATTTTTCTTACATCCACCTTAATTCTATATTCTACCCCGCATATCTTGGCTCTCTTTTTCTCACTTTACTCCTGATCTCCATCGCTTTCAACTCCCTCTTCCTCCTTGCGCATTTTTTACATACTTCCTCTATTTCTCTGAAATACTGGCATATCCCTATATTTATCTTTCCACTCATCATGTTTGTAATTTCCCCCATTACCGCCACCTTATCCACTCCTCAGCATCCTTTCTCGCTTTCGTCGTTAAAATTCTCCATCCTTTTTCACATATTAGCAGGTGCTCCATTGTTTTATTTTCTTTCTTGCAAATTCTGCATCTCAAGTCCTTTTCCCCCTTCTTTCCCGCCCTCCATACATTTCCGCATCTTAGTCTTGCCCACATTTCTTTATCCCTACCCTTCACACCCTCTTTCGCCGAATACTTCCTTGGCCTTTCCTCATTCTCCACGATATATTTGTTGTTGCCATTATATGACGATTTTCTTATTCTTTCCTACTCCTCGTCCAAAATTTTCTTTTTTATGCATTCTAAACCTTTTTTTATCTTTTCATCTGTTCCATCCTCTTCCCTTCCTTCTCTTATCACTATTGCTGCGTTCTCTATCCCCACATCCTTTAAGGGGTTACCCCACTTGCGATTTTGAAAAAAATCGATTTTTTTTATTGCATTTTTTTTTAAGTATAAGTATCTGAGAATATGTCCTGAAAATGTCAAGTCGATCCGAACAAAATTGACTGAGATATGAGCGTTGAAAGAGAAGAATCCGCGTTGAAAGAGCGTTGAAAGAGAAACTTTAAACGCGTTTTTCTCAAAATGGCATTTCTGAAGTCGGTGACCAAGATTACTCGAACACTAATGAACCGATCTTCTTGAAATTTTGCAGGCTTATTTAATACATAAAAATATAGTCTTTAATCTTCGATTTTTTTTGTCGAAAAAAATGGCCGTTTTATAGCCAAAAAACGGCCGTTTTTTTCGTTAATATCGAACCATTAACTTTGACTGTCCGCCATTTTGTGAAAAATGACTATTTTTTAAAATCGTTCGATTAAAGACTAGTTTATACTTATATTTGACTAAATCCATCCGCTTTTTTTTTCAGATGATCCACTTCGCCGCAATGTTGGTCACCGCAAACCGTGTATATAAAAACATTATTTCATTGACGGCCATTTGCCACTAAACAATGTAATATTTTTCAATAAAAAAATTACTGAAAGTTCTTCAAGATGTTTTCTTTAAGATGGTATATTGATCGATTAAAAAAGTTTTGTAGTTTTCTTTAAAAAAATTCATGAAAAAGGCCTTTTTTGCGCTACAAGTGGGGGTAACGCCTTAACACTTTCTCCAAGTTCTTTCCCCACTTTGATGGCATTCCATTAGCAATTGCCCTTACCTCCTCCATCAAACAAATTTTTGACCATCTTGAATCTTACATCCTCAGAACATAGTTTTTGATTATTTTATATTACCGTATATTGTATGTATTGTTAATAGTGAAGGTAATGAAATGAGATGCCACCTAATTGTTAGTCCTTTATCTCCATTATATTTTTAATATCATTAATATCTTTATTACTATTATTACCGTTGAATAGTTTTTTAGCTTACATTTGTACAGGGTTCTTCCCCTTATTCTACCTCACATATTATTATTATTATTATTATTATTATTATTATAAAGAAATTATTTTTCTCTCCTTTTTTTTACAAAATTATACATTACTTGTACTTATTTGCCTAAAGGTGCAACCAAGGCATAAATAAACCATCAATCATCAATCTCTCTCTCTCTCTCTCTCTCTCTCTCTCTCTCTCTCTCTCTGTCATATCCCTCGCATATTCTCCTCTCAGGCACGATAAAACTCTTCCCACGCGCTACTACCACTGCATACATGCTCAAGTAGCAAAAAAGTAACGTGGAAGGTAAAATGCACACACGCATGTATATACCTGTCTTTCTTATTTCTTTTCTTTTCGCATTTCTCTCTCTCTCTCCCTCTCTCCTTCTTCCCCGTTCCCTCATTCCGTTGCCCTTCCCGCAGTACAGAGAGAATGTACAAAGCGAAAGTGTGAATGAAAAAGAGTCAGAGGATTTGTAAAACCTCTCGATTTTGCTTCCCCCTTGCCCCTCTCTCTCTCTCTCTCCCTCTCACCCCCCACTCCATCGTTCAACGCACCTCGAGCCCTGCGTGGTAGCTTTTGCAGCGCGGCCACCGAACTGTCTCCTCCTTCTGCCCTCTTTGTAACGATCACACGCGAGAGCAGCTCGTCGGGGGCCCTTTTCCTCTCGAAGCCGGCATTTTACCCTGCGCGGTCTTTCTCCGCGATCTTCGCGGCATTCTCATGTCACGTGCTTTTTACATACCAACGTATAGGTATATCGGAGCCCGAACGTATGTGCTCATACACGTCCTTGCACATGTGTGTACGATTCTTTGGAAGGTACTTTCGCGTTTCTAAAGCGTTTGCAAGAGACTTGTGCGTGTACTTCCTCTTTTCTCAGTGCTCGTCTCAGTCGTTCGATCTCTTTTTCTTTGAAGCTTCGCTCTTTGCGTCTCTTTCTATGTGCGCCCACTCGAGAAATACCACTCGATATGCATCTCTCTCTCTCTCTCTCTCTCTCTCTCTCTCTCGCTCTCTCTCTCTCTCTCTCTCTTCGGCTCTCATCGGCTCTCCCAGCCAGCAACAGCGGGAGCTCGATGACGAACGTCAAGGAGATCGGCAACGAAAAAACGCCTTTCTCACGATAGGACAGCTCGATCGAAACTGAAAATGGCGAATTTCAGAGGATTCGGCATACAAATGGCGTATGGATGTGGCGTGCGTGTGTTATCCGGCCATGAAACTGCAACGACAACGAGTCATAATGCGACGAGCGCAAACGCAACAATGCTCGGGAACCTTGAAATCGCAATGGTGCGAGACACGTATATATCGAGCCTATGAAACGTCGGCATAACTTTATGGTATTACATAACAATTGCAGACGCGGAATACTTCACTATCTTGCTCTTTCTCGCCGTCTCGTTCTCATTGAACGGCGACGTACGTGTATATTTGCTGCGAGGCTGGATTATTCGTGCACACAAGCACACTTGAGACCTTTAATACGCGAGTATGCTGAAAGTTAACGATTCGTATGTGAACATCGCAATTCTAATATCAATTTTCTATGCGTATTTGTGAGAGAGAGAGAGACAGGGGGGACGCTCGGGTGCCGCTCGATAAATCAGGCAGGACTCAGCGCATCGATTAATCGATGATCGAATCGTACAAATGGCAAACTGTATAAATTATGAGTTTTCAGTATTTTACGCTATTTATTGATACGATGAATTCATTGGGAAACCGAAATTCTTGGTTCATCGCTATTTGAAAGTACTGCTGAAACAAAGTAATATGAGAAATTTGTCATGAGTCGACAACTCTTTTTTCATCGATATTGACTTTATTACTTTTGTGTTTTTATTTTAGAATTTGTGTATTTCTATTTTATATTTTTAGTTTATAACTCTGACAACGAAGAATCCAATGAATCCATTGTGGAACTGACACTCGTGATTTTGTCAATATTTCATAGTGGCGAAAAAATAGTTTAGATAATTTTCGATAACAAATAAGGGGACGTCCATTAATTACCTGAGGCGTTTAGGGGGGTGGGGAGGGGGTCGAGCGAAATCTCACCCAATCTCACGTGGGGGAGAGGGGGGCTTCGGCAAATATCACGTAATTTTAGTAATTTTAGTAATCACATAATTTTTATCACGTAGGGAGAGTCTCCCTACTACTTTACATGGCGGAGTAAATGGTACTACAACCGCAGTTACTTCTACTACAATTTATTTTCCGTGAACGTATGCATTCTAAAAAATCTCACGTGAGGTTAGGGGAGGGGGGAGGGGGTCGAGCAAAATCTCACGACATCTCACCAGGGGGAGAGGGGGGGGGGGGGGGGATCGAAAAATCGCCAAAATCACCTCACGTAATTAATGGATGCCCCCTAACAGTTAGATAATATATTTAAAAATTATTGAAACGATTTTTAATGTACTATCTAATTGTTATTTATTATCTAAAATTATCCAAACTATTTTTTTGCCATTATAAAATATTGATAAAAACAACAGCTTTAGTTCTATGATTAATTTATTGAATTTTTTTCGTCAGTCATATGAAATAAAAATAAAAAATTAGAATAGATGAATTTAAAAATAAAAATACATAAATTGTTAAATAAAAATGAATAAAAACAAAAGTGTTCGTCTCATTAAAATGCATTGATTTTTTTTCAGATTCATTTTCACTCAAGATTTGCATTGGTAGAAATACCAATACAATCAAAAGTCAATGCATTTAAAAAGAGAGCACGAAAATACTGTTTATTCGTATAGTTAAAATGAAATTTATTCGCGCGCGTTAATTCCTCAGAGAAGTTTCCTTCTTCATCCGAATCCACTCTATGCTAATGGCTTGTTCAAAATAATACGCAGCCTTTCAAAGTCGGGCTACTGCTTTCGCCATTTTTTGCTCGTTAAACTTTATTATATTCCTCACTACGCTAAAAATACCGGAGGTATCTACATAGTCGCAAGTTTCGTGTACCGTCGATATCGTGAACGAATTATCACTGTCCATACGCGAATGTTAATAATTTCCTCGGAAGAGTATCATGATAAAATAAGATCGAAAAAAAGAACAGGTGGAAAGAAAAGGGATCCCCCGGCGACCGTGAGCGTGTCGAATGAACGTACACGCAACGTACATATTTTTTTCAAACATATATATATATATATATATATATATATATATATTCACATATGTATGCATTAGTAGCGAGGCGCGTTCCTAGTGAATACATGTAGCACTTCTCGTTGCATTAACGAGAAGCGAGTAAAGCGGCAATGCAACCTTGAGAGTGGTCAGTGTGATATAGGTATGTAAGTAAGAAACGCACCTTCCTCCAAGAAATATATATATATATATATATATATATATATATATACACACTTAAATACACAAAATGATGCCTTTAACCGTTTTCAAATATGGAACACGACAATTAATCAATGTACTCTTAAATTAATTTTAAAAAAAATAAGTTTTCTCTCAACCGAACATCTTCGTGAATTGTGCAAAATAGCCTGCCTAAATATACGGCCACTACGGTGTGGCCGCTATAAAGACCCTAAAAGGCCCTTATAAACCGAGTAAGCGCGCGCCCTGTGCCTTTCTTCGTCCCCTCTCTTTCCCGCCAACCCCCGCTCTCTTTCTTCCTTTCTCTCTTCCTTTATCTCTTCCCCTATACCTTGCTTATTTTCCCGCACCGCCGCTCGGGTACTCTTTATCCCTCCCGGTGTGAGAGAGTTCTCTGAGCGTTTGCGCTCGTTGCAAACCGGATTCGCAATAAAAGCAGAGGCTGCCTCCCCTCATTCACCTGCCGAGCACGACGCTCTTGGAGAGTTTACACCGAGCGAAGACTTTATGCCATACTCTGGGAGTGAAGAAGGCGCGGGACATACGTTTGCGTATGTGCGGTTGAGGTCCATCTGCAATCGGGGCACCGATATGGGGACGGCCAAACAGAAGGGCCGTGAGAAGGAAAGAAAGAAGGGAGCGCTAAGGAGAAAGGGAGGGAGGGGGAGAGAGAGATGGGGGAGGGAGGGAGAGAGAGAGAGAGAGAGAGAGAGAGAGAGAGAGAGAGAGAGAGAGAGAGAGAGAGAGAGAGAGAGGACGTTGTGTGCGGTGAGCGCAGAATTCCCGAGGGTTGTCAAGAGAAAAACGATGAATAAGAGAAAAGACAAGTTGCGGCATTCGCAATATGCCCAAGTATTGCGTGAACTCAAGGGAGGTTTCTACTGTGTTGGGCCGAAAAATGTTCGATTTTTCGACAATTTTTTATGCGAAAAAGATTGAATATTTAATGTTGAAATTTGGTATGTTTACTGAGCGGTGTTCATTGAAAATGGTAATATTTTTTTAAGTTTGACAAAACGCGGTACCGGGAGTGGGAGGAGCCATGTCAGTGCGTCGGCGATGATTTTCTTCGCTCTCTAAAGTCCCAAGTCCTGAACAGGTGATCTGAAGCAAAAAAAATGAAACATATTTTTACTTTGTACAATATTCTGCATAAGTCGAACTAGGATCAAAAAGAAAAATTAAAAAATTCAATAATAGTAAGCGTTCGAAGGGGAAGTTTAGTTTTTTACCAAAAATGGTGCATTTTTTTGTTCATAATGTAAAAACGTGTGAATATTTTTGGATAATTCTAGTTCAACTAATGAATACGTTTGTTGTACACGTGCCCGTCAAATTGCCTAACGATTGCTCATTCGGGGCGTGCAGGAGCACTTCCGCAAACTTGGAAAACGTGGTTTCGAGAAAAACGCGTTTAACGGCGTTCAACCTAGATGAGGGTAATGGCTTTTTTGTGAATTTTTTTAAATGAATTTTTATCACATATTTATTCACATTTTTACAGTCTCTGATAATTTTATCAAACGAAAATAACGAGTTGAATCGACTTTACACCGTTCGGAAGACACTCATGTGTGAAAAATCTTAGTTGACGGCTGCCATGATTCCGGAGGTTTTTCTCATCTAAAATTTAAAAAATCAAACGGCATTTTAATTTGTTGACATGTAATTTCCGGCTATTGCCGGATCTAGAATGAAGCAAAAATATCGAAAATTGAATAAGTACCAAGTTTCGGCAATTTTTTCCACTTCTTCAGCTTAAAAAAACCATGGCAGGTATCAGAAATATTCTAGTTCGGGTGAGAACTATAGATGTGCTGACTATACCATAAAAATTTGAGCGAAATCCGTTTAATAGTTTTTGAGATATCATGTAAGCCAATTTGAAAAATACAGTTGTGAGAAAAACGCGTTTAAAAGTTCAATTACGATCGACTGAAAGAAAATGTTGACTCACCATTAGTCTGCTATGCCGGGCCCATACAACACGCCCCCATTTTTTGGCATTCGGGAAAAGAAATGTCTTCGATTTTTTTTATCTGTCAAGTGGGATGACCGCCTTAAAGTTAAACTGAAGTTTATGTGTAGATAAAATGAAAAGTTTCATAGTTACACCTAATCTGCTATGCCAGGACCATAGAGTACACTTTTCTCTTCGTTGGCTCTTTCCGAAACAGCAAAATCAAATTTTTTACTGGCTCACAAAGTAGAAACGTCCCTTAAGGTACTTTATGATAACGATTGCCTGCATTCATGCGCAGCTCCAAAAAGCTACAAAAAGCTCCGGAAATCATGTCAAATCAAATCTCAATAATATCAAGCATCAAATATCGAACCAACCATTAAAATAATGATCATTTAAATAACATTATCTCGTCGTCATTAAATATAATTGCCCCGACCCCCATCAACGAGTAATTGTTCTTGGAAAAAAAATCTCTATGATCATACCGCGAGAATGTTTTCTACTACCTCAATTAGAACTTTGCTCTTCACCGATAATCGCTTCGATTTATCGCGAGACGGTTCTGCCTCCTCGTGCGAGATCTTGATTAATTAGATTCAAAAGACGCGAGTTTTTTGAACCGCTCGTATCAGGCATCTTCAAATAATGACAATGTGATCACACAGTTGATCCATTCCTACTTGTTTGAGCAGTTGCCAAACGAATATACGTACGCGTATTATTTTAGATTCCTACAAAGGAGGGAAAAAGACGGACGAAAATATTTCAGTATTCGGATCTTCTGACAGGTATATTCAAAATTAAAATTCGATGAGAATCAAATTGATTCTCTCTCATCGATGAGAATGTCATTTTAACGCCAAACTATCGACACGACGAAGATGCAATAAATACATTCAAATTGCATTCTAGAGAAATATATATATAGCGTAGACTTGCCTGAATCGTACCTATAAAGACGTTGCTGATATTTTCGAAACGTAATTTAAAATAAAAACCAACAGTGTCGGTAGTAAATGTATCATTCTTCCATATTTAATTCGGACTCAAAATGAACATATTAATGACGCATATAAATAGTGTGCACATTGAAAAAAAAAATATTAAGGGCTTGCATCTGGACGACATTTTTTAACATATCGATGTTTTTCTTTTTCAGGGCATTCCCAAAATACAAAAATTCAAAAATGTTCTCAAAAAATTTTCGGTCGATGTTATTTTTTAATGCTTTAAAATAAAAATTAACAATAAATAAGTTCAATGTACGCTTAACAACATACCTTTTTTCCAAATTCCAAACAAATAATCTAGTATACAAAAAAAATTCGGCAAAAATGACCTTTTTCGAACCGTCACAGTGGTGTCCTTCCTTAAGGATAATTCTTTAATTGTGGTGCAATTTTTAGCCAAGTATAGCGGAGACTTCGTTTTCAGAATTTTCGGAAACGTTTAAACGCCGATAACTCCTGAACTAATTGAGATATCGACAAATGGCTCTATATATATTTTATTTTTCATTTTGAAGCATACTTTCGTTGAAAAAAATTATCAATTATGAATGTCAACGTTTTTTTTGCTCCTAAAGTGAAAACTATTTTTTTTTTAATGATTTTTTCAAGCATTCTCTGAAATAGAGTGACCCAGTCGGCGCGCGTTAAGAAAAAATTTCAAATTCGATATCTCGAAAACTATTGCTAGCCGGCAAAAATCCCTTAAGGCCTTGTATACGCGATTTCATCGATTTTCGAAGGTACTTTTCTAGACGCGGTTAAAAAAAAATGACGCACATAGTGACAGCATGTTTTACAGATCATTTATGCACATGTGTATATGTGCGAAAAAATATTAACAAATGGCGGAGATATAATATATTTCCACGATTCACTTTTTTGAAACTTGTGAAAGTTCTTACTCTTGAACGTAGGCTCAGATCGCTTTAAAATTTTTACAACATATTCTTGGTATCATCACTTATCGTGTGAATCACAGAAACAAAAATTTCAATGACAGAAAAAATATAAAAAATAAAATACCGACAGAAAATTGAGTAAAAAAAATGTTAGATTCGAATTTTAATTATAATAATTTTTTTTAATAATATTGTTGGTTCACACTGAAGATAAATCCATTATGCAATTATAAATATGTTCATTTTTTTTCGGACACCCACATCGATGCCGAAAACTTTTACCATCATCGCGCGGGCAAAAAAATACATTGCTTTATTATGTTATATCTCCGCCATTTGTTAATATTTCTGATTTTTTTTTCATATACCTAACCATGTGCATAAATGATCTGTAAAAAAAATTTTGTTTATATATGCGTCATTTTTTTTTAACCGCGTCTAGAAAAGTATCTTCGAAAATCGGCGAAATCGCGTATATAAGGCCTTAAGGCGAGAAATCCCTTTAGGAGCGTGAAATATAGGTATTTTTCGGGAATTTTTTTAGAGGGGATAAAATAATCTGATCATTTTCACATTTGGACATGAGTTTATTATAACTGTCAAGTTAAAAAAAAATGGGATGACCAACAAAATGGCGGCGCTATTAAGGGTCTTCGAACGCCTGTTTTCCGCGACATCGAAAAGTGCTGCAGTTGTCACTCTTTTTCTGTTGATCTGAAAAACATTTAATAAGTGTCATTCGTTTACTGACATATTAAGGGCAAGGATATACCTAAAAATAATGAAAAAGTGCTAAATTAAAAATTTGGGCGCCTTTTTACTCCAAAGTTCGAATTTTCTACCTTTTCGACATATTTGACTCCATAAAAAATTATTTATTTACACGCTACTTTTCAAACTTTGGGTATATCCTTCCGATAATATTACTGAGAGTAACCTCCCAAAATTTCATCCAAATCGGTCGATAACTTTTTGAGCTACAACACGAGCAGTTTTTGAAAAAGTAGTTTCGAGCTAGTCGCGTTTAAAGTTTCAACACGTGACTCGCTACCTGACCTCATGCTGTCTCCGCGCTCTAGACTATATGCGATAACTCCGCAAATATTCAATATTTCGAGTTTTCCTTTGGTCAGTATATTCTTTGGATATCGTACTTTCGAAATATGTAAAAAAAATCGATTTTTCGAAAATTCTAAAGGGATTTATCTCCTTGAGGGGTTGTCTTAAAATATTTAAAGAAAGGTTTGTGCCAAATTTCAGCTCCATCAGGGTGAGGGTCGGAACCTTGCCCAAAAAAAAAACTTAAAAATGCAATATTTTGAAAACTATTGCGAGTCGGCAAAAATCCCTTTAGGGGTTGTCTCAAAATGTTAAAAGGACGGTGTGTGCAAAATTTCAGCTCGTTGGGGTGGGGGGGTTCGGAACCTTGTCCAGTTTTCCATTCAGGGTTAAATTTCTTCCGCCGATGTAGAGACGCACGCAACGAATGCTCATATTTTGCAAAAATGTATGAATTATGATCAGTATTATCAGGGCTCGATAATATTAATAACGCGAGGGATAATAAATCCCGAAGCTGTGGACAGCCTCGTGTACAAGTGAATTTCGCAATATTATACGCTCCTCTCGGTTATCCACTTCCGGAGAGCTTTCGATAAAGGCCATGCGAAAATAAATTAATACTTGCGATAATTCACGAGCGCGACGTGCATGGCAAAAGTGTGAAAGAAAGAGCGAGAAAGAGAGTCAGGGAAGAGGCAGAGGCTGATGAATCAGAGAAATTATTTCGCCAATTAATCCGAGCTAATTAATATAGCTTGTGGCGTCGGGACGCACTGTGATAGCGGAACGAAACGAGCGCGCGCACACAACCACACGAGCCTCTCGGTAAAGGCAAATATTCGGCGCACACATCGGCCTTCCTCTCTTCGGCAGCTCGCGATACGGAGTCGCGTGGGAATCAGCTGACCGGACTCGCGAGCTTTTATACTCGCGACCTCGCGCAAATGCAAAATAATGGCACAGGCTTCCGTTTGCTACCTCTTCTTCCCACCCCCCACCCCCTTTACAATTGCACGCATCGAGTTCCAAGCCTTCCGTTCCAATTACGCTAATTAAATTTTATCGCAACTGCTTTTTTCGCTATACATTCGTGCGAGCGAAGATGCACCGGTGATCTACCGGTGTTTATAATTTTTGGCCGAATGGACCATCCGCTCGACATTTTTATCGTGCGCAAATAACGCCGCTGATCGAGGTGTGGGTGTATCGAATGAAACTTGCCGGATGGTGACTGTCGGGTCTTTGCACATATTTATCGATGGGAATAGAGAAATGGAAAACTTAAGGCCTTAGGCCATTCTAGAGGCCGAAAAAATAGGCTTTTTGGGGATTTTTTTTCAGAAAAACTACAAAATAAATCGAGATTACAAAAAAGGGTGTTTATCATACATATCAGTGACTGTATACAATAATTTTTTTGAAGCGATTAATTTCAAAATGGCGGCTGTGCAGCGTTTATCTCAAAACTGCATTTTTTAACGGAGACTTTGTCCTTGGAGTGCCATATTTCAGGTGTTTACATTTTATTTTTTTAAAGGAAACCAGTAAAGCTTTTTAAGTGCGGTTTTTTTGTTGCTTTTATTCATGATATACAGAACGGTGAAAAAATTTTTTTTTGAAAAAAAACCAAAATGGCGGCCGTTGCAGCTCCGCGAAAACAGGTCCTCAAATCGCGGGAGGTAAACGGCTGACATCACCCTCTTTGTTGATCTGAAACACAAATTCAAAGCATATTATCAATCTGTGACCCTTTGGTCATGGAATCACGGATGGGTTTTTCGTTTAGTTCAAATTTCGGAAAATGGCGGCAATTTAAAAAAAAATCGAATTTTGGCCTTTTTTCGCATAAAAAGATAAATAATAAATGCAAAAATGTATCTATCGAAAAAACGATCCATCATTCCGTGAAGACATATTTTCTGAGTATGTTCTCTAAATTTCAGGTCGATATGTTAATTACAGCGGTCAGGAGAATGTCAGCCATTTTTAAAAACGTGTTTTCGAGAAAAACGCGTTTAAAGTTTTGTAATGTGTTTACACAAATGTGTTTATAATTACCGCTAATCGGCAATGCCTGGTCCATAGAGGCATCCCTCCTCTTCTTCTAGCTGCTCATGTTGAGCCGCTAACGTCTCCCGCCGATTTCAAGGACAAAGTCTCCCTCAAGTTGGCCGGAACATAACTCAGACAATTTTCAACCGATTCACTTAGAATGTTGAATATATCTTGAAAAATACAGTGTCTATGGAAGTACGTAGGATTTTTTTTTATAGTGCATAGTTCATTTGTTACAATTATCTGACGATTTTTTAGGCAAATTTTTCACTTTCCAAAAAAAATCGTCAGATAATTGTTAACAACAAATGAACTATGCAATATAAAAAACAAATCCTACGTACTTCCATAGACGATGTATTTTTCAAGATATATTCAACATTTCAAGTGAATCGGTTGAAAATTGTCTGAGTTATGTTTCCGGCCAACTTAAAAAATGCAGTTTTGAGATAAACGCTGCACAGCCGCCATTTTGAAAATAATTGCTTCAAAAGAATGATTTTATACAGTCACTGATATGTATGATAAACATGCTTTTTTGTAATCTCGATTTATTTTGTAGTTTTTCTGAAGAAAACAATGCCCAAAAAGCCGGTTTTTTCGGACTCTAGAGTGACCTACCCTCTTAAGGCCGGAGCCTGAATTGGAAGGTCCGAAAAATCGTTTGTTTTTATTGCTTAAATCGATAGATTAAGTATCCGAGAATATACTTACAAAGTTAGAGAGGCTAATTGTAAATATTTTCGAAGATACAAGGCCAAAAGGAGAGAAGCGATTGATATTTCATATTGATATTTCTTCTTAGTGAAAACTTTGGAGCGCGCTTTCTCCAGTTGTCATTTTCACGATTTTTCGACATTGGCGGGCGTGATAGCAAAAAATCTAAACGACCCTTGAATCAAACCAATGTTTATTTTCTTCAGTATGAAAATTTCTTCTAAGTGAATGAAAAAAGTCGTTGAAAAAGTCTTTTTAAACAATTTTTATAGCACGTTAGAGTAATTTTTTTAAACACAGTTTTTCAAACCTGATAAAAGTTATAATTTCACGACTTTTTCAGCTTTTTCTTGATTCACCTAGAAGAAAAATATATGACAATTGAAAATTTTATTGGTTCAGCCAATAATTACGAGCACATGGAGTAGGCTGATAAATCTGCAGTCATTTATTGTTTCGAGATGAACTTTTTTTGAATTAATTTCAAATATACATGAAAAGTTACCCCAATATTGACTGGGCGTAGTTATTTTTTTTCCTTCTAAAAAACTTCCCGAAAAAACGCTTTTTTGGGCCTTATAATTCAAGCTTTCCCGCCTTAAGGGGGGACACAATGTGACGGGAGAACAAAAACATTTTTTAAAAGTATGCATATTCAAGAATATGTGGAAAAAAATTCAAGTAAAAAAATGGAGAATTGATCAAGTTACAGATAACTAGCTATTATTGTCCGATTTTCAATTTAACGAAACCAAAATTGTCGTAATTGCAGCAGCTGTCGTTGCACCTTTTCTTTTAAACTTCGTATTTTTTAAGGAGGGAACCTTTAGGCGAGGAAAAATAGCGATTTCAATGTTTTTTTTTAAGGGAAGATTTATTTAGAATTATTGTGACGTAGGGTATGTTTCATTATTAATACTTTTGCCTGATACATGGTATTTTTGTTATCAATCTTTGAAAATTGCGGAGGTATGGCACTATGTTCTAGACGGGTTGCGCCGTATGTTGTCAGACGGCGTGACACGCAGCGTCGACGGGATTAATCTGGAGAACACCAACGAAGATTTTTCGTTCATTGACGCTCATACACAGAATATGAACCAAGAAAAAATAAGAAATGTTGAAAATCGATAAAATGGTACCCTTTGAAACGGAAATATAGAATTTTCCGAACAAAATTGGATACATTTCGCAATAAAAAGACGCTTTTTTATTTTAAAAACTTTTGGGGTTGTGTTTTAGGCAATGAGGTTAGAAAGATTTATACCAAATTTCGTAAAAATCGGTCGATTAATTTTTTAGCTATGGGTTACGCCGGTTTTGAAACTGCAGATTAAAAGACCGTGTTATGCCTCCGTCATTAAAAAAAAATTAGTTTAAAAAATACCATGTAACAGCCAAAAGTAGTAATAAAACATATCCTAAGTCTCAAAAATGGCGAAGAAATATTTTCTTTGTAAAAAAAGATCATAAAAATCAATAAATGGTTTTCTCGCTTGAAGGTATGTTCCCGCTTAAGCCTCCGAATATAAGTAAAATTTCGCCAAAATTACACATCCTTGGACACCAGTTATTTGGTGATTTTTTGTTGTAAAAACGGATACGTACATCAAGAACTACATTTATATGAATTATCAAACTTTTTCATCTTCATTTTTCAGACCAACGTTTGTCAAGTTATCGATCCAGCCGATGGGCCACCTTTTTTTACCCACGCTCCATTATACCTGAACAAGGTTGTTCATTTTGTATGTTTTTGAATAAAATCTCATTCGAAATAAGATCAATGTATGCTTGATAAAAAAAAAACCTTTCTGCAAATCCCAAATAAATAATCCAGTACACAACAAAAATAGGGAGAAACGACCTTTCTCGGCCCGTCACAGTGGTGTCCCTTAAAGAATATATTAAATAGTAAAATTAACATTTTCTATAAAATACTTTTGGTAACCCCGTCGAAAATATATATCTCTCGCACGAGATGTAATCTGACGTTACGCAGTATCTGGCATTTACAAGAATTCATTTATGGAAATAAAGAAGTATCATAAAATTGAGAAAAAGTTATCAATTAGTAAAAATAAAAGTGCTTATACCGTATTTTTTCTCGCCCGTTCGAAAATATACTTTGCTTGCGTGCGATGTCATCCGACGGCCCACAGTATCTCTGACATTTACAAACATTAATTTCCGAAAATCAAGAAATGTGATATAAATTTGATGAAGATATGAAATAGTAAAATAAAAAATACTTATTAAATACTTTTTATCGCCCATTCGAAAATATGCTCACCTTTCGTCACGTGAAGACTGATATTTCATAGTATCTGTCATTTACAAAAATGTAATAATAAAAATAGAGCAATGTCATTAAATTGAAAGACTTTATCAAAAAGTAAAATAAAAATACTCGTTATCTTGTACTCGAAAATTTATTTCAAAATTTATTGGCATGTAACCCTTATTTTGGTTTATTTATACCTTTAACCCTTTTTCATACCCTATTCATACCCCTTAACCCTTATACTGGTATTTATACCCTTTACTCTTATACTCTTTTTATTAATTTACAAAAACAAAACCACCCGACAAAATAAATTAAAAGTTATTAAAAAACAACAAACTATTTAAAAAACAACCTATTATTCCTAAAGTAACCGTCTACGTTACCAGCAACGCGGAATCTTTATTTCCGACATTTCGGAATGAATTTGAGATGCTGCACCCTCCGGGGTCTACTGTCCCACCGATTATGAATGTTCAAATTCATTCGGGTTAAGTGTTTTCTTTGTCTCCGCGGCAATTCGGTATTGCACCCTCCCACTCAAGGCGATAGTGACGATCATAGTGAGCCGAGACCAAGTGGTAATCTCTCGTATCGCACGGACGTCTCTCCGAGGCCTGGCCCGCGTGTTTCACTTCTCTACTGCTATGTAGGAGCGAGAGGCTCGCAGACCACGAGCAGGAACCTCGTTGAGATCGGACTATATGGCCGAGTAGTGCGTGTCGGCTGAGCTCAGCCACGGGACACAACACGGGAAAGAGAAAGAAAGAAAGAGAGAGAGAGAGAGAGAGAGAGAGAGAGAGAGAGAGAGGGAGATGTATAGAACATATATAGGATGGTAGCGACTGTGCGGAGCAAAATACTATAAAAATAGAATGCTGACTAGCCCCGCTCTGGAGAGTGGTGAGTGGCACGAAATACCCCGAATAGCGAGAGAGAGAGAGAGAGAGGGAGAGAGAGAGAGAGAGAGAGAGAGAGAAAGAGACTGAAAAAGAGATAACTACATGTTCGTGACCGCACACACAGTAACTTGGCCGCAAGAATGAAGAAAGAGAGAGAGGAAGGAGAAAGGGCGGAAATATCTGTAGAATCGAGAAAATAATAATAGCAATAATATTATCCTGCGATGTAAAGGAACAGTGCACGGCCAAGATCATCACAACGCCAAAAAGTCATTCGCAAAGATTCTCCTTCCATTTTATTCTGAATTATGGAGATTTTATTTTTAAATGATGGGCCAATAATTGAGGGGTTAGATCGACCTAGAGGCCCGAAAAAAATGGCCGAATTCCGAATTTCTTTTTCTGGGGAACGGTAGGTAAAAAAGAAACGCATTTTTCATTCGCAAAGATTCTCCTTCCATTTTATTTTGAATGATTTACATTTTATTTAAAAATGATGGGCCAATAATTGAGGGGTTAGATCGACCTAGAGGCCCGAAAAAATGCCTGAATTGCGAGAAAAAAATCTGGGGAACGGTAGGTGACAAAGAAACGCATTTTTTCATTCGCAAGGATTCTTCTTCCATTTCATGCAGAATGATTTAGATTTTATTTTGAAATGATGGGCCAATAATTGAGGGGTTAGATCGACCTAGAGGCCCGAAAAAAATGGCCAAATTCCCAATTTTTTTTTCTGGTGGACGGTAGGTAAAAAAGAAACGTATTTTTTATTCGCAAAGATTCTCCTTCCATTTTACTCTGAATGATTTACATTTTATTTTAAAATGATGGGCCAATAATTGAGGGGTTAGATTGACCTAGAGGCCTGAAAAAATGCCTCAATTGCGAGAAAAAAATCTGGGGAACGGTAGGTGACAAAGAAACGCATTTTTTCATTCGCAAGGATTCTCCTTCCATTTTATTCCGAATGATTTACATTTTATTTTGAAATGATGGGCAAATAATTGATGGGCTACATCTACCTAGAGGCCCGCAAAAAAGGCCAAATTCCGAATTTCTTTTTCTGGGAAACGGTAGGTGAAAAAGAAATGCGATTTTTCTTTCGCAAAGATTCTCCTTCCATCTGATTCCCAATGATTTACATTTTAATTTGAAATGACGGGCAAATAATTGAGGGGCTACATCGACCCAGAGGCCCGAAAAAAATTGCCGAATGCCCTTTTTTTTCTGGGCAACGGTACGTGAACATACATTGAGAGCTTTTGAAAAAAAAAAAACAACAAAAACATGGCCGCTGGCAGATGGTACTGCTTTTAAAGTCGGTGGACATGATATCTCGAGCACCACTTGATGGATATTTTCCAAATTTACAGGAGATGCGGTGAAAAACATTTAAAGATCGTTGACGATCTCACTTTTTTCAAATAAATCTTTATTTTTCAATGGTTACGTCAAAATGGCGACTTTTTCATAGATTCGTTATGCTCGAGGTTCAATTCGTCGCCACTTTGTTAAAAAAATTATTTTGAAAATCAACGATCGTCAACGACTCGTATTTATTGTTAACTCAATTAACCCGTTTGGTTTTTAAATTTCAGATGGACCGTTCGAGCTGGAGAGTGTCCACCGCCAAACATCGCAAAAAATATTTCATCACCTGCCGGCGGCCGTGTTTTTGTTGTTTTTCTGTATTTTTCGGTGATTTTTTTCAACTCTCAATATATGTACGTTTGTGTTTAAAAAAAGAGTTTGTTTTTCACCAACCGTTTCCTAGAATTTTTTTCGGAATTTGGCCGATTTTTTCGGCCCTCTAAGTAGATGTAGCTCCTTCATCGAATTTCCCTCGAGCCTGATCGATGCACGGAATTACCAAATGATCGAAAAAATCATTTCTCATCAGCGTTTTTCTATTTGTCCAATTGTGACACGGCCTCGAACAATTTTTTTCGCCTTGGCAATACTCGAGTCAAAGTTTGTTCAACGAAAAATCAGATTAAATGTTTCGATAATTTGCAATTGTTACACTTACTCTTATAACTATGCAGTAGCCAATAAAAAACGACTAATATCCATTAGAAAACTACAGAAAATTGAGAAAATCTTCTTTCTTCTTGAAAAACAACGCTTACCTCGTTATTGCACCTTAAGGAGGTTGGAACGATTCAGTTAAGTCAAATGACGTTTTATCCATTTTTTTTCATTGAACCTCAAAAATGCATATGAGGTACAGATTTATTCTGTATGTGCTAATTTTTTAAAACATATAATTAAAGGGCAAAATTACGCATTTTATTATTTTTATTACGTAAAGTAAGAAAACTTTTGCGTTACTACCAACTTGAAAAAGTATAACATTATCGATGATTATTATGAAAAAACTACGAATTCGATTATTTTATACAATTCACAATGAAATTTTGAGTAATTTATAATTATGCCTATTCATATTTACGTCACGAGATTATTGGCCCATGGTTTACGATGGGCGAGATGAGGATTTTTTTTTCTAAATGTTTACAAAGGTTAAGTTTGCGTTAATCCGTTGATAGAAATGGTTTATCTTGGTGCTAAATAACAAAAAAATACATAGTATTTAGTGTAAAAGTCTTGCCCGTCTAACCGCACGTTAAATTACATACATTAAACTATTTTTTATCTCTGGTGTTTGGTGGTGAAAAATGTTCAAAAAATTCGTAAAGACTCAGTATAGTCTAAACAATAACATGTATTTTTTTTAATTAAATTTAACCTTGGATTGTGGCTAACGCTCCAACCTCCTTAAAATGTCGATTGGAAAAGAACGCAACTCTTCAAATAATTACTTTTCATTTGAGGACCAAAGAAAATCAATATTGACGCTATTTGACAGATAATTATTTTTCTTTCGCCATTGGTCGTAGTTTCCCGAAGGAGCGGCAATTATCACGTCGTACCAGTAATACCACTTCACCTTTTTAATAATTCGAATGAAAATGATAGAAGCGCAGATAAAATATGGGTCTCGATAATTTATTCAACTCGATCCATGACGAGCTGTGAAGTGGAGAGCAAACGGATAGCGCGTACAGCGTGCGGTGTGACAGAGAGAGAGAGAGAGAGAGAGAGAGAGAGAGAGAGAGAGAGAGAGAGAGAGAGTACGTTTTATTACTGGGGCAATACGTCGCGCTCCCGCAAGAACTGACGTAGAAAGAGAGTTGGCGGGGGTGGGGAGCGGAGGGAGCTGGTGCGATTGAATGCAAACGAGGGCAGTGCGGTAGAATGAGGTATAGAAACGAGCCGGGAAGAGAAGAGACCTCAATGAAAAGAAGAGACGTAACGTACAAAAAAAAAGTTTAAAAACGAGAGTGATTCAACACCAAAGTTTCGTCTCACTTTCACCATCCCTTTTGAGATATGCCCAACTCGTATGGAACTATATATGCGTAACGATATCGCACGGTGATGACGGTCTCCCATATCCGCTGATGGACCGAATACAATTGAAAATCGTTGATCTTTGTATTACGAAGTTTTTCGTTACATTTACAGTTTATCATTTGTCTCTATTGATCATCTCAGAATGGAAGATGGAAATAAAAAAAAAGGAAAATAAATTACGAGTGACTTGAAGTTCGCAATTTTTCACAAATCGACCACATCGTGTCATTTATTGTTTAATGATAAATTATTCATAAAAACTCATGCAAACATGTACGCACACTTGATTTTTCATAAATCCTGCGTGCACACTATAACATGATTTAAACAGTCGGCGATTATTTTTGAAAGAGCTGTTCGTAACACAATTCGCCTTCTATTTCCCAAAAAATGTTCAATTTTATCAATTATATAAAATGTCCCTGGATTCGTTCTCACATGCACGCATATATTTGTGTTTGTGTGCGTGTGTGTGTGTGTAGGTATGTATATATATTATTTGATGGTGTATATATACATATATATATATATATATATAATATCATTTTTTGAAAATAAAATTAATTTCATATATATAATTATTATGAAATTCATATATTTATATATATATGGGCGAGTATGTGTATATTATTTGTCGCCAATAATTGTTTCTGATAAATCGTCGACGGCTGAACTTTGGTGCAGTGTATGCAGAAACGTGTTTTTACTACATATTGCAAGGCCAAGGCGATGCGAGGTGGGACCTCTATCCGGAATATTTAACCTGATTTTTTTGCCGTCACAATGCCTCGTGCAAATCCAAGGGGTTTCGTACGCCCGCACATGATTTAACGAGAGTGACGTATATGCTTACACATTTCTAAATCTATAGGTCGATGGAACCACGCGGACTATGTAGGAAGGCAAACTCATGATTGACACACATGTGCGGTATAAGCGCTGCGCATTGTTTTTATTCGATATATATATATATATATATATATATATATATATATATATATATATATATATATATATATATATACTGGTGAATGAGCGGTCGGGGTTCGGCTCCGGCGGTACTTCGAGTCAAGCCGTGTTGTGCATGGCCGATACCGGGAGCGGTGACCGCTTGGCCGTGTACCGGTTGGCGCATCAACCAGTCAGTGGAAGACCAATACTTCTGAGACCTTGGTGTGGATAATTGATTTTCAAAGTGGAGGGCGTGCCCCCTAAGTGCAATATGCAGGGAGGGATGCATTTTTTTACCTTAATATCGATAAATATTGGACAGGGGGGGGGGGGGCGCAGCCATCTCCTTTTTTACCCCGAGGGGGCGTGATAAAGAAAGTTTGAGAACTCTTGGTGTAGATACTTGAATAAACCGTCTGTGGGCCAGAGATGCAGAAGAATATAGGGCCGTCTATACGGGCGCGGGTTTTCCACAGTTTCTCCGTACCCTCGGCAAATGCGGTATAGTGTGGTTTAGGACTGCTGTGGACGCAACTCACGTTAAGTTGGATCCTTTGTAAATTAAATTTTTAATTACGCGCTATTTTTTTATGGCGAACATGGAGTACTAATCTTTGACAACTGGCATCAGGAAGTATTGAGGTTTAGTCATGGAGAATTACACGATCGAGCAACGCGTAGAAATGGTTATTTTCTGCATTGTTACTGCATAGTTATTTCAAAACAAGCACGTTTGATATCACCGCGAAAACTAGCAAGTTTCGGTTTTCGCCACAAAAACTAGCACCTTTCGATATTTAACGCGAAAACTAGCACGTTTCGGCTTTCACCGAGAAAAGAAGCAGATTTCGATATACACCGCGAAAATTAACATGTTTCAGTAACACTGGAATTGTTTCCGATTTTTCTTCCATGCTTTTTTACGCCTTGCCTCTATTTTTTACTCCAATTCCTTGGACCGCAATCGGAAATTTACGATTTTTTAGGCCTCTCAAAAAATGTTGATTGGACTTCAATTAAAATTGCAAGTATTCGGGAAATATCCATTCAACCTTACGTCGATACAATCCACGTTAAATATGATTTTTACCAAGAAGGACGAGAGATGAAAATCTTATAAAAAAACAAAAACATCGATGATGTTCGAATGTTCCAATTAAAACAGACGTCAGATAAAAAAATGCCTCTTGCACCAAGAAAAGAAAAGATTTACAGGCCACGCTTGACAGAGGTTTAACTCCCACTGAACATCAGCAAGATATTTCAAACATATTCGACGATAACCATCTGAAAGATCACAGTAAATTGGTTCAATGATATTTTCAAAAACGTTATTTTTCAAATAGAAAATCACAATAGACATTTCATTATAATTACAAATTCGATATTATTTTTTTATAAAAATTACTACTATCGATTGTAATTGATAATTATTATCAAAATGTTAATGAAAGCAACGAGTATAAAATTAAAATGACATTACGCAAAAAATTGTCATATTTAAAAAAAAATACTAATGGTTTATTTTTCCAGATTTTTACCCGAGCACGAAGGACTTTAAATTCTCACCAAAACTCTTTTTCATTAGATTGTACGAGCGATGAGATCCTTAAGGTTTTGAATTTACTCCGTTTACACTAGTTTTTACAGTGAAAATCAAACAAGCTAGTTTTCGCGGCGAAAGCCGCGACATGCTGGTTTTCGTGGTGAATATGGAAACGTGCTAGTTTCCGTGGCGAAAGCATAATCATGCTAGTTTTCCTAAGAACGTTGAATCGTGCTACTTTTCGTAAACAGCGTCGATATTATAATACAAATATTTGTACTTTTTAAATCATACGTTTTATTAATAAATTAAAATGTCAGGTGAGACACCCTGTGTGTGTGTCCTCCTTCTCTCTCTCTCTCTTTCTCTCTCTCTCTCTCTCTTTCTCTCTCTCTCTCTCTCTCTCTCTCTCTCTCTCTCTCTCTCTCTTCGTCTATCCTCTTCCATTGTAATAGCATCAGAGTTAAATTTCTATCTGCGATGTAATGGGAAAAGCAGCAAAAGCGCAATGAAAAAGGAGTGCGTGTATGGAAGAGAGAATGAGAGAAAGGGCGAGAGAGGAACAGGGAAAGGTTCCCTCTCGAACGCCGGGGAAAGGGAGAGTCTCGAGTTCTCGAGGTAGTCAAAAGGTGGGAGCTCCGGCGCTACACTGACTGTGTAGTGAGTGCTTACAGCTCTACTAGAAAGAACATATGCCAAAAAGGAGGAGAAGAATGAAAATATGGAAGGGATACGAGGAGAACAGGGAACATGAAGAACGAGAGCGAAGAAGAGAGAGAGAGAGAGAGAGAGAGAGAGAGAGAGAGAGAGAGAGAGAGAGAGGTGTACAAATGGAGTGGGGCAATGACGTTAAAAGAGTGGAGAGAGGGATGAGGGAAGTTGCACGTGGTATTGGTGGATGTCGAGTCGCTAGGTGAACCCAAAAGTGTGTGTGTATACTTAATCGCGTATACTTTATGTACACGCGAGTGTGAAAGAGCGAGAGAACATACGCGAAAGAACGACCGGAGCGAGAAAGCATAAAGGGGCTTTGAAAACTCAACTATATACGTCGAGACTGTACACGGAGTTAACTAATACACTGCAGTTTCGTGCGAAACAACAAGCGGGAACCGCACGACAGAGGGAAAGAGAGCGAGAGATAGAGAGGTTATATGCGAGGCCTCTGAGCGAAGTACCGAGACTCGGCGAGGATACAACTATTATGCAGTACGTATATGTACTTGTGCAAATGTACTATTTGTTTTTTTTGCCTCCTTTCTTTTATTTCACTTATCCCGGGCGAAAATTTCAAGCGTTACTTCCGGTGACCATGGTGCTACATCGAGGCCGTAACACTCCCGGTCGTATCATCAAGACTCAAGCCCAATGATAATTGCGATTTTTTTTGCCTATGACGCCCATGCTTAAAGTGCCATGGATTATTTTTTTCTCTTTCCGAATTTGACGGGTTTCGAATTTGGAATTTCTGTCATCGTGAATTTAAAGTTGCATGTGGAAAGGGGCTGATAAAAAAGAGCTGATATTTAAAAAATCGTGATGTAATAAAGTGTTATAATAATATTTATTAGATACTTATTATAATTCTTCATTATTATGCTCATAATAATTCTTATCATAACTTATCATTCTTATTCTTGTTCTTATTATTATTATTATAAGATGCACGTATGAAAGGCCTAACAAAAGAGAGCTGATATTTAAAAAATCGTAATGTAATAAAGTATTATTCTAATAATTATTATTAGATACTTATTATAATTCTTATCACAACTTATGATAATAATAATTACTATTATTATTATTATGAGAAGCATGTGCATAAAATAATCCAATTATTCATTTAATACGTCATATATATATATATATATATATATATATATATATATATATATATATATATATATATATATATATATATAACGTATTTAATCTAATAATTATTACAAGAAACGTGTGCATGAAATAACTTGATTTGAATGATGTTGAAATTTGCACCGTTGTAACGGAACGAAAATGAATTATTTTCAACAGATAACATTTATTTTCGATCGATGAAGACTATGAAAATCACTCGTACGTTTTTTACAAATCCTCGTTAGCGATTCACGACCTTACTGTGAAAAAAAAACAATTTTGGATGATAATAAAAAATGGAGAAATAATAAATGCAAACTTCAACATTCATTTTACCCTTTGCCATCTGTAAAATATCGAGCAAGAACCAATGACGTTGATTGATTGAGAGAAAAGTTTCAGATGTCAATCTGTCAAATATAATTAAACATGGGAAATTTCTTGCGGTAATTTCGCGATCGACTATAAATTTGCAAACGATTTGTTCTCTTATGAATATCACGGATTTTACTCTATTTTCGGGCTGTTGTTCTCACGTAACGACTTAGTGTGAGTAATAAATCAGCGGTCGCGAATTTATAGCGCAACTAGCTTGATTCAGAGTGAGTCCTCCGCTCGCAGACTAATCGCTGTCGTTAACTAAAGAATTCTCAGTGAAACTTTCGGTAACCGCTGTTTTCTCCAATACCATTTTCATCCTGGGCAATCGGTGGAACTCGATACGCTTTTTCATTCTATTTTCATCTAATTGCGAAATGCGAATAAAACTGAACAGGCGAAACGATTGAGACGCCTTTTTCATGAGAGGACAAGCTAAATCTTCCGACTTTGGATTTATTTACTTAGCCCGAATAGCCGGTAGGCTGCTGGAGTTTCCAAACAAACACGGCTATGTGCATAAGCTGTAGCATATGAAAAAAATTGAGTAGCAATTTAATAGTCTAGTACTCGTAGCAACTCAATATTAAAATATATCGAAATTCTTCCCTAAGAGAATATCAAATGCACAGGTGAAATCAATTGCACAGTATCCTGTAATAATAAAATAATCTTTCATTTTATCGAATACTTTTCCCACGATATATATATATATATATATATATATATATTATATATATATATATATATATATATATATATATATATATATATATATATACACAGGGTGTTGGGAAGGTTGATGCAAAGCCTTAAGGGGGTGACAGGTCGGCTTGGTAAGAACATATCTAACCTAGGTTACGTTGGTGCAAAGCCTAAAGATTTCAAGTTATCATGATTTGTGGAAAATTTTCCAAAATTATCATGATTTCATGACAATGATAATTTAAAAAATTATCACTATCATGATTAAAAATAATTTAAATATTAAAAAGATTATTTTCAAATAATAGCATTCTTTAATTATTTTAAAATTATTTAAAAATGACGGTAAATAATCATCTTTGAAAAATTAAAACTATTTAAAAGTTATCACGATAATTTCCCAAATTATCATCATATCATGTTATCATGATTTTTGGAAAATTTCATAAAATTGCGTACTAGCTCGTTTATAATGTTCAAACAGACAATAATTGGTACCTATAAACTTATTTGCGTCTTAGTTTAATGTGTATTCAATCGACAAACACCAATACAATCATCTGTATCCACCCAACTAATTAAATGGGACGTGTTGAATAATTAAAAGCTCTTCAAAACACCAAAATACCTCTTATGTTAATGCTATTTTTCAAAAATAGTATTAACATAAGAGGTAAACGAGTCATTACCTAATTTTGGGAAGTTTTCAAAAAATCATACTTACCATGATAACTCGAAATCCGTAGACTTTGCACTAGGTAACCTAGGTTAGATATATTCCTAACGAGGTGACCTATCACCCCCTTAAGGCCTTGCATCGACCTACCAACACCCTGTATAAATATTCAAAACATATAAAATGTGAAATATATAAGCCCATATATAAAAAAATAATACTGTCGTGTAAATTTATTATCGTTTTAAAATTTGTATTTATACAAATGTATTTTAAAAAAAAGTACAGCCCTGTAGTACCTAATACAAAGTGCAAACATATAAACGAAGGAAATTCCGAGTTGCCGGGCACATCGATATTTACGTGACGAGCGGTCATAGATCAGCTCGTCCCGGATCAAGGACCCACGAAGCAGTATAACAACCCTTCAGTGCCCAAAGGGTTTTGTACGCTTCGTGAATAGAGGCCAAACGAAGGAATACAGAGGACCTCCGAGACACCTGGTTCTTTACCTTGCCTTTTCCTTTCGCTCTCTTTCTCTCTCTCTCTCTCTCTCTCTCTCTCTCTCTCTCTCTCTCTCTCTCCCTCCCTCTCTCTTCATTCTTCTATGTATGTACATTTAACCCACTCCATTGCTCTCGTTCTCTCTCTCTCTCTCTCTCTCTCTCTCTCTCTCTCTCTGTCCCAAACTATTTTGCATTCTCTCCCTTTCTCCGTTCGTATTTCTTTCTGTCCGCCCTTTCTACCTTCAGCTCTCGTCCCCCACCACCACCGACCGCGTCACCGACATCGCCACGTCTTTCTCTGGCCTCCACAAATGACACTATTCCACAAAACTAGACCGATCACTGTAGCCTGATTTTTGCTTTACGGTTCGTTTTCCAGGCGCTAGGTTGTTAATTACTTTAATCATACATACAATGCAATAACAATTTCATGCAAAATTATACATAACTTTCACATTTACTTCTAACTATACATTGCATCTGATGATACATTCCAATGGACAAAATTGGGTAAGTACTCCTCCATTTACTTTACATTCACGTGCAGAAATTGTCATAGGGATCCGATTGGATTCCCATACTTGTCCCTCTACTTCCTGTAGGGATCCAATGGGGCATCGCATGGGATCCCTATACTAAAACGTCACGCTCGTACATTGGATTCTCATCGGGATTTCCCATTGGAATCCAATGTACGAATCCAATTTGAATCCTGAATAATTTCGACATTATCGAACAGAATCCGATACGATTCTTTATAGATCCGATCGCATTCTGTACGTTGAATTTTATAGAGAAAATATATGGATACACAAAACGAGTGGATCTTAAAGAAGTATAAGTGTTATCTTAAAAAAGGATAAATCGCTTCAAAAAGTACATCCTAAAAATCGATTTGAATCACATAACTAAAAATCCGCTGTAATTATTGTTTGTTATTTGTTTTACTGCACTTTTACATAATATCCCCACACACGTACATGCTCACGAAGCCTGCAGATTATATTTCAGCACGCCGAGTTATTTCTCGTGACTTTTCATATATTTTTGATTCGAACATGGTAAAAATTCTCGAACGGCGTTCATCGGGGAACAGTGCAGAATCCAATTGGATCCTAATGAGGACTCCTTTTGTATGGCATCCCTAACAAAAATCCCCATAGAGTTGTGGGTGCATCTTGGGACTTCCCAACAATTCTGTGTACGGCATCATAAAATGATATTTTCTGATAGACCCAAACAATATCACGAAATGATATTTTTCAATAGACCCAAACAATTCAGTTTGACAATTTAACAAAAATTCTCAAGTCATGTCAATAGGGAAATAGCGCGAAATCCACTTGCATTCCAATGTAGACTCCTTCCGTGCGACGTCCCTATCAAATCCCTATAGGGATATGGTAGGATCTGCGGACTTCCCAACGAATTTCTACACTGGTTGGTCTCCATGTTCTTCATTTTCTCCAGTACTGTCTACATATACGTCAAAGTACTAGATTTTCAATTACTTTCAATTATCTAGTTATCCTGACTTCCAACGCATACACTTGCGGATTTTTACGTATTACACTTTCGAAATTCAAAACCCTTTTCTATCACTCCCCACCCTTATTTCTCTGATCTAACCTTACTTCCGTTGCGTCCACAGCCGTCTCAGGCTACACTATACCGCATTCGCCGAGGGCATGGGCGAATTCAAGGGGTGGGGGGGGGCAGGGGCACGTGCCCCTGCCCCCTACCCCAGAAGATCCAAAACAACTATTCGCAAAACCCAACAACTCCCAGAATAATCACATCCTGGGACACAGACTGGCCCCGTGCCGCCCCTCCAGAAACAATTCTGTGTCCGCCCTTGGCCGAGGGTACGGAGAAACTGTGAAAAACCCGTACCAGTATACATGGCCCCATACTCTTTTGATTCTTTGGTGCACAGACGGTTAACTCAAGTATCGGATAAGCTTCCGAAAAGCCCACACCTCCGAATAATTGAGAACTTTGTGTACTTATGTATTTTGACTCGCTGATCACGAATATGATAGTGAAAATACCCGCAAATTTGATTTTCAAGATCAAAACTGAAAAAAAACGGTTTTTTGTAGTTTTTCTATTTTATTTTAACAAATGTTGATCGTAGAGGAAAATGTCTTCTACAAAAGTTGTAGCCCATAAAAAAACTGATAATTTATGTTTCGTACAAATTTTGTCCAAAATCATTATTTTCCAAGAAAAATGGGATAATACTCCAATTAGTATATTTTGCTAAACTCCATTACTTTCGATATTATCTACTTACGCTCTTTACTGCTTATGGGTTCAAATAAACCCAAATAAAACAAACACAAACAGCAATCAAAACAAAACCAAACAAACTCGGGTATGTTGAATCGTGGGGTGTGTAGTTCACTGGGGTGGGCGCAGGGCACCTCGGATGGGTGCGTGGAATTGCGGGGTTCGTAGAACACTAGGCTGAGCGGCGGGCACCTCGGATGGGTGTGTGGAATCGTGGGATGCGTAGAACACTGGGGTAGGTTTGTTAGGCACCTTGGATGGGCGTTGGATGCGTCACTCTCTAACGCGAGATGGAGTTCGTAAAAATGATCTCGCCGATCATCTTTACGAATTTTTCTGACGTGTAAAAAAATTAAACACAGATCCTTGCACACAATTTATCGCCGATGTTAAAATTTGCTATCCCGGCAAAGCCACGTAAGTTTTTCGTTTTTGTATTGCTTAACGTTCAATATTTTCCTATATAACACTAAAATCACAAAAATAACAGAAAACAATATAGCATACAAAAAAGACCAAAATAAAAAATACAAAAAAGCAAAAAGTAGAATAAAGTATAGAAAACAGACTAAAATACAAAAAAAGGAAAAATCAGAATAGAATACAAAAAAGCAAAAAAAAAAAAAGCACTTCAAATACTAAACTGTAATCTCCCCGTGGTAAAGTGCGTAAGTAGATAACATCGAAACTAATGGAGTTTAGCAAAATATACTTAATAGATTATTATCCCACTTTTCTTGGAAAATAATGGCTTCAGACGAAACCTGTATACAACATAAAATATCAGTCTTTTAATAGGCTACAACTTTCGTAGAAGACATTTTTCTCAAAGATCGATATTTGTTAAAATAAAATAGAAAAACTACAAAAAAACTGTTTTTTTTTTAAGTTTTGACCTTGAAAATAAAATTTGCGGGTATTTTCACTATCATATTCGTGATCAGCGAGTACAAATACGAAAGTACACGAAGTTTTAAATTATTCAGAGGTGTGAGCTTTTCGGAAGTACAGCCCAAGTATCTACACCGACGTCTCCGAAGTATTGGCATTCCGCTGACTAGTACATGGGCCAGCCGGTGCACGGCCAAACGATCACCGCTCCGAGTATCGGCCATGCGCAACGCTGCTTAAGGGGTTAGGCCACAGTAACAGGTATAAAATGATGTGCGAATTAAACAATTTTTTTCGTATGAAAAAGTGATTAGCTCATAAAATTAATTACACATCTATTTAGTATGAACATCAAGCTGATAGAAAATATATAAATTTTTTTTTTCGATGTACAAAATGGCCGACTACTAATATTTTCTTTTGTTATCTTTTTTCAGGCGCTCTGCGGCGTGACATTCAGCATACACAATTTTTTACCTACAACAAAAAACAAAAATTCTCGTCAATCTACATTAGAATACCTAGAGAAGTACGTACGGAATTTAAAAAATATTGTTTTATTAAAAAGTTGTAGGTATTTGAACTTAAGAAATGAATTTTCAGTGAAAAATTTCGTTATAACTGCTCATAAATTGCTTATAAAATGAAAACTTTTCGATTAATCAGAAATTCCGTACGTACTTCTCTGCGAAATGCAATTAGGAACATAGCTTTTAAATTTGAAGTAAATCGAGTGAAAATTGTTGGAGTTATTTGTCACGCATATTGGAAAAAAGCTGTTTCGAGAAGTTTCGAGTAGTCGGCCAGTTTGTACATCGAAAAAAATATATATATATATTTTCTAACAGCTTGATATTCATACTAAATAGACGTATAATTAATGTCATGAGTGAATCACTTTTTCATACGAAAAAAAAAATTGTTTAATTGGCACATGATTTTATACCCGTTACTGTGGCCTAACCCCTTAAAGTACCGCCATCCACCAGTGTCGGTTACTTTCTATTACATACAAACGTACGTACCTTTCATCCCCTGGTGACAAACGGCATGGAAAATAGACAAGTGTCAGGTTACACTGAACAACAAGTAATTCAAAGCTACATACGACTAATAATGACACGCCCCAAAGTCATGTAAACAAAAAAATAGGAAAAAAATTCTAGACTAGCGTGAAAATTGTTGTCCGCCAGCCGAAAAGTCCCGTTTGATTTCTGGCAAAAGGTATGATATATCTCCTCGCGTCCCAGTCGTCAAATAGGTACGTTAAATAGACCCGATACAAGTGTCCGTTCCACGTGTGTACCCGCGCAGCGGCGTATGTTCGCCAGGCGTTTGCGCTGCTGTTGAACTCGTATCGCGGCAGACCCTCTCCTCGCAAGCTCGCACGAGTTTCAGCCTTTTTGCGCTCCCTGTGCGCGGGCTCAGCGGGCTCCGCGGGCCGCGCTCAGCTGCGCACTGGTATCGTCATGCTGGTTTCTCCTCGAGCGAAACGGAAAGACGGAGAGGGGCCCAGGGATAAGGCCAGGAATGTATACGTGAGAAAGTGAATGATCGCACAAGCAGAGACAACGAGAAGAGAGACGGCTGAAGAAAAAAAGGGGGACAACTATATACGGATGAAACAGGCTTCGCATAGTGCATCAAGGTGTGTTTTCTCAAAAGTTACGCGGAGATGTACGATGAGAAAAGCAGACACGCGCGAGCAACCTTGTAGACCGGAAGTCTTGAGGCCCCTCTTTCTCGAAGACCCCCGCCCCTCCCTTCGAGACGAGCACCAACCTTCGGGACGAGCTTTTTTGAGAGGCACAAAAAACCCGTTCGCACTCATCTACGAGTTCCAGTCGCGAGCTCTGCGTCGATTATCCGTGTATTGTTTCCATTAAGGGGTTACCCCCACTTGCGATTTTGAAAAAATCGATTTTTTTTATTGCATTTTTTTGAAGTATAAGTATCTGAGAATATGTCCTGAAAATTTCAAGTCGATCCGAACAAAATTGACTGAGATATGAGCGTTGAAAGAGAAGAATCCGCGTTAAAAGGGAAACTTTAAACGCGTTTTTCTCAAAATGGCATTTCTGAAGTCGGTGACCAAGATTACTCGAACACTAATGAACCGATCTTCTTGAAATTTTGCAGGCTTATTTAATACATAAAAATGTAGTCTTTAATCGTTCGATTTTTTTTTTTCGAAAAAAAATGGCCGTTTTATAGCCAAAAACGGCCGTTTTTTTTTCGTTAAAATCGAACCATTAACTTTAACTGTCCGCCATTTTGTGAAAAATGAATATTTTTTTAAATCCTTCGATTAAAGACTAGTTTATATTTATATTTGACTAAATCCATCCGCATTTTTTTTTCAGATGATCCACTTCGCCCCAATGTTGGTCACCCTCAAACCGTGTATATAAAAACATTATTTCATTGACGGCCATTTGCCACTAAACAATGTAATATTTTACAATAAAAAAATTACTGAAAGTTCTTCAAGATGTGTTCTTTAAGATGGTATATTGATCGATTAAAAAAGTTTTGTAGTTTTCTTTTAAAAAAATCATGAAAAAGGCTTTTTTTGCGCTACAAGTGGGGGTAACACCTTAAGGGGGAAACCGCGCAGGCTGGAAAAAAACGTTTTTTCGTTTTTTTTTTCTGCGGATTAAGGGGATATACCAGTGTGAACGCTGAAAATTTGGGTGATTTTCGGGAATTTTTGGAAGAAAAGTACTCAATTAAATGGTTCGAAAAATTGAGAATATATTTGGCTATATTTGATCTATATTACATATTTTTTTCATTGAAAAATATTGAGAGCCAAGCGACTTATGCGCTGCCTTCGGAAGCGCCGAAAAAAAACGTTCCTCCACTGCTGACATGATTCCGGCCGATAGAGTAGCTGAAACCGAAAAAGGAAAAAATGTCGTTAAACTGGAAGGAATTTTCTGTACAATGACATAGGATTTTCGAAAAATATGAAAATCTAACAAAATGGCGTAGTTTTGAAAAAAAAAGTCTGTTTTCTTGCCTATAAAATGGTCGTTTTTTTCGATGCCAAAGCGTCAATTTTCGTCCAATCAAAAATATCCTACGTCATTGTAGAGTAAATATATTCAAGAGTACTCAGTTCAAATTTCAAGTCAATCGGATAATTGCTCTTTGAGTTACAATGTCAGCAAATTTGAGAAATCTCATTTCGAGAAAAACGCGTTTAAAGATCTAACTATCGCATTTTATACCTACGAGCGGTTGCTCTTTGGAAGGGTGCCATTCGGGGGGTATTAGAGGTACGGGCTTGAATTTTTTACAGGATATTCTTGAAAGTATAAATTGTCGAAAAAGGCGAAACATCGATTTTTTTAAAGTGTCACACTGGTATAGCCCCTTAAGGGGCTACATTTACCTAGAGACCTAAAAAAATAGCCGAATTACAATACTTACGTCTGGGAAGCGGTTGGTGAAAAAAAAACTCATTTTTTTAAGAACTAAGATTCATATATTGAGAGCCTGAAAAAAATCACCAAAACATAGAGAAAAACTAAAAATTCATGACCGATGATGAAAAAAGAAACGCATATTTTTCAACACCAAGGTACATGTATTGAGAGACTTGAAAAAAATCACCAAAAAATACAGAAAAACAACAAACACATGGCAGATGATGACATTTTTTTCTCGACGTTTGTCGGTGTACAATCTTCAGCTTGAACGGTCCATCTGGAACCTAAAAACCAAACGGCTCATTCAAGTTTATAATAAATACGATTCGTTGACGATCGTTGGTTTTTTAAATCATACTTTATTTAACAAAGTGGCGACGAATTGTAACTCGAGCATACAAAATATATTTTTTTTAAGTTGTCGTTTTTACGTAACTTTAAGCAAATGACGATCAATTTTCAAAAAGCGAGATCATCAACGACCTTCAAATGTTTCTCGTCGTATGTCCCATGAATTTGGAAACAATCCATCTAGTGGGTCTCGAGATATCTTGTCCACCGACTTTAGAAACAGTATCATCTGCCGGCGGTCATGTTTTTGTTGTCTTCCTGTATTTTTTTGGTGAATTGTTTAAAGGCCCTCAATATATGTACGTTTGTATAAAAAAATGCGTTTCTTTTTCACTAACCGTTTCTCACAAAAAATCGGACTTTGGCCATTTTTTTCGGGCCTCTAGGTAGATGTAGCCCCTTAAGAAGTATGTGCATATCGGTGCACCCGCCAGGTTATTTCCGAAAATTCTGCTGCATCTTTTCCTCAGCTTCTTCCCTCAAAATCCGCATTTTGTGATAAACAAAAAAAAGTTTCAATCTCAACTCTTAAATTATTCTACCATAAAATCGAAACCTTTTTCCAAAACAAATTTTCTGATTAGCAAAAAAAACCTAAACCTAAAAAAACCTCCAAAAAAGACTTTTCGAGAGATTTTGAACCTCGGCTCAATTCATCTCTGTGTGCGCAGCCACAATTCGCCAGAGACCCACTCACCGGAATAATATATTGAAATTGAATCGAATCTCTTTTCATTTCGGAAATAAATCACGAGTGTGGGAAGAGCCCCCGTTTAGGGGTATCCGTGTTAAGGACAGCCGTGAATCGTCGTACTCTCTCACTTTCCACGTGAATAGGTATCAGCTGACCGGGAGAAGGGAAATGTCGAAAATAAACAAGCCGGAGTCTCGTGCGGCAAGTTTTAATAATATCGTGCACTCTCTCTCTCTCTCTCTCTCTCTCTCTCTCTCTCCCTCTCTCTCTCTCTCTCTCCCTCTCTCTCCCATTGTCTCTCTCTTTCTCCCTCTCTCTCCTCGGCTGGATGCTCGAGTGTGGGCGATTCTATGGCGGCAATTTCGCATACTTATTGCGGCTCTACTTTGCACACACACATACTCGTGTGTATTTATGTATAAAGATCATGTGAATGTGTTCATATATATATATATATATATATATATATATATATATATATATATATATATATATATATATATATACCGGGTGAGGCAACAACTATTAGCAGCAGAAATAATATTTTCCAACCTATCAGACTTAGGAGAAAACTTTTCCTACGAAAGTTGCATCGTTCTAAGGGGGTCATCGAGTGGTGGCCACGAGATTCATCCAAGTAGAGGCACTTCGGAGATTTCAAGGTCACCTCCATTGTTTACAATGGGACGACTATTTTTTTGCAGAATGTTATCAAGGAACTATAATTAAGTTCACACACCAACTTTCAAAACGATCGATCAAGATTTAATATAAAAAATCGCCGAGAAAGAAATTTCAATGTTTTCGGCCAAAAATCGATTGAAAAAATGGTGCAAACACTTACTCCTATCAGTCCTGGATTTGCCAATAGGCCTATTGAGGATTTTAGAGGCCCAGGTACAAAGTCAAGTGGCCTATACTTAAGCATCATATACGCGATTTCGCCGATTTTCGAAGGTACTTTTCTAGACGCGGTTAAAAAAAAATTACGCATATATTGACAATATTTTTTTTACAGATAATTTATGCACATGGTTAAGTATATGTAAAAAAAATCAGACATATTAACAAATGGCGGAGATATAACATAATGAAGCAATGTATTTTTCTGCGCGCGCGTTGATGGTGAAAGTTCTCGGCATCGATGTGGGTGTCTGAAAAAAAATGAACATATTTATAATTGCATAATGAATGTATCTTCAGTGTGAACCAACAATATTATTTTTTTAAAAACATTATAAGAAAAATATCTTCGAAACTTAACATTTTTTACTCAATTTTCTGTCGGTATTTTTTTCTTTTTTATATTTTTTTGTGTCATTGTAATTTTTGTTTCTGTGGTTCACACGATAAGTGATGATACTAAGAATATGTTGTAAAAATTTCAAAGCGATCTGAACATTCGTTCAAGAGTTAGAACTTTCACAAGGTTCAAAAAAGTGAATCGTGAAAAAATGGCTTTGACGTTGGCGGTCGGACGCGCCGCGCGGTATCTATTATAAATGCAATCTTACCTTATTATTGGAATTTTTGGAATTCTTCAGTTCTGTGAAGCCTAAAATATTTCTAACCGTTCAGGCTAATGGAATAAAAAATAATTAAAAAATGAACATTTTTGAAATTTTTCGCACAAGGCCTTAAGAAAAGTACAAATCCGGCACTGACTCCTTTCGAAGGTGCTCAAAGTAATGGCCACAACTTCCAATGCACGCTCGCAATCTGATTCGCATTGGTTGTCTTATTAATCACGTCAGTCTGTATTAACGAACAGGCTCTGATTGAGGTTTCGATACTTTGGTACTAAGCAAAATCCGGATAAGTCGTACGGCTTTGCTTACATTGTTCGCAACTAAGAGTCTTATCAACTTCGAATCAGTCAATCCGACAATAAAGTCAATGCGAATTCGATTGCGAGCGGGGATTGGAGTGGTGGCCGTCACTTTAAGGGGCTAGTCCACTTTGGAGCCACGAAAAAAGGCTATTTTCGCGATTTTTTTGAAGGATTTTATAAAAGATATGAATATAAAAGTTGTTTCGCTTGATAAATAAAGTCTTGAAATATATTTTTTTTAAATTATTCATTTTCATTCATTTTCAAGTGCAAAAACTATAGTTCAACGAAACGCCTCAAAAATAGGTGGGCTAGGTAGCTCCATCACAACTCGGCACGGCTTGTCTGAAACAAAAAAAATCAAAGTCCATTAGATTCATTATGACACCAGCTACAAAATGACCCTGGGATATAAAGTTTTATCAAAAAATAAAAAAAATTGCAGATGAAAAGCGAAAAAAGTAAAAAAAACGCGTTTTTCTTCACATTTTTTCGCAAAAAAAGAGTAAAAATCAAAATTTTTAAACCATCGAGGGTCCTCTTGTTGCGAATCATGTTTACAATATATGGTTCAAATTTCAAGAGAATCGGTTTATTAGTTTCAGAGTTACGATGGAGCTAGATTTTGAAAACGTTGTTTCGAGAAAAACGCGTTTGAATTTTATACTATGAAAAACTCTTACCTAAACTCAATCGGCAATTCCTGCACCGTACAAAATCCCTTCCGGTTGCTCATTATCGTCGATTTCTTCAAGTCTTGCTTGCTTTCGATTTTTTGAAATTTTCAAAGTGGACTGGCCCCTTAAGCACATTTTATAGGAGTTTATTTGGGCTCATTTGGGAAACTGTTTGCATCATTCTTCTAAATGATTCTAGGCGAAAAACGTTTAAATTACCTTTTTTGTCGATTTTTTATACTAAATCTTGATCGATCAACTTGAAATTTGGCATGTGAACTTATTTTTAGTTCGTTGATAAAATACTGAAAAAAAAACAGTCGTCCCATTGTGAAAAATGGAGGGGACCTTGAAATCTCCGAAGCGCCTCCATCTGGATGAACCTCGTAGCCGCCCCTCGATGGTCCCCTTCGAACTATGCAACTTTTGTTGGAAAAGTTTTCTCCTGAGTCTGATAGGCAACATTTCTACCGCCAATAGTTGTTGCCTCACCCGGTATGTATGTATCTCTCGATCCCCGCGGCTCACTGCGGGCTCACGAGTCTGGACTTCCGTCTGTACACGTATCAAAATTTCCCGCGTAGAACGACTATCCGACACGAAGAGGCTAGACGATAGTCAGAGATACATATTTACAAAAGTGTAGAAAGTGAACTGAAATTCGTATAAATCAAAACTGAATCGCATAATTTGCATAAATTAAAATTAAATTCTATAATTCGTATAAATTGAAATTAAATCGTACAAGTCGTATAACTTAAAATTAAATCGTATGATTCGTATAAATTACAATTATATACCATAATTCGTCAAATTGAAACTATATCGCTAATCGAGAAGACGATAGTTTCACGAGAAAAAAAAATCTTCCCTACATCCTTTAATTCCTGCAATTAGTCAATGATGTGGACGTGATAAAGAAAAACCACAAACGAAATGCCGTTTATTATTGAAAAAAAAAAACAAATATGTAATGAATAGATAAATTAAAATTAAATCCTATAATTCGTAAAAAATGAAATTAGAGCGAATAATTCGTATAAATTGAAATTAAATCGTACAATTCGTATAAATTAAAATTAAATCATATAATTCGTATAAATTACAATTTTATCGTATAATTCATCAACTTGAAACTGTATCGCTCGTCAACTCGAAATTATTATATATTCATCAACTCGAAACTGTATAATTCATCAACTTGAAACTGTATCAAGAAAAGGATAGTTTCACGAGAAAGAAAATTCCTCTCTACACGCTTTAATTCCTGCCATTAGTGAATTCCGTGGACGCCATAAGAACCACAAAGCAATGCCATTTTTAATTTAAAAAAAAACGAATATATAATAAATAGATCGAAGATGTACAAACGAAGAAAAAACAATAAGTAGCTACAATACATTAATAATGTATAGATTGCGAGTTATTTGCGTCGCGTCCACGTCGGTTGTTCACTTAATAAATATACACGCGTGTATACGTGTATTTACACACGCGCACGTCGCAACGTACTCTACACACACACGTTTGTAAACGTATGTATGCGCATGTAAATGTTTCGGAGTGGCCTGTTGAGCCGTCGAAGCCTATATACATCGCCCTCGCGGTGTTTGCCGTTGGTGGAGGGCGGGCGCGCGCGATCTCGTGAGCGCGCTCGCGTTGTGTAAGAGCTGAAAGTAAAAGTTGAAACCGCGCGCGCGACGAAACGAACCAACGAGCGCGCGAGAGCCTAGCCGCGAGACGAGACTTGCTCGCGTCGAGTGCGTTCAAATTCTACCGATCGCGATCTGAAAAGCCCCCACGATCGAGACAACTGAACAACAACAAAAAAACAATTTTATGAAATCAATACGTACAATTTACACGACCGCGATATGGTCAACGAACATTCTTCGCACTATTATTTTTCCACCAACGAGCGAAGACTCGCGAGTCGATGGAACTTTTGTCGGGGTATCGAAAAAAATCTAGAGGCAGATTCGAGGGCTTCGAGTAGCCTTAACGACTAAAAAAACACGATTCGATCGATTCGAACGAATTTTCCACGATCGATTGATGATAGGCCTTTATTGCTGTTTGTGGCTTTTCGACTTTGAGAAAAATGAGATGGCGCGGCGATAAGAAGGATGTGCGTCCTCGAGTTACATTAGCGGCGCGAGACGTTCGCGAGGGATCGGATGAATGATTGAGGAAGAGTCGGAGAGGAAAGGAGAGAATACGAAAAGTGAAGGGGTTGCGAGACTAGCTGTGTGTTTGTGTGGGTGTAAGTGTATATATATATATATATATATATATATATATATATATATATATATATATATATATATATATATATATATATATATATATATATATATATATATAGATATATATACACATACATACATACATACATATAGATGTATGTATGTATGTATATATATGCGTGTGTGTATATACGTATATACACGTTAATTCTGGTTGTGCTGGATCGCTGTGGTTGTCCTTGAAATATCGTATCTCTACAGTGGTGAGAGAGAAAGTGAGGAAGAATCGTGAGAGAGGGACCAGTAACATCGGGTATCTACGAGGCCTTTTTTTCCTCCTTACTTTTCTGCGCGCGAGAGATAAGACGCGTGTGAGCACTGAGTAAGAGAATGAGAGAGAGAGAGAGAGAGAGAGAGAGAGAGAGAGAGAGAGAGAGAGAGAAGAGGTGAAGAAAAACGTTAACAGAGAAACAGAGAAAAAAGAGCGGAGAGAAGAGAAGGGACGATGAAAAGCATTAAGAGAAGGAGTTGAGGCTACGTTAGTAGTTATATTCGCTCGTATACAGCATTGCGTAACCCGAACCTCGCTCAACTCTCGAATGTCTCTCGAGCGAACACTCTGTGTACCACGAATAAGAGGGACGGGGAGCGAGAAAGGGAGAGAGAGCGAGAGAGAGAGAGAGAGAGAGAGAGAGAGAGAGAGAGAGAGAGAGAGAGAATGAGAGGAAGAGAGGAACGAAACAACAGATACCATTTTCTACGAGAAACTTGGAGGAAAAGAAGGAAACGTAAGATTTGACCAAAAGAAACGGGAGCTGGAGGGGGGTCGAGACGATTGATAACGGTGTTGATCAACGAGCCACAAGATTTTTCGCAAAAGTTCCCCTTCGCGATAGTATTTCGGTGGTTGGAGTACAATCGACGGGATGTCAATTTTGTCGAGTTCCCACCAGTTCAGCCCAGCGAGGGTGAGCTCCGGATACCCAAAGGTGAGGAGCGAGTTACAAGAATATATAACACGATACGATAGTCCTGGAAACAGGAGTTTCGCGGATATCGAACAAGCCACGGAGGAACGCGGTCAAGAATAAGAGGAGAATGAAGAAGAAATCAGGGACCGAGTGGGGTTGAGAATGTAAAAAGTGGAAGAGATAGAAGGAGCGGACGAAAATCGACAAAAGAGAGGACGCGGAGGACCAAGATGAATATAGAAGAGTAACGACGCTAAAGAAAGAGAAAGAAGGAGATGGAGACCAAAAGCGGAAGACGAAGAAGACGATCGACGGAAGAAGGGAGAACGGAAAAGGTAGAAACGGAGGTCGAGGGGGAAAAACGAAGAGGAGGAGGGCGAAGAGAAGCAAAAGGAGATGCGGAGGTCGGGAGATTAAGTAAACGAGACGCACTGGACGAAAAAGAAGAGGAGAAAACGAACGGGAAGAAAAGAGAGGCCGAACGAAAAGAAGAAAAAAACGAAGATGACGAAAAGAGAAGCTCAACGAGGAGGAAAAACGAAGGAGAGAGGAGATCAACGAAAAGAGTAGCCCAAGACGAAGAACTAGCAGTGGAAACGAAGAATGAAGAAATAGAAGAAACAGGATCAACGAAGGTAAAGAGACGATGAAGAAGAAGCGGAGGACGACGAGAAAGAAGAGACAAGACGAAACAGCGAAGACAAAGAGGAGAACAAGAGGGGACGAAGGTACAACCGGAGACCGACGAAGAAAAAGGGAGAATACGAGGAAGAAGAGAAAAAAATGATGCGGAAGTAAGGAGAAGAAGCAAACGAGAAACTCTGGACAGAGAAGAAGAAGAGAAAACGATGAGGCAGAAAAGAGAAGCGCAACGAAATGAAGAGGAAACGAAGAGGAAGAAAAGAGAAGCGCAACGAAAAGAAGAGTCAACGACGAGGAAGAAAAGAGCAGCGCAACGCTAAAATAGTCGCCCCAGACGGAGCATCAAGCAAAGTAAACAAAGAATAAAGGAATAGAAGAAACAGTATCAACGAAGAGGCAGAAAAAACGGAGCGCAACGAAAAGAAGAGAAAACGCGGAGGCCGAAAAGAGAAGCGCAACGAAAAGGAGAGAAAACGAGAAGGCAGAAAAGAGAAGCGCAACGAAAAGAAGATAAAACGACGAGGAAGAAAAGAGCAGCGCAACGCCAAAACAGTCGCCCACGAGGAAGCATCAAGCAAAGTAAACAAAGAATGAAGGAATAGAAGAAACAGTATCGACGAAGAGGCCGAAAAGAGAAGCGCAACGAAAAGAAGATATAACGACGAGGAAGAAAAGAGCAGCGCAACGCAAAAACGGTCGCCCACGAGGAAGCATCAAGCAAAGTAAACAAAGAATGAAGGAATAGAAGAAACAGTATCGACGAAGAGGCCGAAAAGAGAAGCGCAACGAAAAGAAGAGAAAACGCGGAGGCAGAAAAGAGAAGCGCAACGAAAAGAAGATGAAGCGAAGAGACCGAAAAGAGAAGCGCAACGAAAAGTAGAGAAAACGCGGAGGCACAAAAATGAAGCGCAACGAAAAGAAGGTAAAACGACGAGGAAGAAAAGAGCAGCGCAACGCAAAAAAAATCGCTTACGAGGAGGCATCAAGCAACATAAACAAAGAATGAAGGAATAGAAGAAACAGTATCAACGAAGAGGCCGAAATGAGAAGCGCAACGAAAAGAAGAGAAAACGCGGAGGCAGAAAAGAGAAGCGCAACGAAAAGAAGATGAAGCGAAGAGACAGAAAAGAGAAGCGCAACGAAAAGTAGAGAAAACGCGGAGGCACAAAAATGAAGCGCAACGAAAAGAAGGTAAAACGACGAGGAAGAAAAGAGCAGCGCAACGCAAAAACAGTCGCCCAAGAGGTAGCATCAAGCAATGTAAACAAAGAATAAAGAAATAGAAGAAAACACATCAACAAAGAGAAAGATACGAGGAAGAAGAGGTAGAAGCCGAAGAGAAAGAAGAAGAGGAAGAAAGCGAAGCGCAACGAAAATCATACCTCAAGGCGAAGAACAAGAAAAGGAAGCAAATATCAAACAAAAGAAGTAAAACGACCAACATAGAGAAAGAGACGCCGAAGAAGAGACAACGAGGAACAAGAAACCGGAAGAAACAGAGAAGAGTGGACGAAGGAGAAGAACAGAAGCGGAGGACGAAGAAGAGGTTCCGGAAGCCGGAAGGTCTCCGGCGTGAGAGGTCTCGTGTCGCCGGAAGAGTGGGAAGAGAGTTGTCCGTGCGAGCTGGTTGTGGCACAGTGTGCGTGTTGGTGTCAGGCAGTCACAACCTCGCCGGGGTAATAGGAGCTCCTCTCGTTCGCCAGTCGGTCTCTCACCGTCCGCCACGCCGTCGTCGTCGAGTTAGCCGCGAGTGCCTCGCGACGACTTTTACTTCGTGCTCTCTCACACACACACCCGCACACAAACGTGCGCAGCTACAAGTGTGAGTGAGGAGAGAGAAGTTGCTGCCGCCGCGAGAGCGCCAAGAGGGTCGCGCGCGAAACCGCGAGTTTCGTAAAAGGGATTACAAAATCGTATAGAGAGAGAGAGAGCGCGAGTGAGAAAGAGAAGAGAGTTAGAGTGAGCGCGAAGAGGTGCGGGACAGAGGGACGGAGAAAGAGAGAGAAAGAGAGAGAGAGAGGGCCACGAAGGAAACGTTCAAAACGCGTCGCGAGTGTCAGTGTGTGTGTGTGCGTGCGCACAGTGTATCAGTGCGCTTATAGGCGAGCAAGGAGAAAGGGAGGGATACATAGAGGAAGAGGGCAGCATTGAGAAGCAATACACACGACGAGGACGAGGAGGAGGAAGGAAAAGAGCGAGAGAAGCGGAAAGAGGTGAACGAATAAAAAGAGAAAGAGCGAGAGAGAGAGAGAAAGAAGAAACAAAAAAAAGAGAAACGAGTGAGAAGGGAGAATCGGAGAAGGCGAGCGCGAGAGCCAACACACAACTCGGCGAAAGTGAAGTTGCGCGCTCACGCTCGAGACCCTCGTGGTCTTTTCGAACGTGCTCGTCGTCGTCATCGTTCGCATCATCATCAAAAATCTCCCGTCATACGCGAATTACCACCGAATCGGCCCAATTTCATTTTCTTTCATTTCTTTTCATATTTTCCAATTTATTCACAAGTGATGACACTTTTGTCCTCCCCCTTAAGACGGACAGTGCCGCAATTCGGACGTTTTTTCGCTACCAACACATAAGAAAAGTGACAGTCGTACGCTCGGATAAAGTGACAGTGAAAACCGAATAAGTGTATTGTTGTTGTTTTTTTTTTTGCGTTCTCCGATCGCCGCACAGCGCTCACTTTCGGATTAGTGTCAGTGACGGCGAGTTCGTTGAGGAAAAGCGGGGGAGAAAAAATCGCGCGAGTGTTCACGTCGAGATTTAAACATTTTATCTTGCCCTCGAATCTTTCGACGGATAAGAAGCCTCGTAATAAAAAAGAAAAGCTTTTGTTCGGAATTCCACGTGGGTCCCGCGTTCATTCATACGACAGTGCGATAAAACTGGTACGCGAGAAAGCTCGCGCAAGAGCGCCCGAGCTTTCGAGCTTTCGAGACAGGAAAAGTGCATCCTCTCGTTCCGCCTTGCGTGTGCACCCGCGCGAGATTCGCCGCGGATTAAAGAGACAAAGATTCGAGCCCCGGAAGCCAAGGGGGAAATTCGGCGCGAAAGATCGATGTGCGAAAACGTGGTATGACAATCTTCGAGCTTGACGATCGGATCGGAACGAGCCGCGAGACTCACCCGGCGACAACGATCGACTATCGATAATCGCCACATCGTAATAGCGCCCTTTTTTCGCCGCGATTTTGCGAAAATTCGGTACGAAAAAAAAAAAACGAAGTAAAAAAAATAATCTCGAAATTACGAACATTTTGGGAAAATTCGATACCAAATGACGGAGTAAAAGAGAAGAATAATCTCGAAATTCCGAAAATTGTGGGAAAATTCGGTACGAAGAAAACGGAGTAAAGAGAAGGATAATCTCGAAATTACGAAAACTTGGGGAAAAACAAAACGGAGTAAAAAAGAAGAATAATCTCGAAATTACGAAAATTTTGGGAAAAAAGAAGAATAATCTCGAAATTGCGAAAATTGTGGGAAAATTCGATACGAACGAAACGGAGCAAAAAGAAGAATAATCTCGAAATTACGAAAATTCGATACGAAAAAAAAACGGAGTAACAGAACAAAATCTCAAAATTACGAAAAATTTTGACAACAGTCTCGGAATTATTTGTCCCCGCACAACCCGCAAGGACAATAAGGACTCGACTTTCTTCAGGTACATCGTGCGATGACGTAGCGAAAAAAAAAAAATATCACGTTTCGATACCGATAGTGCGAATCCCCGGAGCTGCATCTCCCCCCCCCCCCCCCCCCCACTCGCAGTAAACTGCATCTCGCCTCCGTTTTCGCGCAAGCATGCACGCGCGTGTGTGTTAAAAAGCGCCCGAGCCACGACGCAGCGAGTCGGTGGCGATGTCGATGAATTAAAAGTCCGCTTAAAAAGGTTAGCCGGATAAAAAAGAAAAAGGCTCGCGCGAAAGGATAAAGAGAAAGGAATATAGGAGAGACTCGCGCGGGCGCTCGCCGCGGTAGAGTCCTTGAGAGCGATATTGTGTGCGCCACACACAGCTCGAGTAAAAGTGGCGTTTGTGCGCTTTGCGTTCACACGTAGCTCAACGTCGAAATGTGCTAAAGTTTTCCTATAAATGCATCCAAGCGTATTTGTCGAAAAAAAAAATTAAATAACAAAAAAAAACGAGCTAAAGTAATAAGAACAAAAATACGCACACGAGTGTAAAGTTTCGACGTTGTGTGAGGAGAGCGAGCGGCTGGTGCCTTTGCCACCGCGACTATTGCAAAGTGAGAAAGAGCCCAGAGATTGCCAGCCGGCTGACCCTGGGAAGCCCGGACCGGTGTGTCTCACCCAGGGCCCCGCTCTTTGGCACACAACGCTTCTCTCTCTCGTATGGAAATATCCCCAGTGCCAATCTCGATTCCTCCTCCTCCTGACTCCCGAACTCGTCATCCTCGAGACACTCGCGAGAGAGGCGCGAAAATTCGCCGGTAAATCACATCGGCGATCGACGAACGCGAAGGGAACCGAATCATCGAAAATTCGTGTCGTTATGAGGATCTAGCGATCTACGGTGACAATCGGTGGTGAAGACACGGAGAAAGATCGAAACCCACGTGCTCTCGTTTGCGTCACGCCACTTCCGCTTTGGTTCATCGTTCCTCTGTCATTCCAATTGAACGATACAGTGGGCCGATGTGAAATTCAAACGAGGAAGGAGAGAAAAAACGCAGTGCTGAGAGAGAGAGAAAGAGAGAGAGAGAGAGAGAGAGAGAGAGAGAGAGAGAGAGAGAGGGAAAACGAGTGCGAGAGTAAGAAAAGTGTTGTTTCAATGTACGTCACGTGTAGTCGCGTTGGGCCGTGCCGAGCTATCGTCTGTTATCGTGCACGTAGCGAAGCACAGTACTTTGTTGCGTTATCGTCGCTTTCCTCGTCCTCGACTTACCGGCGTGATATTAACAGTGTCGTTGTGATGCTTCGGGATTCCTCGAGAGAATCCTAATCGATGCATTAGTTACGCGCTTCAATCGTGCGACGAGCTATTTTTCGTATTGTTTTCCCCCCGCCCCGTTCTTTTTTTTTTTTTTTAATTTATATTTTATTTTCGTCCGTTTGACACACGGCGGTCTTCAACTTGGATTATTTGTACCGAAGATCCATCCAAAACGGCTTCGACAACGTGGACGATAATAAAAAACAAGGTTTGTGCGTCACGATTATGCGTGTGTGTGTGTGTTTCTTACGTGAATTCTTGATTGCGGTAATCGACGCTGATTGTTAATCGCGTTTTCATTGCTTCTTCGCGGATACGAATCGCGTTGTCGCACGTGTCTGGTGGGCGCACCGGACGGCAATTACGATCCATGCAGGTACGCACGAAAATAATGGGATTGAAGATGGAGTGCGATGGACATTTTCCCGTTTTTCACTTTCTCGATTTTCCTTGGCTGGTTTTAGGTGACGAAATTAAGATCACTTTGTTCGGCTCGTTGGGTGATGCGCAGGGGAATTTTGCGAAAAAGATCGGGTGTGGAAAATAATGATTTAGAAATATGAATACGAATTTTCGTTGCGTTGTAACGATGCAACGAAATTAGTATTTTTTTGTATCGTCTTATTTTGAGGACGTTTGGGCTACGGAATTGTGAATTTTTTTAAGGGGTTTTCTCACTTTAGACGCTAAACAAGGCTATTTTCGGGAATTTGTTTGATATGTTTATATTATAGATATTGATATAGAAGTTGTTACACTTTAGGCCTTAGGCCACTCTAGAGGCCGAAAAAATTGGCTCTTTGGGGATTTTTTTTTTCAGAAGATCTACAAAATAAATCGAGATTACGAAAAAGGGTGTTTATCATACATATCAGTGACTGTATACAATAATTTTTTTGAAGCAATTAATTTCAAAATGGCGGCTGTGCAGCGTTTATCTCAAAACTGCATTTTTTTAAGTTGGCCGGACACATAACTCGGACAATTTTCAACTGATTCACTTGAAATGTTGAATATATCTTGAAAAATACATCGTCTATGGAAGAACGTAGGATTTTTTTTTATATTACATAGTTCGTTTGTTATTGACAATTATCTGACGATTTTTTTGGAAAGTGAAAAATTTGCCTAAAAAATCATCAGATAATTGTTAATAACAAATGAACTATGAAATGTAAAAAAAATCGTCCGTATTTCCATAGACAATGTATTTTTCAAGATATATTCAACATTTCAAGTGAATCGGTTGAAAATTGTCTGAGTTATGTTTCCGGCCAACTTAAAAAATGCAGTTTTGAGATAAACGCTGCACAGCCGCCATTTTGAAAGTAATCGCTTCAAAATAATTATTGTATACAGTCACTGATATATATGTTAAACACCTGTTTTTGTAATCTCGATTTACTTTGTAGTTTTTTTTTAATCCCCAAAAAGACTTTTTTGCCTCTAGAGTGGCCTAACCCCTTAATAAATACACTTTCGAAATATATTTTTTTTAATATATATATTTTTTTAAGTCACTATTTGAAGACGAAAATGGTAGTCAAAAAATGTCCTAAAAAATGATAGGTCTGCGCTGTTGACGAAATCACGGAGATGGATCATCCGAAACATAAAAAATCAAACGGTTTTAGATGCAGTATGTTAATGGCCATAGCGCATTTCATACGATTTTTGATATATGCGAAAAAAAACAAAATGGCGCCCATTTTTCGAAAAAACAAAACAAAACATGTTTTTTTTTCACCGTTTTTGGCAACAAAAAAAGGAAATATCAAAATTTAAAAAAATCCTTGATATGCGCTATAGCTATAGTTGTCAAGAATATGTGGCTAAAATTTCATGAGGATCGGTTCAGTTGTTTCGAAGATTTTATCAACAAGCCGTCGAAAAACGTTGTTTCGAGAAAAACGCGTTTCAAGTTTGTTTGATATAAATTTAAACTTTTATATCAATATCTATAATATGAACCCATCAAAAAAATGCATGAAAATAGCCCTTTTGTAGCGTCTAAAGTGAGAAGGCCCTTTAGATCCTTATTGGAGATCCATAACCCAAAGTGCGGATGAAGAGTTTTGATTATGACGAAAAGTAAGAACTTAAACAATAAAGAAGGATCTTCGTTGCGCTCCAACGATACAAACTGCAACACCATTGCAGATGAATATGCACGGTTATTGGCGTAGATAGAAAAATAATGGGGCTAAAATTTGCATCGTTGGAACGCAACGAAAATTCTTATCAATTTCGTATTTTCATTATTATCCAAAATCATATTGTTCAGGTTTGTTGTAAATTGGCATCCTAACAAATGTTCTCGTGATTTTCGTAGCGTTAATCTGGCACAGGAAATTTTCGAAACAAAACAAAAGTCATTTTCGTTGCATTCCAACAATGCAAACTTCCACGTCATGAAAAAGAGAGAGGAAGAGAGAGGGAGAAAGAGAGAGAGAGAGAGAGAGAGAGAGAGAGAGAGAGAGAGAGAGAGCGAGAGAGGGAGGGAGGGAGAGGAGAAAATCGCAAAGGAATAAAAACGAAAGGAAGGGCACAGCGAAAAAGGATATGCGAGTCTCGCACACTCGTTAGACTTATAAGTGTCGACGACCCTGTAATCTTGGCGACACGGTGAGTGATTTACGAATGACGTTTATCGCAAATCTCACGCGTTTGTTCTCTTTCCTCCCCCACTCTCTCTCTCTCTCTCTCTCTCTCTCTCTCTCTCTCTCTCTCTCTCTCTCTCTCTCTCTCTCTCTCTCTCTCTCTCTCCCTCTCTCTCTCTAGCTCATTTGGCTGCTCCTTCCTTCTAGATGGCATGAAAATTTTCTCAGACGAATGTGTCACTGGCTATTGTATATACAGACACACAACACACGCGTATAGCCGAATGCCATGTACTGTAAATGATGATGCTGGCCTCGACACGACTCGCTAGTCAAATGTAAAAAGGAGGCCAACTCCGCGATGGGAGATGGAGAGAGCGAGAACAATGAATCGATCGTTCTGATAAGAGATGAAGATCGATCGAATGATACTCGAGTGTTTCTCGAAGCGCAACATTTCGAACGCCGATCGACCCGATCAATTTTCCAAATAATTCGATCAACGGATAGGCCTGATCGGGTCCTATCACGCTATGGAAAATAGACTATAGGAGTTTTCATAGTGTTACGGACACTATGAAAATTGTTCTTACGTTTGCATCGCACGCAACGAAAATTATTATTTTTTATTTTCATTTCCTCATTTTAAGCATACAAATAATGTTTTTGCAGACTTAGATCATTCGTTTTTAAATGAGGAATTTGAAGAATGGTTGAGGAATTTTTGTCGATAAGATATACCGAAAGAAATTTGGGCAATAAAAAAAAATCTTTTCGTTGTATTCCGACGATGGAAACTTCAATGTCCTATATATAAAAAGCGCAAGGAGAAAGAGAATATGCTTTTGAAATATGGCAATGGAGTATGCGTCGTTGGAATGCAACGGAAGTTCTTCCTTGCATTTTTTATTTGCCCATTTTTATATCAATATCAAATCCTTTATCATATATTTACATTGTAGATCTTTAAATAATTGTGTTGAAAAATAACGAAGGGATTTTTGTCGGTAAATTTCGCCGGAAGAAATAAAAATGAATTCTTAAATATTTATTTTATTACCACTTTTCTTTATTCTTTTTATTATTGTCGTTTATTACAGATTTTCACAGCCTAAATGGGCGAAAGAAAATGTAAGCAGACTAAAGAAAAAGTTCGTTGCATTCCAACGATGCAAGCTTGACCATCATAGAGGGCGAGAGTTCTATAATAGGAGAGGGGCTTTTTTTCGAAAAATCTGCCTGTTCATTCTTCGATATTTCTCACGTGCGATCATTTTATTAGTCGACTCGTCGAATCAATGATTCGAATTATCTTGCTTCAGTAAAAGATAATTCGTGGCCTCGCCTAAGAGCAGCTTTAGGCGAGTAAAAATTTCGCGTCAGTCGTTAAAATTCAAAAGTCACTTGCACCGAACCAACTGGTAACTGGAGGAATTTTCGAAGCCTTTTTTCGCGCCTACTCAAAAAAAGAAACAAAAAGTTCCGATGGACAGTCCTCAAAAAATTGTAGGTCTGCGCTGTTGATGAAATCTCGGAGATGGATCATCCGAAACAAAAAAATCAAACGGTTTTAGATTCCGTATGTTAATGACTATAGCCCATATCATACGATTTTTTATATATGCAAAAATAACAATATGGCGGACATTTTTCGAAAAAAACAAAGCAAAAGTAATTTTCACCATTTTTGACAAAAAAAAGTAAATATCAACATTCTTTAAAATCCTTTATATGCGCTATAGCTATAGTTGTAAAGAATATGTGACTAAAATTTCATAAGGATCGGTTCAGTAGTTTCGAAGATTTTATCAATAAGCCGTCGAAAAACGTTGTTTCGAAAAAAAACGCGTTTAAAGTTTGTTTGGGTTACATGAATGCATTTAAAAAGGTGTTAAATGTATTTCGGAAGTGTATTTATTAAGTGTAACAACTTTTATATCAATATCTATAATATAAACCTATAAAAAAAATGCATGAAAATTGCCTTTTCAGCGTCTAAAGTGAGAAGACCCCTTAACGCGTTCGCAGTGACCGTATGGTTTATTACGGCACTGTGGTCAAAACGAGCACGAACATTTATTTATGAGTGATAAGAACCGTAGCTCTGTAAGCTACGAAAGGATGAGTTACGAAAAATAATAACAAGTTTTCTATGACCGTGCGATGTATTTGTACGCACGGCGTCCCTCACGTGGTTTTTAGAAATTTGCTCCCTCTATGTCTCGTGAATGGATTTTGGTGTATTGGATTAATGATTGCACACTGGGATTGTGTATTATTTTTTTATATATTTAAAAATATATATTTTAAATATATATAAAAACAGATATTGAAAAATACATATCTTATATATCTGAAAATATATTTTGTACATTAAATTCTTCTTTACATATTTGAAAAAAAAAAACACTTTTTGTATACAGTGAACGAAACTATTTCCGATATCGTTAAACGGGTTTAATCGTTTCATACCTAGCTCGTGGTCGAAAAAGACGAATTGTCGTGAATTTTTCTGGGAAAACGCGTGCAGGTTAAAGATTCGTTTTCTTTTTATATCAAAGAGTATGGTTTTGGGTAACTTTTACGAATTTCGTATTGAAAAGAGTTCATACCTGTGGTAAATTGCATAAATTTACCACACTTATAAACACTTAAGGATGATCGGTACGGGCGATACAATGTTGCCATTATAAACCATGTTGAAAACATAAAAAATTTCAAAAAATTCAGAATTTTATAAAATTTGGTGAATCTTTAGTGCCAAATTTGACAATACAATTTTTTTCAGATCTTTCTTCTGCACAATTATCGAGTAAGTTAACACTAAAGTTCATGTGTATAAGCATAGCGTTTCCATATATATAGGTATACATAGCGAGCATAAGAAATCTGCTTTAATGCTTAATTACTCGATAACCAAGCAGAAGAAAATTTTGAAAAAAATTGTTTTTTCCCACTTAATGTTGAAGAAAATTATCACCAAATTTGATCAATTTCTTAACATTTTGACTTTTGTACCGAAACTCCTTAAATCATCCGTTGTTTGAAAAGCAGCCGTCGCGGTGACCGCTGCCGCTCGGAAACAAATCGTCCGAAATAAAATAATAAAATGAACTTAGTTTTTGCATGAAATTATCTAGTACTTGGACGAAGGATTTAATAAAATATTGATTTTTGAAAAAATCGCCGCCGTCCAAACCGAAAGTATCGATTTTCGATTTAAAAAAATGCTCTATTTTCGTTGATAAAAAACTAGGCCTCGAAAAAAAATTCATTCTTTCATGTCCTGCTTAGAAGGTAAAAAAAGCTTGTCAAATTTAAAGTTGATCGGTGCAGTGATTTTTGAGACACCGTAGTCACCGATTTAAAAAAAACATTTAAGCACATTTTGAGAAAAACGCATTTGAAGTTTGCCGGTCCGCCGAACCTCCCTATAAACGCCAATAACTCCCTCAATCATGAACGGATCGACTCGAAATGTTCGGAGAATATTTTTGAAATGTTATATATTGAGAATCCGTCGAGAACCAAAAATCGATATTCTCAAAAATTGAAATTTCCAAAAACGATGGTTGTAATCGCCGAATGATATTCCAACGAGCCTGGAATTCCTATTGAGCATTCCATTCCAAATACTTTGGAAATTCCGCTCCTATTCAACCCTTTCAGTCTGAGAAAACGAATGAACAGCGAGCCACTACGATTTTATAATAGTAACTATATATGACGTATTCCACGTGAATCCGGTGGACTTTTTCCTTGACCCCCGCCAATCCGATTTTTTTAATCTGCTTCCATCGACTCTAAAAAACACCCTGAATTTTTTTTACATTTCTCGAAACAACCCTTGATCAAAAAAAAAATTATCCCAAAAGAACGCCCCGATTTTAAAATCTGAAAAAATTCCCAAAAATGCGTGACTATATGTACAAATTTTCAAGCTATCACCCGCAGTGGAAGTATAATATTTCTGTGCTTTCTGAGCGATGAACGTTTTAAAAAATCCGAAATATTGACTGCTAACTGTTCAAGGTCCATGATTGTGATTTGGTTTATCAAAAATGGTTAAAAAAATTCATTGTGGGTATCAAAATATTTAAGTATCAGCCCGAAGTAGACGATTCTTGAATTTTTCGGATTTTTTTAACGTTAATCGCTCAGAAAGCACAGAAAAAATCATACTTCCACTGCGGGTGATAAGCTTGAACATTTTTACATATAATCACGCATATTTGGGATTTTTTTCAGATTTTTAAATCGGAGCGTTTTTTTCGGAAAACTCTTTTTATTACCAAGGGTTGTTTTGGAAAATGTAAAAAAATCAGGGTGTCTTTTAGAGTCAATGGAATCAGATTTTAAAAAAAAATCCAATCGCTGGGGGTCAGGGAAAAGTCCACCGGATTCACGTGGAATACCTCATATATATATATATATGAGGTATTCCATATATATATATATATATATATATATATATTAGGTGTAGTAAAAAGTAATCCATTATCTTTGCCTTCAATTCCATGCAAAAAAATGGATTTCTTTTTACTACACATGATATATATATATATATATATATATATATATATATATATATGTGTGTGTGTGTGTGTGTGTGTGTGTGTGTGCGTACACGTCGCGTTGTGATCGAGGCGCGCGCGTGTAGACTCCCATCGATCGTAAAGGAAAAGTGATCTCCCGTCAAGGTCGGCCGAGCTCGCGCGCGCCCGCGAGCTCTCGTCGAAAGGCGCCCGCGAGAACGACTCCGTCAGATTGCGCATTCATCCCGACGTCTTGTGTTATTATCGTCGCATAGAACGAGGAAGCGAGATGGAGTGAGATAACAAGTGCCGAAGAACGTAAGGGCGGCGGGGGGGGGGGGGGGATCAATCGTGACAGGAGGCATTGCGGGGGAAGGTGATAAAAGGAGAAGTGAGATAAAAGAGTGATTCGTCTCCATAACCGATTTATCTAGTGATAAACCTTTCTAGTACAATAGCACACTCTCACTTGAGTAAGTGCTTCGTTTCGTACGTGTGATGTGTACACATTCACGGATGAACATGTACACACGCATATATATATTAGGGTGGTAAAAAAAAATCGGGTTTTTTTTTCTCAACGGAAAATTGAAGTATGTTAAGAAAAAGAAAGGTTTTCACGCCTTTTTCGTGTATTTTTTTTATGATTATCGGAGTATCAATTTTTTTATCTCGATGCAGAAAATGTTATTGCGTGATCCAAGTAAGTCTTGATTTGATTTTTTCTGTAACAATACACAATTTTTATTAAAATTTTTTTTTTAACCATAAACAATTTGTGCAGATTAAGAGTCAATATATGTAATTCGGTTGTGAAAATTATATCAACCACTTGACGAACAAGAACACGGTGCTTACATCACTGAAAGTCTAACAAGTATGCGTGTTTTTTTTTGGAGTAATATGTTGTTTTGAAAAACGAAGAACAGAAAACAATATCTGTTGCGAGTTGTGAGCGAGCACAGAAAAACTCATCCTTTTTGCGAGAAGGGAAATTATTATTCGGCTCGATCTTCGGAGTAATTACGTAAGTTTTTCAACAATCGCACACTGTGATACGGAATTCATATTTTTTTAACATCGTTTGGAATTATTATTTTTATTACAACTACTCGAAATAAAAACGACTTGCTTGTGTTACTTAGAAAATTCTACAGAGCATAAAAAGTTTTGAGAAAATTATATTATTATATCTATGGGCGGGAAAAATAATTGGCGAAAAATCGAAAAAGACAAATCATTAAAAGTCGTTTGAGTGCGACCTAAAAAAATGTTCAGACCTCTAAATTTTGTCTGAATTACTTTTTCCTTACGCAGTAACATTTTCCGTTGTGTACCGCGAAAAAAACAATGTTTTTCTGAACCACCCTAACATTTATACATATATATAAAGGGTGTCTCGAACTGACGTGACATTTCAATTTATTAATAAAACGTATTATTTATTCGAAAAGAACGAATATTTTTATTCTTATATAGGGTACAAATAAGGAGGTTGTGTGTGGAACACAATATCCGATAAATGGTTTTGTTTATTTACGCGCCATTTTAAATGTCAGGTCATTTTGAGACATCCTTTATTTCTTGAGTTCCAACGTGTGACCAAGTACCAAAACCCTTGGGGGTTTTTACGTATTACCGTTGCCAATTGAACTCTTTCCTATCAGCTCCCAACCGCACTTCGCTAACCTAACCTAACTTTTGCTAACCGCATTTTCCGATTGCGTCGCGTCGTTGGAATGCAACGAAAATGCAGAGCAGATGAACATAACCGGACTTGTTCACACTACATCCATTTTTCGTACCTAAAAACTGCCCTTTTCGCTTAAAAAGGCAGCTAATAAAGGTGTGCTTCGACAAAAACACAAAGGGCGCTTCAGGAAAGCTCGGACCTTCTTTGGCAGGTTTGAGCTACGAAAATTACGAAAAGTTTCTTGGGATTCTTCTTTCGCGATCTACGACAAATTTGCGCAATATGTTTTTGGATAGATAATTATGAAAATAAGAAATAGAAAAGATTTTTCATTGCATTTCAAGGATGCAAACTTCAACGTCGTATTTCCCGAGGGTACGGGGAAACTTTAGAAAACCCATAGCGGCATAGACGGCCCCATATTCTTCTGATTCTCTAGTGCACAGACGTTTTACTCAAGTATCTACACCATGGGCCTCAGATGGGGTTGAAGTTTGCATCGTTCGAATGTAACGAATTTTTTTTCAATTTCTTATTTTCGTCATTGTCCAGAATCATATTTTGCACATTTAGGTTGTAGATCACTATATTAGTCGTGCTGTATATTGGAATCGGAAAAAATGATAAGAAGGCTAGTTTTATGACAGGTCGTTTTGTAAGTGCCGCGGGTGCTAAATCCAAGTTTGCCTAAAAATCGGAGTGTAGGTTTTTTTCAGGGGATGAAAGGGAATGGGGGTGGGTTAATGCCAAACTACAACACCCACGAGGACGGCGCCAGGAGACAAAATGTTCAGAAAAATCCGGGCTTTATTTTTGTCCACAGCGCCGAAGTCGTGGAAGTTCATTTTGGGGGTGAAGAGGTGGGGTGAAATTTAGAAAAATCAGTTTTAATTCAATGACTGTTAAGAAAAAAACCGTAAAAAATTGAAAAGACGCGTCGATCGAGTAGTCGATCATCCCTCTCCAATGATATCTTCAATAATTGGTATCGGTCATGCACGGCGCTGCTTCACGACTTACGCTTAAGACCATATTCATGAGAGTCTAACATCCAAGAAAATGCAAAAAAATAGATTTTTTTCTCAAATTTCTCGACTAGAATAGTGCCTTGAGAGATCTTTTACCTAACTGAAATTTTTGAAAATATAGATTTTTTCGTTTTCGACGGACATATAGTTTAACGTAACGCCTCAAAAATAGGTGGGCTAGGCAGCTCCATCACAACTCGGCAACGGCTTGTCTGAAACAATAAAATCAAAGTCCATTAGATTCAGTATGACACCAGCTACAAAATGACCCTCGAATATAAAGTTTTATCAAAAGATAAAAAAATGGCAGATGAAAAACGAAAAAAGTTTTAAAAACGCGTTTTTTTCCGCAGTTTTTCGCAAAAAAAAGAGTAAAAATAAAAAATTTTAAACCATGGAGGGTCATCGTGTTGCGAATCATGTTTACAATATGTGGTTGAAATTTCAAGAGAATCGGTTTATTAGTTTCAGAAATACGATGGAGCTAGATTTTGAAAACGTTATTTCGAGAAAAACGTGTTTGAAGTTTATGCTATGAAAAACTCTTACCTAAACTCAATCGACAATTCCTGCAGCGTACAAAATCCCTTCTGATTGCTCATCATCGTCGATTTCTTCAAGTCTTGCTTGCTTTCGATTTTTTGACATTTTCGAAATAGACTGACCCCTTACTCTGAAGCACCATGAGAACAGAACTCCGACCGCCCATGTGTATATATATATATATGTGTGTGTGTGTGTGTGTGTGTGTATATATATATATATATACACACACACACACACACACACACACACACACACACACACACACACACACACACACACACACACACACACACACACACACACACACACACACACACACACACACACACACACACACACACACACACACACACACACACACACACACACACACACACACACATATATATACACATATATACACACACACACACACGGGTGTGTGTGTGTGTGTAAGGCATATATGAGATTATATGTATTTTTTTCTACCGCGAGTCTCTTCGGATGATAAAAAGAATGTCTCGACGCGTGGGATTAGACCGATGTTATTACTACGCGTGTGTACTATACTCTCGTAACACGTAGACAAGATTAAATCACCGCGTACACACACACGCGGGTCATGCACACTTATTCAAACACGAACCACGAATACACACACACACACACACACACACACACACACACACACACACACACACACACACACACACACACATATATATATATATATATATATATATATATACACCCATATGTCTATCGCCGGACACGTGTCGAGCGAGAGAGTCCCCACTGTAAAGAAAAAAGCGGCACAGTCTACAAAAAAAAGAAGAAAAAACTTTTCTGCTCGCTTTCTCGGTCTATGCATTCTCGCTCTCCTGGCTCTCCATCGAGCGACATTTTGGCGGGAAAAAATCTCCCAGAAGATCGTATCGTATGTTTGTCGAATATCAACAACAGTGCCGGAGACACACTTTATGAACCTCCCGGGAAGATAATCGAATTTCTTTTTTTTTGCTCTTGTCTTCGTTTTTAAAGTGTACTTTGTCAACATATTTCTCAAATTTTGACTTCCGCTATTTTCGCACCGCCCGTGGCGACCGTGAATTTAAGAATAAACGAGTGGGTGGACTCGAATGTTTGTCAAGTGACTCGGGGATGTACGCGTGGAAGTTTCTTTGTTTTTTTTTCGCCAATACACTTTTGATTGGGTTTTGTAGTGAAATTTATTGCGAGATGCACGATTTTGGATAGAGCCCGGCGACGGGACTATGAAATGCGATTTATTTTCTAATTACACATCTTTCTGGGATTCCATGGGAAAATCTTAACATTTGCTCAATTTGATAAACTTTTTTTTTGCTCACTTCATTTATTTATTTTTTAATTAAAATAACCAGCTTATTTTGTCCATTTATGAGATTCATTCAATTGTCCTAATATTTTGATGAATTTAATTTGGTTGAGAATTTAATTGGCTTAATTTTTTTTATTCATGAACTAGATCAATTCCTCATGAATTTTATAAATTTATATTTGCCTGAATCAAATAAACTCTATTTTTAGTATGAATTTGAGAAACTTAAATGTTGAATTAATTACATTCAATTTTCATGATTTTCATTACCCGAAATTCCACATGGCATTTAATTAACGCATTTTTATCATGAATTTAACAATCAAACAAAATCCTTCGCGAGTTTCCTCCCTGGCGTAACACTTTTCAATAGATAAGACTGCCGTCATAACCATTCTTGTGCATATTCGAAAAATCTTTCGAATCCTTCTTCAAATTGATTTTAAAATAAATAATTTTTTTCACATCAATTTCACTAGCTTATTCTGTTTGTTTATGACATTCATTTAATTTTCCGAACATTTTAATGAATTTAAGTCGGTTAAGAATTTAATTAAGTAGATTTTTTTAAATTCGTGAACTAGATCAATTCCTCTTGAATTTTATAAACTTCCTGCATAAAACAAACCTGCATAAAATAAAACTTCCTGCATAAAATTAAAAAAAGCCTGCATAAAATAAACACAATTTTTGAAATAAATTTGATAAACTCAGATTTTTTAATTAATTAAATTGAATTTTCATGATTTTAATTGTCCAAAATTTCGCATGGCATTTAATTCACTCATTTTTATCATGAATTTGACAAACAAACAAAAACTTCGTGAATTTTCTTCCTGGCGTAATAATTTCATATAAATTAGTGTGTCATCATAACCATTTTTGCGCGTATTGGAAACATCTTTCGATGCGTGACAGAACTTTGTTTTCATTTGGTCTCCAATATACAGAAGTACCGGCGGAGCGTCAATTGGCTCGAAGTAATCCCGGCGTGAATCTCGTTGTACGAGAGCACATACACTCGTCTTTCGGTACACTGAATGGTGTTCGAGCGAATAACTAATTAGGGAATCGATTTGCCACGAAAATCGATCGTTAGTTCGTGACTTTCTGTACGAGGGATAGAGAGGGAGAGATCGACAGAGACGCACGAGGGTGACGGAGGGTGATTAATTAACTCGGGGAGGAGATACACGTGTAATTAGCACCGTTCACCTTCATCGTGTTTATCCTGCGATCCGATTGAATACATATATACACATATATACAGGGTGTTCTGTCATAAATGGATAATCCTGCAACTGTCTACAAGTCAGATCTATATGCTGGAATTTCAGTTTAGTAAAAGTCCCACGGTTTTCGAGATAAAAATAATCTCCTTTTGGTTTTTCGCATACCATTTCTACAAATGATTACTTCTTTACCCAGTAAAACAAAATCCTGTTGGTTATTTGTTTTATCTAAAAAGTCTTCTTTTTAACCTTAAATGTTAAGGGGAGGTATTTGAGTAAACGGCGAGAAAAGCAGGTAAACTTCGGGAATTTTTATCTCAAAAACTAATGTTTCGATTGGATCGGGTTTCTTTTTATTGGAAAATATGTACATTGAGGTATGTTTAGGAATTTTTTAAAATAAATTTGTTGACTGGAAGCGATTCAAACGCGATTATCTCGAAACATTGTTTTCAAAGTCGGTGCCAGACGTATCTCGAAAACGGCTTGTCCGATTTTGTCCAAATTTGGATACAGTATTCTTCGATAGTTTTTCTCGTTCGCCACGTAGGATTTTTTTGAAATTTTCATTTTCGACGGAATTGCGACCGTTTTAATTTAACGTTCGTTTTTCGTTCGCAATTTCCGACGATTTTGGATTGCATACACATTGCATAAAAAAGCAATGGTTCAATCAAATGAAAAACCCCTACGTGGCGAACGAGAAAAACTATCGAATAATATTGTATCCAAATTTGGACAAAATCGGACAAGCCGTTTTCGAGATACATCTGGCACCGACTTTGAAAACTATGTTTCGAGATGATCGCGTATGAATCGCTTCCAGTCAACGAATTTATTTTTAAAAATTCCTAAACATACCTCAATGTACATATTTTCCAATAAAAAAAACCCCGGATTCAATCGAAACGTTAGTTTTTGAGATAAAAATTCCCGAAGTTCACCTGTTTTTCTCGCCGTTTACTCAGGTACCTCCCCTTAAGGAAACTTTACGAAAAAAATATTATGCAGAAACTTCTTATAAACCAATTCGAACATCTAACGTTCATAGCCTGCGGTCTAAACGAAAATGTACGGTAACTGTCTAGAATCGGGGCTCCTGACCAAAAACGTCAACAACATTTTTTTGTTGCACATGAGCAGCTTCAATTGGTATCCACTAATGATATTTCGTCGGCGGAGGCTAACAATGTGTATTAGTTTCATAAATTTAGGGTTTTTTCAAATTGGGAAAACATGCAACGAAATTGTGGATTTTAAACACTTCGACGTGAATATTGAGGTCAGTGGGTAGGTCGCATGCGTGTGCGTGTAAAATATATTTTGTTTGGGTGTATTTATTTGTTTTGGTTTTGGTTTGTTTGTGTTTGTTTGGAAAATTGTCTTGCGCCGAGATGTATAATCATAAGAAAGTACCCTGAAAAACATCAGCTCGGTGAAAAAATATTCAACCCCTTTTTGGTCAGGAGCCCCGATTCTTGACATTTACCAAATGTACTACGCATATCGTGCCAATTACTTCAAAAAGTTGCTTAGTTATCTTCGATTCATATCATTTGTAGAAATGGCCTGCGAAAAACCAAAAGCAGATGATTTTTTTTTTAAATAACATAAAGCCCAAAATCTTCAAAACCGTGGGACATTTAAACTGAAATTCCAGCATATAGATGGGCATGATCTCATCAATCGACAGTTGCAGCATTATCCATTCATAACAGGACACCCTGTATATGTATACGTTCGACTACACACACACACATGCAAGGTCTCGTCTCGATTCGTCCATTTTCACATATCCGTCATACCGGCAGCGACTTCTTGCAATTTCTCGAATAGAAAAAATAAAGACTCGATAAGCTAATAATTATTCGTACATACGCTTAATTAAATTCCTCCCCCGCCCGACTTTTTTTTTCTTCACCGTGATTCTCACATTTTATTCTTGTGTGAAAAGATCTCGCGAGGAATGCGAGACGGTGGAAGGAGGATCGAGAAAAAAAACGGACGAGAGTAAAGAAAGAAAATGTACGAAAGAGTCGAGAAAGAAGAGGAGAGGACGTGGCGGGTTAAGGAGAGTAGACGAGAGTGATGTGGGAAAAGAGGAAGCTAATCAGAAGCGGAGGTACGCTCCGTCGAATCCAAGAGAGTGAGACGGAGATAGGGAGAGAGAGAGGGAGAGAGAGAGAGAGAGAGAGAGAGAGAGAGAGAGAGAGAGAGAGAGAGAGAGAGAGAGAGAGAGAGCGAGAGAGGGAGAGAGGGAGGGAGCGAGAGAGACAGAGAGAAAATACACCGGCATCCTTTTAACACTTTAATTGCAAGTACTCTCTTGCTCTCTTTTAGCCTCTCACTATTTGATGCTCGCTTGCTCTCTCGCTAGTACGATCACGTGTGCGTTGGCTATTACACCGCGCATTACTTACATACGAGCTCAACCAAGAGCTGTGCAGCTTGCAACCTGTGTATTGCACTCTTATTTCCTCCTGCCGATTCTCGCAACGAACTCTAATAGCGAGAGGGCTAGAGAGAGAGAGAGAGAGAGAGAGAGAGCTTCGCAAATGGGTAGTCGAGAGCGAAAAATTCGAACAACGTACACTTTTCGAATTATGCAGACGACTCAACAGGTCCGCGGTGATCTCAATGCGAGCTTCAAAATGGCCGGATTAACGAGAGAGCCCAGAGCAACCGTGAATATAAAATGAAAGAAAAAAAAACGAAGGAACGATCGAAAATTACCGAAGGCAACGATGGCAAATTTAACGAGAGCAGTGGGCAAATTTTATACCCAGCTATTTCTCTCATTGCAGTCTTCGAGTCCATTTTTCCTCACTCTGATTTCTTCGGGCACGAAGCAAATTGCCTCGTGTACGATGATTTCACGACATTGAATTTTCTCCTGTGCCCAACGCACGCATCCGAGTCTATCGAACGGACACTACCCAATGGAACTGAAATCTACATCATTGGAATGCAAAGACAATTCTTTTTTTCTTCATTTCTCCGCTTTTGTTATTGGCGGAAATCGTTTTTTTTTACGCCGATTCAGTTGTTGCTGAAATTTGCATCGTTGGAGTGCAAGGAATAATCTTTTTATTCTACTTCTTTTTCTCAATTTTTATTGTTATGCAAATTCGTTTTTGACAGATTCAAGTAGAGGCCGAAAAAATAGGCTTTTTGGGATTTCTTTTCAGAAAAACGACACAATAAATCGGGTTTACAAAAAATGGTGTTTATCATACATATCAGTGACTGTATACAATAATTCTTTTGAATCGATTAATTTGAAAATGGCGGCTGTGCGGCGTTTTTGCGATGACGTCTCCGTTTTTCCAGGGTCCACGGCCGGACAAACAGCTCCTGTAATTTTTTAACTATAATGAGCCAATTAATTTTTTTCGATTATATATAGTAACTGCTATGGAAGTACGTAGGATTTTTTCGATATATTGATGTTTGGCCAAATAGCGTACTTCTAAAGTGGAAAGTGAAAAATTTGCCTAAAAAATCGTCAGATAATTGTTAATACCAAATGAACTATGCAATATAAAAAAAATCCTGCGTACTTCCATGGACAATGTATTTTTCAAGATATATTCAACATTTCAAGTGAATCGGTTGAAAATTATCGGAGTTATGTTTCCAGCCAACTTAAAAAATGCAGTTTTGAGATAAACGCTGCACAGCCGCCATTTTGTAATGAATCGCTTCAAAAAAATTATTGTATACAGTCGCTGATATGCACGATAAACATCCTTTTTTGTAATGTCGATTTATTTTGTAGATTTTCTGAAAAAAAATCCTCAAAAAGACTATTTTTTCGGCGTCTAGAGTGGCCTAAGGCCTTAATGAATACATTTTTGAAATACATTAAAATTTTTTTTTTTATTAATTCAAGTCATTATTCATAGACGAACATGGTAGTTAAAAAACAAATCCTAAAAAATTGCAGCTCTGCGCTGTTGATGAAATCTCGGAGATGGATCACCCGGAACAAAAAAATCGAACGGTTTCAGATTCAGAATGTTAATGGCTATAACGTATATCATACGATTTTTATATATGCAAAAATAACCAAATGGACTTTTTTCGAAAAAACAAAATAAATGTGATTCATCGTTTTTGGAAAAAAAATAGTAAATATCAAAATTTAGAAAAATCCTAGATATGCGCCAGAGTTATAGTTGTAAAGAATATGTAATTAAAATTTCATAAGGATCGGTTCAGTAGTTTCGAAGATTTTGTCAACAAGCCGTCGAAAAACGTTATTTCGAGAAAAACGCGTTTAAAGTTTGTTTGGGTTACATGAATACATAAAAACATTTTTTTAATGCATTTTAAAAGTGTATTCACTAAGTGTAACAACTTTTATATCAATATCTATAATATAAACCTATCAAAAAAATTCATAAAAATAGCCTTTTTTTAGCGTCTAAAGCGACCCCTTAAAACGGAAAAAAATTCTCATTGCATTTCAACGAAAAAAACTTCACTGCCATTTTGATCCCTCCGATTTTATGACGCTGAAGTTTGCATCATTGGAATACAACGTAAATAATTTTTTTTTTTCATTTCCCAAATTTTCTTTAGCAGATTCGAGCGACGGCAATCACGCAAACACTTTTTAGGATTTTTATTTCTGCAACAAATGTGCAAAATTTGATTTTGGATAACATTGAAAATAACAAAATGAAAAGTATATTCGTCTCATCCCAACGATGCAAACTTCAACCCCATTCAATTTTGGTAGGACTTGCGAGAAAATCTACTTTTTTTTTGCTTCACGATCGATTCTCTGTTTTCCCTTGGTTTTGGCCCGTTTAGGTTCGAAGACTTCAGGGTCTATGAGAAATCGGTTGTAAGGTGTTTTTCGCCGCGGCAAATATCCATACCACACAGAATTCCTTATTCTCGTCCCCGAACACCCTTTCAAGTTCACCCGCTCGTTCCAGAATTAGCCGGACGAACCCGAGAGAGAGAGAGAGAGAGAGAGAGAGAGAGAGAGAGAGAGAGAGAGAGATGCGTTCGCGTGCCAACATTCGTCGGTTCGTAAATATATTTCGACTGTGTTGGCAGCACGCGACGGCGATGAGTTTCCTCGTTTGGGTCCGAGGCTCGGGCTCGTCGGCACGCGTTCATCCGTTGTCCTCAAGGGTCCCAGGTATATTGGCAAAGACGTGTATACAATGATTTACGTACACAGGCATATATAAACATTGCCCCGGCACGGGTAAATTACCTGTTGTATCCTCAATTTGCATTATTTATACATACCGCGTGAGTCTCGGAAACCTCTCGACGATATTAAAGCCGTCGCAAGCCTCTCTGCTCTCTCCTTCAAACGGTGCAATTAAACTCCAACGTCTCGCTTGAACGTTCAACCCTTGAACCCTTTTTTCCAACCCTTTTACCTCTTCCGATCTAGCCGACCTACCTGACATTTTGGAATCGCCCCCTCCGAGCCGAGGACACCGAAAGACCAATAACGCATCATATTTTTCGACAAACGCACAAGGAAAATCAATGCATTGCGCGTGCAGAATTTTTTTGGCCAGTCCCCGATCCTGCCACATCCCTACAGGGATTTAATAGGGACGTCGTACGCAGAGAGTCCAAATTCAAGTGGATTTCGAGCTATTTCCGAATTGACGTAGTGAGCATTTTTTCCGAAATTCTAACCGGAATTTGTTGAATCTGCCAAAAAAAAATCCTTTTTGGGATGTAATCAGGGTATGAATATCGAAATCTCGGGAGGATTTTTCCCATATTTAAATCGCGATATTGAATAGTCCAATATCATAATATCGGAATTAGTGAAAAAAAGTTAAAAACTCTTGCTAAGAAGTAGTTTTTTTAGTGTTATCGCCTTGTTACCAATTCTTAATTTTATTCGATTTTAAAGTTTCTTAAAGTTTTTGTATAGTATTATTTTGCTTTCAGGAATAGGAGCACGGAAAAATGTGTGATTGAGAACACTGAGACACTGACTGACTAATCAAAAAATTATACATTAATATTGACTGATTTTCCAACTGTTGTTACGAGTTGTTAAAGTGTTGCTTTTATTTTTTAAATATTTTAATAATAAAAATATGCGATTTGAAAACTTTATAAAGAATATTTTAAATTAATAAAGATTGATTAACTATGATTTTGTAATTGTTGTAGCGATCTGTAGAAGGTTTTGATTTGTTTTGTCAATTTCTTTAATAATAAAAAAAATAATTTAAGTACTTATCAAAAATTTTGAGATTTATGAAGACTAATGACTGTGATTTTCTACTTGTTGTAGCGTAGAGAGCTATAAATTCTTTTGTTAATTATTTTAATCAATTAAAAATTGGATTCGAAACGCCTTTTTTCTATAGAATTCAACTTTTTATTAAAATTTCCTTATTCCGATATTGCAATACATCGCAATTGAATTCCGATATTGAAAACGTGTGAAAAGTCACATCACCACCAAAAGTGTGGTATTATTATTAGGTTGGTAAGAAAGTCTTGCGACACAAACGACAACCTATTCTAAATAAACATAACATTTTATTAAGATAAGATTCATTTATAATATAGCCTGCCTCTTCATATCTACAACCCGCGTCCAACGCTCTGGTAAATTTTGAATGCCAGCCGTCCAGAAATCCTTAGGTCTTGACTCTGAAAACTTTCCAAGGGTATTTTGAAGATCCGTTTCATTATCAAATTGTTTATCACTCAAATAGTTCTTCAAAGCCCGAAATAAATGATAATCTGACGGGGCTGAGTCCGGTGAATATAGCGGATGTGATAGTACTTTCCATCCTAATTCTGAAATAGTTTTTTGTGTCATTTTAGCTACGTACGACCGATCGTTATCGTGAAGAAGACGAAGTCGTCCACCTTTACGACGTTTCTACTTCATAATTTCACCCCGCTCCTGTAATTGCGTAGAGTAGATCTCGACATTCAATGTGGTGTTAGGCGGGAGAAGCTCATAATATGCTAGGAAAGATATTTAACCAAGCACTTTAGTGTCGCAAGACTTTCTTACCACCCTGATATGTCAAAGTGCAGTAAAATAAATAACAAACCATAACTACACTAGATTTTCAGTAATGTGATTCAAATCGATTTTCAAGATACACATCTTCAAGCGCTTTATACTTTTTTAACATAAGATTTATACTTTTTTGAATCCACTTATTTAGTAAATAATAATAAATATACAGTATCTGTATATTTTGTGCACGAAATTAAACCCACGGAATGCATTGGAATCTATCAAGAATCGTTTCGGATTCTGTTTGATAATGTGGAAATTCTTAAGGATTCGAATTGGATTCGTAAATTGGATTTCAATGGGGAATCCCGATTAGAGTCTAATGTACGAGCGTGACGTTTTGGTCTAGACAAGTATGGGGATGCAATTGGAGGCCTACGACAATTTCTGCACGGGTGGCTCTATATTATCAAAGTACATATGCAAAACCTGATATTCTCGATGTGCGCCTACAGATCCGGTTGTAACGCCAAATGGCCGCAAGAAAGGGTAGCAAAAAACGCAATTGACAGCTTGGAAAATCGAGTGGTAGCCGGTTTGCTTTTGTGTGTGTGTGTGTGTGTGTGTGTGTGTGTGTGTGTGTGTGTGTGTATGTGTTCGTGTTCGTGTGTGTGTGTGTGTGTGTGTGTGTGTGTGTGTTCGTGTGTGTGTGTGTGTGTGTGTGTGTGTTCGTGTGTGTGTGTGTGTGTGCGTGCGTGAGCGTGTGTGCGTGTGTGCGTGCGTGAGCGTGTGTGCGTGTGTGCGCGCGTGTGTGCGTGTGAGTGTGTGTGTGCGTGTGCGTGTGTGCGTGCGTGTGTGTGCGTGCGTGCGTGCGTGCGTGCGTGTGTGTGTGTGTGTGTGTGTGTGTGTGTGTGTGTGTGTGTGTGTGTGTGTGTGTGTGTGTGTGTGTGTGTGTGTGTGTGTGTGTGTGTGTGTGTGTGTGTGTGTGTGTGTTGAATCCATGAAATTACAAGCGTTTGTATCGAAAGTTGATTGAATCGAACAAGAGTCGGGAGTGCTGAATGGAAAAAGTACGTTCTTTGCACAAAATGCAAGTGCAATTGTATTTTGTGTGTGTGAGTATCCTTAAGGCAGGTTTGCTCCCTTCTCACGTTACCAATAGGCACAGTTATTTCGACTTTTTCTTTTTACAACTCCATACGTAGGTGTATGATCTCCTCCTCTCTCTGTCTTTTTTTCTTTTTGTCTGCAACATATAACGCTTGTCGGTTGTACTTTGCCATTGCTCGCGGATAGATGCAGCAGTGTAAATTCATATTTCATCCGTTTCCGCGCTCCATTGAGGCTCCCTCGTGGCGAGATTGTAAAACTCACCGATCCCGCGCACCAACGTCCTGTGCTCGTATGTATTCGCACCGTATGCCCATATGCCCGTATGTGCGTTCGTGGAATAAAAGCAATGTTCGAGAGTAGTCAGACACAGTGCACCAACGTACGAGGTTATATGTGGCGAAAAACGAGAAGTGCAGCAAGCAGCATCAAGCAAACGGCAGCCCTTTCTACCTTCCCTTTCACTTTCATCTATCGCTCGTGGATTTATATATATATATATATATATATATATATATATATATATATATATATATATATATATATATATATATATATATATCCATGAGCCTTCTTGCTATGGAGTCCACTGGACTGCAACGTTTGTCTACACCTTTCGCTCCTTCTATCTCGCTTCTACTGAACTTTTGATGTTTTGAAACAATTTTCAACGGCCAAATTTCTTACAAACTTCCTGCGAACGGTTTTTTCAAACGCTTTTTTTCCGTACACAGTTTCATGTATCAACTGTTCTGCATAAGCTTGAAGCACAAAAAACGGACCGATCAAATTTTTTTTTCTCTGATGAGGTTATTCAGATGAAGTTGGAATTTTACAGACAATTAATTCATAGTCTTGCCAAGTTTGAGTTTTTTTTTCATTGAAAAATGTTAATCAACAATAGAGATATCATTGTTGATAAAAAGTGCCAGCGTTGATGCATGGCCAATCGGTGTAGGTGGGCAAGTAGGCATGACGTTGAAGCTGCCATCGTTGGAATGCAAGGAAAATTATTTTTTCTTTAATTTCCCATATTTTCTTTGGCAGACTTGAGCTACGAGAACCATGCAAACAGTTTTTTAGGATTCATATTTAACGATCTAAAACAAATTTGCAGAATATGATTTTGGGTAATAATGAAAATAAGAAATGTTCGTTGCATTCCAACGATGCAAACTTCAACCCCATAAGTTCTAGAGTGTTCTAAAATGATATATAGAAAATGGTCGAATGATAGAAAAATTAATACACTTTTCAGTTTTTTATACTTTTTACACAATATAACTTTAAATAACTAAAAAGTAATTTAAAAAACTTTAGAAATAAGAAACTTTGAAAAATAGAACATCCGTATCACCGGATACGTTGAAAAAAAATTTAATTACGAAAATTTAGCTGTAGAAAAAAAAATTGTTTTTCAATGAAAAAAAAACAACTTAAAAATAAAACTTTCGCATCACCGGATACTTTTGAAAAATTTGATTACGGAAATGGTAATCTGTAGAAAAAAAATTTGTTTTTCAATTTAGAAACAAAAACGACTTTAACCGTTTGTTATTGACGATTGGATAAACATGTCGAAAAATCACCCAGCCATACGATCAAAAATGTCATAAACCATGCTCTGTCTAAATTTAAAGTGAATTTGATGAATAGATTTTGAGACATGACTCACACCGTCGCTAACCCTTCACAAAAGTCGTCATAACTCCGACAACTTTTGGAATTTTTACGAAATTTTCGTTGCAAATTGAAATTGAGAAAAACCCTTGGCTATAAAAGTATGCAAGAAAAAATCGTGTTTTTGAAATATTTCAACTAAAGCAGGCCCCTCGAACTATATAGAAAATGATATATCCCAATTATATCAAAATTGGTGTTTTTAAACTCTCCGTTGACACACTTATATTTGGCCACGACACTGGGTCAATTTGACCGGGATAGTACTTCATCCACCTGCCATTGACAACTCTTCGGTCGGTTTTTATTGAAAAAAAATCAGGAATACACTTTAAACATTTCTCAACATTTGGAAGTAAAGTTTCGGAAGTAAAAATTGAATTGTTCTAAAAATTGTGAAAAACTTCCAAGTTTGGGTAAGCGAGCATTTTATTTCAAATTCATCCGGGTTGAACTGACCCAGTGTGTCAACGGAGGGTCAAGGTGTCTCCTCACTTCAGACGCTAAAAAGGGCTGTTTTCATGAATTTTTTGATAGGTTTATATTATGGATATTGATATAAAAATTGTTACACATAATTAATACACTTTCGAAATACATTTTTTTTAAATGTATTTATTTAATAATGTATGTATTTATAGACGAAAAAGGTATTTAAAAAAATGTCCGAAAAAAATTGTACATTTGCGCTGCTGATGAAACCTTGAAGATGGATAATCCGGAATAAAAAATAAAACGGTTTTAGATTTAGTATGTTAATGGCGATAGCGCATATCGCACAATTTTTGATATATGCAAAAATAACAAAATGGCGGACATTTTTCGAAAAAACCAAAAAACGTTTTTTTTCACCGTTTTTGGCAAAAAGAATAGTAAATATCAAAATTTGAAAAAATCCTCAATATGCGCTATAACTATAGTTGCAAAGAATATGTGGTTAAAATTTCATAAGTATCGGTTTTGTAGTGTCGAAGACTTTATCAACACGCCGCTGAAAAACGTCGTTTCGAGAAAAACGCGTTTAAAGTTTATTTGGGTTAAATAAATACATTTGAAAAAATTCGTATGTATTTCGAAAGTGTATTTATTAATTGTAACAACTTTTATATTAATATCTATAATATAAACCTATCAAAAAAATCATGAAATAGCCTTTTTTAGCGTCTAAAGACGAGAAGACCCCATAAATATACAAAAAAATGGTTTTTTATAACAACCTTGGTGTAAAATCCCTGATGCATCGTCCTAAAATCCATACCCGACATACACACGAACCAAATTTTCGACATGCGCGCGAGCAACGCCGCGGGAAAAAGCTCGTAGTTGCGGTAAAGAAACAATATTGCGCAAACGTCAATGCGGACAAGGACTCTTAAACTCCAACTTCACAATTTCTTCGCCCCTGTTACACGTGTCGTGTGCACTCGAGTAGCATCAACACGAGTTTGACAGTTCGAATAAATTTCCTTTGTCGTAAAAAGTCTGGTGTAATCGGTATGGACAGTCAAGTATAATTTTGCACCCATACAATAAGAATACTTTGTCGAACGTGCTATTCCTTCGTACGATAACAGGTATCGCCGCCACCTCAATGCGCGTGTGGCATTTGATGCTTTTATGTACGTAGATACGACGGGGGAAAATACGTGAAGTCTTGGCTCGGCTTGGCTCGCGAGCGAGCGGATCGTGCAAGGCGAACTCATCGAGATCTCCGGAATTTCTCCGTCTTTCATCCGTCAAAGAGTGTGCAACTCTCAGGGTACGATGAATAATGAAGCTTCTGGCTCTGGCTCGAGCGTTTGCCGAGCACGGTTGACTCTCGCTCGCGGCTCGACTCTGGAGGCTCACGACCCAAATACCAATTTTCGTACGCACCTCGTAAGATTTGAGACCGCGGAGGGTGAAGGTACACACACACACACACACACACACACACACACACACACACACACACACACACACACACACACACACACACACATATACACATACATACATACATACATACATACATACATACATATATATATATATATATATATATATATATATATATATATATATATATATATATATATATATATATATATACACATATAAGATAAAAATCATCTGCTATTGGTTTTTCGCATGCTATTTCTACAAAAGATTCCTTTTTCCGACCCGGTTTTTTTTAAATACTCTTGGTAATTTGTTTTACCTCGAAAAGTCTTCTTTTTAACCTTAAATGTTAAGGGGTCTTCTCACTTTAGACGCTAAACAAAGCTATTTTCATGCATTTTTTGATAGGTTTATATTATAGATATTGATATCAAAGTTATTACACTTAATGAATACACTTTCGAAATATATTTAAAAATGTTTTTTTTTGTATTTATGTAACCCAAACATACTTTAAACGCGTTTTTCCCGAAACAGCGTTTTTCGACTTGTTGATAAAATCTTCGAAACTGCTGAACCGATCCTTATGAAATTTTAACCACATATTCTTTACAACTATAGCTATAGCGCATATCAAGGATTTTTTTAAATCTTGATATTTACTATTTTTTGCGAAAAACGGGGAAATCACGTTTTTTCTAAAAATGACCGCCATTTTGTTATTTTTGCATATATCAAAAATCGTATGATGTGCGCTATAGCCATTAACATACTGAATCTACAATCGTTTGATTTTTTTGTTTCGGATGATCCATCTTCGAGATTTCGTCAACAGAGCAGACCTACAATTTTTTTGGGACATTGTCTTATCTACCATTTTCGTTTATAAATAGCGATTTGAATAAATGAATACAAATTTCAAATGTATTCGGAAGGTGTATTAATATTAAGTGTAACAACTTTTATATCAATATTAAGTTTATTTAAGTTCATCAACTTTTTAAGTGTAACAACTTTTACATCAATATCTATAATATAAACCTATCAATAAAATCATGAAAATAGCCTTTTTTAGCGTTTAAAGGAAGAAGACCCCTTAAGGCCACTTTATGAAAAAAGATCTGACGCAGAATTTTCATACAAACCAATTCGAACATCTGACTTTGATAGCCTGCGGTGTAAAAAACATGTACTGCGCATATCGTGGCAAATACTTAAAAAAATTGCTTAGTTATCGTCGATTCATATCATTTTCGTAGAAATGGCATGCGGAAAACCAAAGGCAGATGACATTCTCCAGCTTAAACGGTCCATCTGAAATATAAAAACTAAACGGATTATTTAAGTTTACAATGAATACGAGTCGTTGACGATCGATCATTTTTTTTAACAACGTGGCGACGAATTGAAACTTGAGCATACAAAATCTATGAAAAAAGTAGTCGTTTTTACGTAACTATTAAAAATTGAAGATCGATTTCACAAAAGTGAGATTGTCGATAATCTTCAAATGTTTCTCCTCGTATCTCCTTCAAATTTGGAAACAATCCATCAAGCGGTTCTCGAGATATCAAGTCCACCGACATTAAAAAGAGTGTTTCGAGAAAAATGCGTTTAAATTGCTGGTACCGCTCGCCCGGCCGCCTGTTGAAAAATGTAGCTCATTCAATTTTAGGAATATTTCAATAACCATTTCAACGAATGTACCTTAAATATGATACTATCAAATAAAAATATTTTTCGAAAATGCAATTTCCACCTAGGTTAAGGAGCCAGTCCACTTTGGAGCCACGAAAAAAGGCTATTTTCGCGATTTTTTTGTTAAGGATTTTATAAAAGATATGAATGTAAAAGTTGTTGGGCTTGATAAATAAAGTCTTGAAATACATTTAAAAAAAAAATTAATTCATTTTTTTTCATTTTGAAGTACAAAAACTATAGTTTAACGTAACGCCTCAAAAATAGGTGGGCTAGGTAGCTCCATCACAACTCGGCAACGGCTTGTCTGAAACAAAAAAATCAAAGTCCATTAGATTCAGTATGACACCAGCTACAAAATGACCTTCGGATATGAAGTTTTATCAAAAAATAAAAAAATGGCAGGTGAAAAACGAAAAAAGTAACAAAAACGCGTTTTTTCGCAGTTTTTCGCAATAAAAAGAGTAAAAATCAAAATTTTTAAACCATCAAGGGTCATCTTGTTGCAAATCATGTTTAGAATATGTGTTGCAAATTTCAAGAGAATCGGTTTATTAGTTTTAGAAATACGATGGAGCTAGATTTTGAAAACGTTTCGAGAAAAACGCGTTTGAAGTTTATACCATGAAAAATTCTTACCTAAACTCAATCGGCAATTCCTGCACCGTACAAAATCCCTTTTGATTGCTCATCATCGTCGATTTCTTCAAGTCTTGCTCGCTTTCGATTTTTTGAAATTTTCAAAGTGGACTGGCCCCTTAACACCCACTCCCTATTGTATACCTATAAATTTCGTTGAGAAAATTCAACGTACAGAATGCGATGGAATCCATCAAGAATCGTCTTGGATTCTGTTCGATAATGTGGGAATCCTTTAGGACTTAAATTGGACTCGCATATTGGATCCATATGGGAAATCCCGATGAGCATGCAACGCCCGAGCGTGACGTTTAAGTACAGGGATCCAATGCGATGGCCCATTGGATCACTATCAGGAAGTTGAAACAAGTATGGGAGTCCAATTGGATCCCTACGACAATTTTTGCACAGGCGAGGGCATGCGAAGGATAGTTAGAAAAAAAAATACCTTTTCCAGGCGTTGCAAATGCTTCGAGCAGCGATTATTTCGCATTTACGACTCACACGTATATGTATATACGTATGGCATACTAGCCGTATACAATGTAAGAGAGACATAACTTCCTAATGACTTGGCAACAAAAGATTGCTAATTATCCTTATTCCGGCCGAAGACTACGTGTTTTTTCTTTTTGTTCGTACATACGCCTGGAATACCCTACTGCGTTCCCAAGCTGCCTTACGAGCGAGAGAAAATAATTTAAAAAATACGATTGCGGACAACAGGAAAATACCATGTGCGCGGGACGACACGGGGAATCGAAAGAAGAAGAAAAAAAACGAATAATGAAACGTAATTTATGCGCAGTGAATTATCGGACGTGACTCACGACCTTTACGGATCGTTGTCGAGTAATTATTCGTCCATTCTTTCGACTCGGTCTTGGATTTTATCTTGCCTCGACTCTTCCTTCGTGAGTCTTTCCAGCTGGTAGAAAAATGCAGAAGCTTCTTTCCCTGGATCACTAACTTCACTAAACTCGATATTCCAATTTCGTGAAATTTGTAAAGTGGACCACGAATGGCAGATTATTTTGGACATTACAGAATCGAAATTGACTCAACAGGATATTTTTGTACGTATTTACAAAAAAAGGTGTGCCCGAAAAATGGCCGTGAATGAATATTCTCAATTGGAACCACTGAAGAATATCGTAATTATTTACAATAGGAAGTGAAAAGGTCGAATCTTTACCAAACCCCTTTTTTTCCTCCAAGAATGATTGCACCTCCATGATTTTCTTTGGCCTTGGCGAAAAATAGCCGCGAATATATTTCGTCGATCGTGTGGTTCTATTCAATACTAAAAAAATATTAAGGCCTTCTTTGGGAACACCCAGCAATCCAAATATTCGGCGAAATATAGTCCGTGCACAAGCTAGTGACGAAATTCGTCCGCGCATTTTTTCATTCCCCCCTCTCGCAATGTTTTACCAAGATTTTTCCGATTTTCGGAAATTTTTCGGAATAATCAACATTTGCTACTAACAAGGAACATCAGTTAAGTGTCCGCCTTCGATTTTATTGGAAATCATATAATAGCCGAAGCATTGAAAAGCATTGGGCACCTATTTTTTTTTATTCGCGGGAAAACGGTTTTAGGGGAGAGAAACCACCCCTAAAAGAAAAGCGTCCGGAGGGGTGTTTTTGCAACTTCGCCCACAAGCAGTCCACCGATCTGAACGACAAAAAAACCAAATTTTTTCTAATTTACAGCGACGAAAAATCCACTATAGAAGTATTGAAAAAAAATCAAATTACAACCGATTTTCCGCCGATAAAAAAAATTACGTGTCTTATAGTTTTCAATGCTTTAGTATATATGGGGCATTCCACGTCACTTCAGCCGGTAAAAAAAATCCACAAACAATTTTGAAAAATCGAGTTACTTTATTAAAAAAATATTCAGCGAGTGTCGACATTTAAAAAAAATTTCTGTCGTTTTTTCTCGTTGATTACCATTTTTTAATATTTTTCCATTCAATTGGCTGTATCTTTGGCAGGATTTGACGTATTTACATTCGTAAAAAACGAAAATAGATGTCTTTTTCTAGCCTTCCAGAAAATTTAATTTAGATTTTATTGAGCAAGTCGGACGTCCGTTTCAGGGCAAAATATGCCAAAAAAAAATTTTCTCAAGGAAAGACACTCGTTAGTTTATTTTTGAGAATTTCTCCGAATTGTGAATACGGAAAACAGATTTTTGGTATTTTTTATATTATGGGATTCCTAAACACCGTGAAGTAACAGCTATTTTTTTTTTCAATTAATATTCTATTCTACTTCACGGTGTTTAGGAATCCCATAATATAAAAAATACCAAAAATCCGTTTTTCGTATTCACAATTCGGGGAAATTTAAAAGAATAAAATAACGAGTGTCTTTCCTTGAGAAAAAAAATATTTTTGCATATTTTGCCCTGAAACGGATGTTCGACTTGCTCAATAAAATCTAAATTAATTTTTTTCTGAAAGGCTATAAGAAGACGCACACGTTCGTTTTTTACAAATGTATATACGTCGAATCCCGCCGAAGATACAGCCATTTGAATAGAAAAATGTTAAAAAATGGTAATCAACGAGAAAAAACGTCGGAAATTTTATAAAAATTCCGACACTCGGTGAATATTTTTCAATAAAGTAACTCGATTTTTCAAAATTATTTGTGGATTTTTTTTACTGGCTGAAGTGACGTGGCCTCATGCATGAGTTTCAACTAAATCGAAGGCGGACCCTAAAATGCTGTTTTTTGTAAGATCTACCGGTGAAGATTGACCATTTCGGGGAAGAAGACCGATGAAAAATTCGAAAAAAAAAAGCGTTCGAATGAAAAATTGAGCGGTTGAATTGCACGAGGTTGATTAGGAACTGTGTCGATCATAGTGGTAATGCCATAGTTGCGGCTACAACACGGCCTGCGCCGCCTATACGTCTCTCAAGGTCTGTCGGACAGCGACGAGAGAAAATAAAATGAGTGTGGCGCGACGACGAGGAGAGTAGAGCAAAACCTAGAAAGAGAGAGAGAGAGAGAGAGAGAGAGAGAGAGAGAGAGAGAGAGAGAGAAACTCACTCATACACGTGGAAAATAGGTCCGTGTATGGAGGAATAGCAAAATAGAGTAGTAAGAGTAAAGCTGCTACCCGTTCACGTATTTAGTCGAGGGTGCGGGTGGACGGGGGATTGCCATGGGGGGTTCCCCCTATAAACTCTTCTCCCACTTCTTATTCCAGTCCAGCTGCAACGGAGTGCACATGCAACTCGTCCGACACACGCTGCTGTACCGCTCCCTCTCTCTCTCTCTCTCTCTTTTCTCTCTCCTCCTCCCCGTCCTCGCTCTTTCTCTTTCTCTCTTTCCAGCTCTATAGACAGCAAGTCCCCACCTATAAAGTGAGATCACTCTCCATTACGTAAGTGTCCAGCGACGGTCCGCGCGAGATCGGTCTTTCTCGCACGTTGCACATGTATATAGCTACGCACGTACTCTCGTGACAGGGATGCACGATGAGGTATATATAGATAGTGCACAGTGCATGATCCGACAACGGGAGCAAATAGTCCATTCTTTTGGATATAGCCTCGTTCCAGGCCTTATCTTACAAGACTGTCATAGCGCACATCACGTCAAGTCCACTAGGTAAATCACGAAATCCAATGTCTCCGTGTATGCAATTTTTCGAACCCTGCCGAGAATTACTGCGATAATATAAAAATGAGCACTCGTTCGATATCGATATCCCGGATACAGCATTCATTTTTATACTTCGCACGGATTTTTCAGCGATTTTATCCACTCGGATGCAGCAACGTGTCGAGAACGTACGCGATGCTGGAGTTTGTCTCAATGGAATCGAAGGGATCATCACAGTGTGATGGATCGAAAAATAGGCGATCTATGCGGTTTTTTTTTTTCGATGGTTAAAATACACTAATCAGTCTGATTTTTTATGTCAAATCAAAGCACTCGTGAAGAAGAGAACATAATTTTTCAACGTTTATTTTTATTTTTTTTTGTGTATTTTTTAATGGTTGAATATGTCGAAAAAAAAGTAGTCACGATGTACGCGGTTGTGGCCGTAAATATTATCTGAAACAAAGTTTGTAAAAAGATTGTACGCCGATATATATTTTATTATAATATAAAAGATGTATTATATTATAATCAGTATGAAAGCCGCTATCTTGCTATGGAGGTGTTTGAAAAATCATAATTGACAAAATTACAAGATATTTTGAAAAAAGTATCGAATTTAGCCTATTTCTCGAAAGTATTTCGTTAAAAAAAGCTTCTATAGCAAGATAAAGTATGGCGTGAAGAATGTTGTGTCAAAATTTGAGACGGATCGCTTGAAAACTCTTCCTTTGAGAGTGTACAACGTTTTGAAAAAAGGGATTTCGAGAAAAACGCCTTTAAAGATTCGGGTGCGGAATTTTTATACGAATTGTCTGCTTACGAATAATCGGCGATGCCAGGTCCATGTTCATAACCGTCTATACAATCGGACGGTGCAAAAAAATCGATTTTTTTTTTAATTTTACACTGTGATGATCCCTTAATGACGTTTTCGCCGGACTTGGACGGTGAAAATCGTTAAGCCGTTTTTTAACATGGAATTTTGAATGGTAAGACTGGAGAGATAGACTCGTTGCATTCCAACGGTGCAGACTCGAAACTCTTAAAAGTACGAGGTTTTGGAGTAGCGCGCGTCAATACACACGTTGCTTGTTAAAAATTGAAAGCCCGAACGTTTTTTGCCCAAAGCAGGAAAAATGAATTATCCGGGTATTCGGACGACAGTCAAATTTGTGAACTGGTTTTTAGTGAAAAACAATTAATTAAAACGTTGTTGAGATTATTGAATAAAAAAAGTGAAATAAATTAGTGAAATTGGGAAAATGAAATGTATGTCAGTAAAATAATCAGACAGACAAAATGAAACATATATTTGTTAGGCCGGACGACGAGAAGAGGGGAAAGGGAGGACGTAACGTCACATTGTCGCCTATCAGAGCGTGCAACCAAGTCACACGAGACATCATCCGCGTACTCTCGCCTAGTTACGCCACACAATGTGCACGAGTGGATCTCAAGCGCGTGGAAAAATAATCGACTGTCATCGGTCGTGGCCCATCCCAGAGACGGGCCCAAATCGAATGGAAAAAACAGGAAAATCATTTTTCTCGAGGTACAATCAACTATAGACGATGACAAAGATATTGCAAACTTTATTTTATTTTCTCCCAATTAATAATACGTATTTATTTATTTTTATCGCCGTTTGTTACTGGCCTTAGGACTGTGCTGTACCTTGTGAAATAACAAAATTGATAAATTTCTTAGGAATATTCGCGATTGGCGAGACATAACAAAAAAATTCTAAAGTACTTTAAGGGAAGGGTAGGGGTTTCAGCGTGAAAAAAAAACACTTTTTTGCGAATTTTTTTTATCTATATGGATAGAGTAAATTTATTGAAACCTTTTATCCATTGTTAAGTGTCATTTCAAGAACATTCCGTGAAATTTGTACGCGAAAATATCCACAAACAAGCCGGTGACAAAGCTTTTCCAAGAACGCCTTTGGAAAATACGATTTGCGGTGTTCACTGGAAATTATCTGAAATCAAGTACGATTAAAATTTAGTCAAAGTATCATCAAATCCTCCCCCTAACGGTCCTTGATAATTTTTTTTTTTCGTTTCTAAATTGTTGGTGGTCATGTAAAGTGAAAAGTGCTATTTTTCACGAAAAATTCCGCCATTTGGGGGGGGGGAGGGGGGGCTCAATGTTAAAAAAATCTCAAACTAACCGTTGGGGGAAGATATTTTATATGTAGAAAGCGTGTACCAAGTTTGAAATAAATCGGTCATGTAGTTTTAAAATGGCAGTGAACACGGACTTTGAAAAAGTGGTTTCGATAAAAACGCGGCACCGGCTTGTTTGTGGATATTTTCGCGTACAAATTTCACGGAATGTTCTTGAAATGACACTTAACAATGTACAAAAGGTTTCAATAAATTTACTTTATTCATATAGATGAAAAAAATTCGCAAAAAAGTGTTTTTTTTTCACGCTGAAACCCCTACCCTCCCCTTAAAGGAGAACACCACTGTAAAAGGTATAAAAAAGGTAGTTTTTACCAAATTTGTTTTGTCTACTAGTTCATTTATTTGGAATTTGGAGAAAGGTATATCATTAAGCATAAATTAATTTGCACGAAGTTATTTCGTGCAAATTTTTATTTAAAAAAATTGAAAATTAACTACGTTATTGAGGTATAATAGAGCCTCTGTAAAAAATGTGGTTCAACGGCCGGATCGATTACGTGACAATGGTTGGTCTGGAAAATAAAAATAAAAAGTTTCATAATCTATTTAAATGTAGTTCTCGTTCTTCTTAGCCGTTTTGTCGGAAAAAAAATTACACGAAATCGCGGGTGTTAAGAAACAATTGTGTGATTTCGGCGAAATTCTTATTCACGTCCGGGCGCTTAAAAAAGACTAAATTTCAGAAAAGTCGTTTCGCAAAAAACGCGATCGAAAGTTTTACTTTACGTAAATCGTTGCGCTACCTGCTCTCCCTAAATCGTCCGTAAGTAAATTTTTAATATCCCAACTTGAGTTTTTTTTCCACATATTATTGAATATGCAGCTTTGCGAAAATGCAAAAAAAAAATCGATTGCTCGACCCGTTACAGTGGTAAACGTATACAGTGGTCTCAAAGTATTTCGAAGTGTAGCGATCTTCTGTCCGCAGATTACAGGTGTCGCAACGTCGTGTTTCTACCTATCATTAAACGTCCCAAGGTGGCTGCACAACCGTCACATTATTGCCGCTCACTGATTGCAATGAGAAAAATAGCACGATAAGCGACAGCAGAACAAAAAACTGTACTTTCGTTCGCAAGCTCTGCCCTGCCAGAGGAAAGGAAAATGTATGAACCTAGAAAACCCAAACGCGCTCGTATTTCCCAATGTTTCGAAACGTCGCAAAAATAATTGCAAAAAATACAACAATTTACAATCGGCACCTACTTTTTTTCGCATAAGCAATTAAACAATCGCTTCCTCGCGAGCATAATGGAAATATCGGACTGGGCGACAAGGCTACAAGGACATTTCGTAGAAGCAAGAAAAAGCAGGTGGCAGCAGGAGGAAATTTACAAAAGATTATTGAAAAAAAAAAAAAAAAAAAACACGTGGGAACGTCGTCGTCAACGAGGATGACGGCGGTGCAAAGTGAAAGGATCACAATGGACAAAAAAAAAGAATTCGCTTTGTCGAACTGTTTCTGTATCTTTACGTATATGTTTCTTCTTCCTTCTCTCAGTTTTTTTTCCGCCTCTTCCCCTCCTGCTCTCCTCGAATGCATTATTATGTATCGTGCTGCACGATCGCCGCGAGTTGCGTAACTAGTGGCCAGCGCAGGATCACCACCAGAAGCAGCAGCCAATACACGTATCATTTTTTTCCTCCCCCAATACACATACGTGTGCAACGCAGACGGTGATCGTCTGAATGGCGATCCGTGATGAGAACGAACGAGAAGCGATTCGTTTTTATTTCATCCTTCTACAAACGCGAACAAAAAGGACGAGGAGGGCGTAGCAAGAGGAAGCAAACATTAGCGAGAGTATAGGGGCCCTCGGGCAAGAGCGACGAAGGCCGTCTAAATACCACGTGTGTGCGAACGTAATAACAACTATTATAGGTAGATTAAGAGGTCTCTTAGAAATATTTTAAGTCTCGCCGTCCCTGTTCGAGGACTCGAACCTCCAGACGGAAAGGCCGTGGCCGACCAATAGCCAAAGTATTTTTCATCGCTTTTTCACTTTAATAATCAATCAAATGACGCGGAGAAATTAGTAAACGCGAATAATGAGACTGGGCATTGAGAAAATGTGGAACGAGTGGAAATTCACGTGAAAGAGGAGAAGAGCGAAAGGGAAATAAAGCGTGTCTCAAAATGACCTGACGTTTTTAATTGCGTGCCATTTTTTTTGTGGCGAACATAGAGTACTAATCTTTGACAACTGCCCATGTAGAGATTGACCGTTGGGCCTGGGACGGGCCTTTACAGTTAGCCTTTCTAGAATATTGGGCCGTGAGAATTTACCAATGAGGTGCCTTTGTAGAAATGATAAGAACGACCCGATATCGGCCAACAGAGCCAACAATTATTGGGCCAATGATTTAATTAATTGTAGCGCCAATGTTGGTGATTGCACTTGGCCCCATGTGGGCCCTCTTAAAGGGCCTATGTAGAAATTGACCACTGGCTCTATGATGGGCCTTCACAGTTGGGCTATCTAGAAGTTAGTCTATCTAGAATATTGGGCCGTGAGTTTGTTTGGGTTTGTTTGGGTGCGTGATAAATATTCAACCTATATCGGGCCAAGGTTGGCCCGAGATTGGTACTTATGGATACATATTTCATGGAATAACCTTGAAATAAATTGTGATTTGCGTATATGACAGGTTTCAAAATTGGCATAATTTACTTACTTATGTTGGTTATTTACAAATGCCAATAATAGGCCAAGACTTGATTACAAAAACTGAACCACAAAATATAGACGATTAATATATGACGTGCCAGTTGTTTGCCTATTCTGGCACAATATACAGATAATGAATAACCCAAGGCTTAAATAAAATAAAAGCAGATACGGTCTGACCTACTTAGCCAATAAAGGGCTTAGATTAATTAAATGTAATTTCCAGTATTTTAGCATTGCCAGTTTGAAAATTGGCAAATTTCGATGAACCATCACGGCTGTTTATTGGTTTTAACAGATGGGCCAGGATAGGTTTTAGTAATTGGCTGATATTGTGCCAGTTCTCAATTTATAACGGAACAATAATGGGCCAATGTAATTGCTTGTATTTTAGCATTACCAGTTTTTAAATTGGCAAATATAGTTCAACCATCACGGCTATTTATTGGTTTTGAACGATGGGCCGATATTGTGCCGGTTTTCAATTTATAACGGAACAATATTGGGCCAATGGAATTCTCAGTATTTTAGTATCCCCAGTTTTTAAATTGGCAAATTTAGTTTAACTATCACGGCTGTTTATTAGTTTTTAAAGATGGGCCAGGACAGGCTTTAGGGATGGGCCGATATTGTGCCAGTTTTCAGTTGAGAGCGGAGCAGTAATGGGCCAATATTATTTCTCTTTTATTGGCTTATACGATGGTCCCAATATTGGCCTGATCGTAACATTGGGCAACTCATGGCAACCTCTACATGGGTGGCATCAGGAAGTATTGAGGTTGAGTCATGGAGAATGGTTATTTGCTGCATTGTTACTGCACAGTTATTGCAGACGAAGTTTCCTTGTCGCGTTATCTCGCCCCGCGGCGATGTGAATTGGCCACCAAGATCGTGCGATTTGACGCCATTGGACGTCTTTCTTTGGGGTTGTCTGAAAGGATAAGTGTATGCCAATGATACACGGACCATTACGGAGCTCGAGGAAGCAATGGGGCGCAACATTTTCATGATTTTTTTTCATAGGTTTATGTTATAAATATTGATATAAAAGATGTTACACTTAAGAAATACACTTTTTAAGTGCATTTAATTTTTTTTATCCATTTATTTAACCCAAACAAACTTAAATCGCGTTTTCTCTCGAAACAACGTTTTTCTACGGCTTGTTGATAAAATCTTCGAAACTACTGTACCGATCCTCATGAAATTTAAACCACATATTCTTTATAACTATAGCTATAGCGCATATAATGGATTTTTCAAATTTTGATATTTACTATTTTTTGCCAAAAAACGATGAAGACGTTTTTTTTGTTTTTTTTTTCGAAAAATGTCCGCCATTTTGTTATTTTTGCATATATCAAAAATCGTATGATATGCGCTATGGCCATTAAGGCGTTAGGCCACTCTAGAGGCCGAAAAAATTGGCTTTTTGGGGATTTTTTTTTCAGAAAAACTACAAAATTAATCGAGATTACAAAAAAGGGTGTTTATCATACATATCAGTTACTGTATACAATGATTTTTTTGAAGCGATTAATTTCAAAATGGCGGCTGTGCAGCGCTTATCTCAAAACTGCATTTTTTAAGTTGGCCGGAAACATAACTCAGACAATTTTCAACCGATTCACTTGGAATGGTGAATATATCTTGAAAAATACATCGTCTATGAACAATTTTTTAGGCAAATTTTTGGAAAGTGAAAAATTATCGTCAGATTATTGTTAATAACAAATGAACTATGCAATTTAAAAAAAAACTTAGTACTTCCATAGACAGTGTATTTTTCAAGATACATTCAACATTTCAAGTGAATCGGTTGAAAATTGTCTGAGTTATGTTTCCGGCCAACTTAAATGCAGTTTAGAGATAAACGCTGCACAGCCGCCATTTTAAAATTAATCGCTTAGAAAAAATGTTGTATACAGTCACTGATATGTATGATCAACACCATTTTTTTTGTAATCTCGATTTATGTTGTAGTTTTTTCTGAAAAAAATCCCCAAAAAGCCTATTTTTTCGGCCTCTAGAGTGGCCTAATTGACATACTAAATCTGAAACCGTTTGATTTTTTGTTTCGGATCATTCATCTCCGAGATTTCATCAACAGCGCAGGCCTACAATTTCTTTTAGGACATTTTTTTAATTACTATTTTTGTCTATAAATAGTGACTTAAATACATGAATAATTTTTTAAATGTATTTCAAAAGTGTACCAACTTTTATATCAACATCTACAATACAAACCGATGAACAAAATTCACGAAAATAGCCTTTTCTTAGCGTCTCAAGTGAGAACCACCCCTTAATGGAATCAGTCCGCAATTGTCCCAAAATATTATTGAAAATTACATCGAAAGAGTGAACGTTTACAAACAGGGACGCGGCGGCCATTTATCGGTTTTTGTTATTCACACATAACCTCCATGTTTGTACCTTATATTAAAATAAAAATATTCGTACTTTTGAGATAAATAGTACGCTTTATTAATAAATTTAAATGTCAGGTCATTTTGAGATACCCTTGCATTGTTTGCATTGTTGGGATGCAACAAAAATCATTTATTTCTCATTGCATTTTGTTGCACGGATCAAAGCTATGGCTTTTCTAACATCCTCATTTTAGACGTACAACGTAAATCTATCGGAAAATGTTTCAGATGGCAATACAAATGGGGAAGAAAAAAAATAAAATAGAATTTCCGTTGCACTCCAACGATGCGAACTTCGGCGTGAAAAGCAGCGTGTTCGGCGCCGGTGGTTCTCCGAGTCAAACAACGTTGTGCATGGCCGATGCACGGGAAAACGTGGGCCAGTTATCGATTTTTTTTCTCACATTGAAGAGTATGGTTTTGAGTATTTTTTACAATTTTTGTAACGAAGAATATTTATAAATATGGCAGATACCATGGTTTGTGAAGACCGCTGTTTGAGAAACGTCCTTTGCGTTGACTACTGCTGCTCGGAAACAAATGGTCCGAAATAAAAAAAAATAAAACGCATTTAGTTTTTACATGAAATTATCTGGTGCTTGGACGAACGATTCACAAAAATATTGATTAATGAAAAAATGAACGCCGTCCAAAGTGGAAGTATCGAATTTCGGTAAAAAAAAACGCTCTATCTTCGTTGATAAAGAAAACTATGCATCGAAAAAAAAACTCATTCGTTCAAGCACTGCGTTTTGATGTCAAAAAGAAGTTTGTCAAATTGAAAGTTGATCGGTGCAGTGATTTTTGAGATATCGCGATCGTCGATCTTGAAAAAGTCATTTTGAGAAAAACGCGTTTAAGGAGGTTGGAGCGTTGCCCACAATCCAAGACATTTTAAATATATATATTTATTTTATTGTATAAATTGTGTAGACTATACTGAATCTCCACAATTTTTTTCATCCCAAAATAGTACGATGAAAAATAGTTTAATGTATGTAAATTTTACGTGCGATTAGGTTTTTGGCTATTTAGCACCAGAATAAATAATTTCTACCATCGGAATAACGTAAACTAAATCTTTGCAAACATTTAGATCGAAAAAAAAAACCATCTTGCCCATCGGAAACCGTATATAGTCAATATTGAACCATCAAGGCTTGATAAAAGATTACGAATCTTGGCTGGCGAATGAAAAACATTGCTGCCAACCTCAACGTCCGCGACGTTGCCGTATTTTTGCAGCACTTAATATTAATTGATGGTAATAATAAATATTGCCGCGACATAAATATAAATAGGTATAATTCACTGACGCATTTCTTTCATAATAATCATCGATAATGTTATACTTATTCAAGTTGGTAGTAACAGAATTTTTTCCTTTTTCACGTAATAAAAATGCATAATTTTTTCCATTAATTATATATTTTATGAAAAATTACAATAGCATCTACAGGATAAACCTCGTATGCATTTTTTGAGATACATTGAGAAAAAAAACATTTCTAAACCGTCATTTGACTCAACTGGACCACTCCAACCTCCTTAAAGTTCGTCGTTTCGCGGGACCTATAAACGCTCGCAACTGCCTCAATTTTGAACGGATCGAAAATTTTCACAGAATATTTTTGGAATCCCATATTTTGGAAATCCGTTGAAAACTAATAATCGATATTGTCGTGTGGATAGGGAGTGATGGGAAAGGGTTGAATCTGGAAGGGTGGTACGTAAAAACCCGCAAGAGTACGTTGTCTGTATACGTTGTGTATACATCGAATATACACTTTCGTCCACTGGATAATTGGCAAACAATCTTAGAATAATATAATTCATTTGATTTACTATTTTACGAAGATACTATATAGCTGTATATAATTAATTATATTATTCTAACATAATTATGCAATTATCCAAAGTGATCGAAAGTTTGGTAATTATCTGACGTGTCCGGAAATTGTTTACCGGTAGTATATGTAAGCGAGAGACACGGGGTCCTCGATCGTCGAAAAACGACCCGAGATGAACGAGAAATGAGAGCCTGGAAAATGTTCTTTCATTGTCTCGCACGTGTACGTTAGAGATGCGTAATCGCGTTTTTATCCGCAGTCGCCGATTTCAAGGTGGCCTGCATAATTAAATGCTCGATCATCGCTTTATAGCGCTACACAGAAAATAATGGGAAGGGATAACTAACAAAATCGTGGATATATATAAATATATATACGCACACACATACGTGGGTGCGTAATTATATAGATAGGGGAAGACGAATAGAAAAAAAGAGAGTGAGAAAGAGAGAGAGAGAGAGAAAGGGCAATATTTTATCGCCCCCACACGATTCGCAATCACATGAGCAACTGAACGACGCGCGTGGCTCGTTTGATGCTCTACGCCCGTGTCTTTATGTCAGTGTATTAGAATTAACGTACGGCAGATACGAAACGCGTTTTAAAAATCTCCTATACACGTGTCGACCGAAAAAAACCAAGATAAAATAGACCGAGAGAAGGAGAGAGAATTTCCAAAGCAAACAACGAATTTGTGACACTTTATCACTTGGGAGGGGAAAAAAAAACTGAGAATTGGCCCGGACTTGCTCGATAAGCACGTTTGACTCGAAATCAGAATGATCGTGACCATGAAAATCTCCGACGCCTAATTTACTGGCGAACCGAACGACTTTTTTTCTCCTTTTTTTCATCGACCTCGAAACGCAATTATTAAGGGGCTTCATCTGTCGCGAGACCCGGAAAAAAAAGGCCATATTCCGATTTTTTTTCTGGGAGACGGTTGGTGAATAAAACCTTTTTTTTTAACACAAAGGTACATATAGTGAGAGCATTTGAAAAAAAAACACCAACGATTACAGAAAAACAACAAAAATATGGCCGCCGGCAAATGATGACATCTTTTCGCGATGTTTGGTGGTGGACACTCTCCAGCTTAAAGGGTCCATCTGATATCTAAAAACCAAACGGGTTATTCAAGTTCACAATAAATACGAGTCGTTGACGATCGTCGATTTTGAAAATAATTTTTTTCAACGAAATGGCGATGGATTGAAACTTGACCATACAAAATCTATGAAAAAAGTCGTCATTTTTAGGTAACTATTGAAAAATGAAAAGGGATTTTGAAAAGTGAGATCGTCAACGACCTTTAAATGTTTCTTCTCGTATCTCCTGTAAATTTGGAAATAATCCATCGAGTGATACTCGAGTTACCATGTCCACCGACTTTGAAAATAGTATCATCGTCCATGTTTTTGGCGTTTTTCTGTATTTTTCGGTGATTTTTTTTTGGGCCGTAATATATGCAGCTTTATGCTAAAAAAATGCGTTTTTTTTTAACTAATCGATTCCCAGAAAAAAGAATTCGGAATTTGGCCAATTTTTTTCGGGCCTCTAGGTAGATGTAGCCCTTTAATTTTAGTATGAGCACGTATATTGGGACGTTTTTACCGCCAAAATTGACCCATATTGAAAACTGACTTGTTTCGATATTGAACGTATTCGAAAAAAATCTAAACTAAACAGCTTCTTCGAAAAACTATGAATGAATCCACAAGTAAAAAAACCCCAGGAAATATGAGCCATCGCCGCGTTCTTTAACAGCACAGTCGCGATTTTCTCCCTCCTAAGCTAAGAAGAATTATCGACTTCAGCAAAAGCTGAACAGACCATAATTTCGAATCAATGAATAATTAGCTAAACTGTGTGTACGAAAAAATCGCGTCTTTCTAGCGCGATCGTAACGGTATCTCGAGTTTATCGTCCAAAAAGTCGTCTCACCGCGTCGTGTCGAATAACATTTTGTTCTACGCGTTCTTGCGCCGTGCGCTCTCGAGATCGATCGCTTTTGGTTTTTTGTGTTCGTTTGAAAAAGTTTGCTTTATTTAGGAAATCATTCAAATACATAAAAATAAGAGTAAAGCAACTTGGAAAAACTTAAACCGATAGTGTAATGATGTTTTGGTTTGTTATATTTGTTTATAAATCTCGGCAAATAGTTTATTCGTAGTGTAATATCTACTTGGATCTAATTTTGATCGTACGTTTGTGGTTCGTACAAAATCAAATTGTTCGAATCAAGCCTAAGGAAAAAATTAAATTAAAAATCCATAGCAACAATTCTTCGAGATCATCTCGAATCAGATCTCGACATTCGCGGATACAATAAGGGTTCGTATTTTATGTTAAAATTGAAATATTTCCACTTTTCAAGTAAATGGTACGTGTTATTATTAAATTCAAATGTCAGGTAATTTTCGGACACCCTATATTTTCTTGATACAAATACTTGAAGTATCTATGTATAGGCGCAATGTAGAATTCTAGGGTCTTTTTTAAATTTAATTCCCGTGTGCCCGAAACATAATGCTTACGCGGTATTTGAAGGTGCAAGGAAAGGAAAAGCAAAAGAGGGAGAGAGAGAGAGAGAGAGAGAGAGAGAGAGAGAGAGACAGAAATTAAATGGAAATTCATTTATACCCTAGCATGCTACGATGCAATTTTTACGAATACTGCATGTGAGACAACTTATATCAATTCACACAATAGAAATAAGATTGAAATGAAAATTAAGGTTAAAATTCAAATAAAAATTAGATAAAATTGAAAATAAAATAAAAACTAAAGGTCAATAAATATAAAATTACATAAAAATTACAAATAATTAAAAAAGAATGAAAAATCAAATTCAACAAAAATAAAAATTAGATCGAAACACTAATAAGAATGTAATATATAAATCTTAAAACTAATTAACGATAAAGGAAAAAAAGACAGCCATAATATGAAATATTAAATAGCAGTAATAATAAAAAGAATAAAAATACAGAACAGTCGGCGAGAAAGAGAGAGACGGAGAGAGAGAAAGAGTGAGAGGAAGAGAGAAAAAGGGAGAGAGATAGAGAAAGAGCGAGAGAGATTCCTGAGAGGCGGGACGACCCGTTACGAAACCCAGTAAATATGGGTGCGCATGTGTGTATTTTTGCATACACATGCATAATACACATATGCGAGATAGCGTGATGAGCATGCGGTGAGGTCTATGCAGCACCGCGTCGTTGTCGTCCTCGGCACACCCACTCGACTCGAAGTGAATAAAAAAAAGGAGAGAAAAAAACCAAAAAAAAAAGAATCAACGACAGAAAAGTGCAAGTCTCTTTCGTGGATCTCTTTAGCAAAGAGTACTTGAGTTTTCCTCGGAGATACGTGATCGCGGGATGCTCGTAGGTACAATTAATAGCGCTTTCGAAAGAATTGAGTGTTACTGTATTGTGGATTACGCCAAGACGTAACGTGTGTACCTCCGCTTCGCTCCTTCTTACAACGGGGGAAGGGGAAAGATCATTAAAGTTGTTCGTATATTAAAGATCTTGCCGTGCAGTCGCGATCTATGTGGAACGTTGCCGATGAAGAATTGAGGGATCTAGCGCAAATCGCGATCTCTCTCTCTCTCTCTCTCTCTCTCCTCTTTTTCTCCGGCAATTGTCTCTGCATGGATGCACAAGCGCGCAAGATCGGCTTTGCCCTTCAGAGAGATCTCTTCTCTCCCCCTCCGCGCCCCTTGCCGCAACTTCCAGGGAATGATGGAACGTCCATTATAAAACCGCGCGACGATTGTTCTTATATAATGAATGGATCATGTAACTAGCCATTTTGCGGGGAGTTCTATAGCTACTCTCGGGGATCAAGCAACAGGATAGTGAGAGAGAGAAAGAGTGAGAGTAAGAGGAGCCGGAGAGAGGGACGGAGGGAGAGCGAGAGAGAGAGAGAGAGAGCGAGAGAGAGAGATGCATAGCACACAGCTCCGACACAAACTAAGGACAGTCTAGCACAGCACATAATAGGCTGCACTTGCACTTCGTCTCACACACACACACACGCACGCACGCACGCACGCACACACACACACACACACACACACACACACACGCACACGCACGCACGCACGCACGCACGCACACACACACGCACGCACGCACGCACGCGCGCGCGCGCACACACACACAAGCACACACACACACACACACACACACACACACACACACACACACACACACACACACACACACACACACACACACGCACGCACGCACGCACGCACGCACGCACGCACGCACGCACGCACGCACGCACGCACGCACGCACGCACACACACACACACACACACACACACACACACACACACACACACACACACACACATATACAAACATCGTGTGACAATTATAAGATGAGTTGTTTTTTTACAAGGGTCTTTCGTGGAGATTCAGCGACAGAAAAAAATACGTTTCAATAGTTTCTCGAGTCCCCTTCGAAAAAAAAAACATACAGTATACTCTTCTGATAAGATGTATTTGTGAGAAAAATTAAGCATTCTCAAAAAAAAAAATCCATTTTCAGTACAGCGAAATGAAGATAATTAAATTCCGAACACGAAACACTCCTGAAAAAGACTTTATTTAGCGTATCTCTTAATCGAGAATCATTTTTTTTCAAAGATTCATTTTGAAGAGAATGAATCAGATTCCATTCCACCGAGAAAAACTTTTTTTCGGCGTGTTTCCTAGTCGAAATTCCATTATCTTCATCCTGCCGAACTTGAAACGGTATTTCAATTGGTGTTTCTCGCAAATGCGACTCATCACATGAATACGCTACACTTTTTTTTTTATCGAAGAGGAAAAACGATTAAATATAATATTTTTCTCGGTGGCAAAAACTGCCTCCAAACCCGTGCAAAAACATATGGCAAACTTATAGTTGTCACGCTGTATACAAGTGACTCGTGTGTACAGTACAAAAAAGGCGTATAGGCAGTGTATCGAGCATCGAACTGACGTCTTTCTCGACAGGCACGCGAATAGACGCACACTCGTATTCCGTCTGTGAAAACCGTATGTATCAATGTACATAACACTCGTGTATGTACGTATACGAGACTGGCACGTACTGACATATTTGAAAATTGCACACTTACTTGTACCGTGAATTACTCGCACATTCAACGCGCGCCCCCCCTTTGTACGTTTCCACTCGCGCACTTGAGTTTGAGAGGTCCGCGGGCATAAGGTAAGAATCATCGTCAATAGGCGCGTGTGTGTGTGTGTGCGCCCGGGTGTGTGTGTCACTATACCTATTTGGGTCTCTCTGCATGAAATCGAGTTTACGTGTTTGTGCTCGTCTCGGTGAAGTGCGCTTCTGCGCGCTCTCCGAGACTGCAATACGCATACTTTTTTGTTTGGTTTTTATTCGTTTTTTTTTTTCTTTATTTTGCGCACGTATATGTAGTCGCGGTTGCGGCGTACTAGTAAGTCTCCAGCCTGGCGAGGGAGCGGGGGAAGGGGTGGTATACGCGCGTCTAGGATGTACATACGTGCTCGCGCGCCTGTTGATCGTCTCCACTTAAAACCGAGCTGAGATAGTGTGGTCGCGCGCTCGATCGCGGGCTTGAAAAGGCTTTTTACTTCTGGCCTTGAACGAAATGTATCCGGCAGAGAACAGCATGGTTCGCTCCGACGGTCACCACTTGGTCATATGACTAGGCGCGCGTGTGTGTGTCTAGAGAGATGTCCATGTGTCGCGATGCTTCGAGATCATTTTGTGATTTCGAGTCAAATCCGGCGACACTCTACGATACTGACGTACTCGTTGCATTTTGATTCTGCCTAGGGGGTCGACACATAATCGCTGATTGGGAAATGGTATCGAAGTTTGGTATCGTTTAAATGCAAGGAAATATGTTTTTTTTTCTTCGTATTGCCGGAATTTTTTTTTTTTTGTTTGCATATTCAGGCTACGCAAATCATAGTTATTTTTGAGAATTCTTCGTAAAAATGTATAGCCGAAAACGGCAAAAAAGATTTTAGATCATGATAAAAATAGAGATAAAAAAAATCGAGAAGATTTTTCGATTTGAACGATGCAAACTTCAACACCATGATTGGTGGTGAGTATATGGCTTGTTTGGTTTGGAAGTTCATCTTCTGCTGGAATTGCGCATAATTTTTTTCGGTGCACTTAGGCATAGGTAAGGTCTTGGGCGTTTTTAATTATACGCGAAGATCAATAAGGTAGATTACAAAAAGATTGAAGTTGATAATGAAGATGGAGAAAAGAGAAAGTATGAGAGAATTTTCGTTGAATTCAGAATGGAGGAATACTGGAGACCAAGTATTCGGAATGTATTTAGGATTTGAATTTGTTTCTCGTTTACACTTCATTCGTTTCATTAAAACCCCTTTAATTAATTGATATAATTAAATAAATATAAGCAATACGATTTATTCGATTGAAAGAATTATATCATTCGAAAAGTCATGTGGAAATCATTTCAATTTCAGAAAATATAAAAATTCTTGGGAAGGACTTTTTAATTGCAGATGTCCGGCAACATTGCTTGGATTATTGGTCGCCGCGTATATTTCTGTCGAGTGTGCGAATTCGTCCAGGTGTAATATTGCCTTTCATTGTTCTTGAGGCCTTGGCGGTTTACACCCAAGCTCGGACTCTCGCAGCTGTGTTAAAAATCACGTAAGCTTCGGTTCGGTAATGCTGAAAACGGAAAAATACATCGTAACGAGGGAGAAAGTAGCGGAACAATCGGGAAGAGAGATTATGCCCTCGAATATCTGCGATTTCGACTACTTTCACCGTCATTCCCATAAACTTTGTCATTACAATGGTATCGGATCGACGATGGGATTGGAGAACAAGGCAATTACGAACAAGTATTAACGCATCCTGGAAGAATACACTTCTCCAAATAGACTTTTTTTCTCCGACGCTATTCAGCGCCCAAAAGTTCCACGTTTGCCATAAAATCGTAGAAAGTTTTTCATAAAGTTTTTCCGGAAGTCTCTTCATGCGCAGTACTATCGCGCGGACAATGAAATTTTTCGGATCAAGTCTGCTTGTTCACCGAATAAATTCGATTCCGAGGGTGAGAGTAGATTTGTATGTTATGCAAAAATGTTCGCGGCCGATTGATTGCCGATCGATACCGAATTTATTGCGAATAAAAATTATCTCGTTAGACGAGCGAACTTTGAGCTTCTTCTGGGCCAGTTAACGGGCTGTGAGAATGGCACGACCGATGTACACGCCAAGTTACTTATACATTACAAACACATATGTACAGACATATATATATATATATATATGCGAAAAAGCAAGAGATGAATTCTGCTCATGAATGAAGAGAGAAAGAGAATAAAGAGAGATAGATAGAATGTAGAGAGAGAGAGAGAGAGAGAGAGAGAGAGAAAGGGAGCGAGAAAGAGTGAGAGAGACTGAACATGATCCGTGGGGCCATACTAGGGTCCGAGGTACCGTGACCCAGTGACACACAGGAAAGGCGAGAAATAGTAATGCAACTGTGATAATGCGCTTGTTGAAATTTATAATCTTATTTGAGTCTACAGCTTTTCTCGTTGTCAAACTAACGAGTTATGCCTTATTGTAACAGTCGAAATCAGCTCGTTAAATTTTTTTTTATAGAAAATCCTGATGATAAATTCATACAAAAATTTGGCTTTTGAAACTATCATCTGAAGAACACTCTGTAATTTTATTGGGTACAAATATTGAATTATAATCGATTCACAGCCGATGTCCGGGAAGCTCCACTCGAAAACGTCTTTTGTGGTGAGCAATGTCGTTTTGAACCAAGTTATCTGATATACAAAAATTAAACTGATTTAGTTAGTATATTAGTTTATCCTATGATTAATGGAAAGGAATTTCCAAAATATCAAATTAACATTTTTTTATTCAAAACGAGTCTTGAATTTGGGAAAAATGGGCATTTTTCGTTCATCAAATCGAAAGTATACTTCGGAAAACCCAAACGAGCCCAAACAAACACTAGATTTGTACATCTAGACAAAACCGTACAAATTTCGGAAAAATATATGTGGTACTTTTTCAAATATTTTGGCTCACCGAATTTGAAGACGTATTTTCGAGAGAAAAAACGTTTATAGTTTCGAACACCGTTTCGAGCGTTCCGACCGGCGTGAACACAATATCCTATAAATCTGTTAATTTTGATCCGATCCCCTTGAAATATTCGGGGAACATTTATAAGATGATATACTGTCAAAATATGTTGGTTTTGAAAAAAAAAAACATTTTTTCGACTTTTACAACTAGTTTATAACCCCTTAAATACATACTTTTGTTATGCAGATACGAACTGTTGAACAAATGGAAAAATGATTGTTCTTATTACCTATAAAAGCTTCGTACGAATTTGACAAAATTGGTTGTCATTTTCGTTATTCATAAAAGCTCATTGTTCTTATTACTTATAAAAGCTTCGTACGAATTTGACAAAATTGGTTGTCATTTTCGTTATTGATAAAAGCTTTATGCGACACAAATTTCATAGTATGTTATAAACAAGAAGTGAAAGTTCATTCAATTACTATCTTTTGTCCGTGGCTTTTCTCGCGAGTACGTCGGAAGTTCAAGTGTGTGTCGGCAAAGTATTTTAGGGTCGCACCGCACCAAGGGTTTGATGCCAAAACGATGAACCACAGATTTTCTGTATGTTTCTAAAAATATCTTTTTTTTACATAGTTTTAAACACTGTTTTCTATATAGTTCAATACAGAGTCATAAACACGTCACCGGGAAATGACAAACAGAAGATTGAGTCAGAGAATGATTAGAGCTAATAAAACGGTTCAAGATTCAGTATTCATTGCAGAACTTCCTCATTTGTAAATGCTGACTGGTATCGCGCACAACTGTCCGTTTAACTGGAATTGCATTTTCTTGAGCTCTACTTGATAGATTCAGATGATATTCAGATGAGTGGGGGAAATTCTGGATGCTTTAATTTTTTTAAATATTCACCCATTTTATGCCAATTTTTCTGAAATGTACAGACATACCAAGATTTTAAAAGTAATAGACGTCTCCCACAGTGTTTTAGTTCGATCCTGACAGCTTAATGTCAGCCTCAAAGACGAATATGCAGACAGATAATACGATTTTATGGTATGAGTAACATTCATCATTTCCATTATTTATTGAAGCTCCTTTAGATCTTCTATCATTTTATCACACCCCCATATATCACTGCGTCAGAACTGGGGCAATAAAATTCTTTCAATCAATCGCCTACACCGAGTTGAAATTTAAAAAAATGTCATTTTTTTGCGGCTTCTCAAAATATATTAAGCATTTCAAAAATATTCTCTGACAATTTTAAGTCGGTTCGTTTAAAGTTGACGGAGTTATGGGCGTTTATAGGCAGGGCTGCACGAACCAGCAAACTTTAAGAGCGTTTTTCCAAGATCGACTTTCAAAATTGGTGACCACGATATCTAAAAAATCTCTGCACCCGATCAACTTCAAATTTCACAAGCTTCTTTTACATATCAAAAAGTAGTGCTGGATCGAAGATTTTTTTCGATGCAGTTTTTTTTTATCAACGCAAATAAAGCGTTTTTTTTTTACTTAAAATCGATATTTTCACCTTGGTATGGGGCCATTTTCTCAAAAATCAATATTTTACTAAATCTTTCGTCCAAGCACTAGATTGTTGTTTCGGATGATTTGTTTCCGAGCAGCAGCGGTCTGCACAAACCATAGTAACAACCACATTTATAAATATTTTTCAATACAAACAGTTCAAAAAATACTCAAAACCATACTCTTTGAGGGAAAAAAGCACAACCTGCGTACGTTTTTCGAAAAAAAAAATCACAAACATTCCACTTTTTCGGGCCACGAGCTACAGTGTGCAAAAAAGTATTTGTACAGCTCACACGAAACTTTTGTTAATTTGGCTTTATATGTTCGTTCGTGTTTTCCCAAGATTTTTGTAAGCAGACACCATGTATATTTGGGATAAACCATCGAACACAGAAACTCAAGAAAGCATTACATTTTTGCGGTTGGATAATTTGAAAAAGACGACGTGTACAAATACTTTTTTTACATGAGGTTGAAGTTAGCATCGTTGGGACGCAACGAAAAATCTTACCAATTTCTCATTCTCATTATTATCCAAAATCATACTTTGCAAATTGATTGTAAAATCGCTAAATGAGAATCCTGAAAAATGTTTGCGTGATTATCGTAGCTTAAATCTGCCAAAAGAAATTTGGTAGAGTGATTCAAAAAATCACTCTCGTTGCATTCCAACGATACAAACTTCATTAATTGATTTCGTCATTTTTTAACCAACGTAGGTGTAACCCGTTAATTCGATTTATCATTTCGGTTTACTATCACGAGAGGAAAAAATCAAAATTTTCCTTATCCGCAGCAAAGAATAAAAATAACAAGATTTTTGTTTCCTGGGGGAACTACCGTCGTGGCGTGTTCGCGGCTCAAGAGAAAGCGACGACGTAGTGCCGTCTAGTCTATCTGTTCGAAACATAATTGGGCCCCACACAGCAAAATAGAGCGGAAGCGTCTTCTGGGCCCATTACACACGTTCCGTAACGAGTTCTGTGACCCGTTAAACGGAGGCTCGCTGTCGCCATTTCTGGGCTCCCATCCGTGCTCTTGTCTGGTTTTGCATAGTGAAAAAAACACGTATCCATGGTGACATTTGGAGCAGTCGAAAATTCTTCGCAAATTGGATGTCCAAAAATTCCGAAAATCCAAAATACCGTCGACTCAACACAGAGTCCATACATATTTGTGCGTACACATGAGTAAAATATGGGGTATAAAATCAGCGCCGAGACGCGTGAACGTCAAGAGGGACGAATGGGGGGGGGGGGGGGGGGGGGGTGCGATCCCGGGCCCTCTTTCCCAGTGAACATGCGATATACATATCGAAGCGTCACCTGGATTGCATATGAGAAATTCACAGCCGTATACGTCATTCCTTTTTTTTCTCGACAGCGGTCAACAAGGAATATTGAATTTTTTCATCGTTCAAGGCCGCCATTCTTTCACAAGTACTATAAGCATCGAAGTATCTTTCGAAATCCCCAACTGAACATACGTGCTCTCTTTAAGGCCTTAGGCCACAGTAACGGGTATAAAATCATGTGCAAATTCGACTATTTTTTTTCGTATGAAAAAGTGATTCGATCATAAAATTAATTACACATCTATTTAGTATGAATATCAAGCTGTTAGCATTTTTTTTTTTCGATGTATACAATGGCCGACTACTCGAAACTTCTCGAAACAGCTTTTTTCCAATTGGCGTGACAAATAACTTCAACAATTTTCACTCGATTTACTTCAAATTTAAAAGTTATGTTCCTAATTGCATTTCGCAGAGAAGTACGTACGGGATTTCTGATTAATCGAAAATTTTTCATTTTATGAGCAGTTTATGAGCAGTTACAACGAAATTTTTCACTGAAAATCCATTTCTTAAGTTCAAATACCTACAGCTTTTGAATAAAACAATGTTTTTTTAAATTCCGTACGTACTTCGCTAGGTATTCTAATGTAGATTGACGATTTTTGTCTTTTGTTGTAGGTAAAAAATTGTGGATGCTAAATGTCACGACGCGGAGCGCCTACAAAAAAAAAAAGATAAAAACATAAAATATTAGTAGTCGACTATTGCGTGCATCGAAAAAAAAATTATATTTTTTCTAACAGCTTGATATTCATACTAAGTAGATAGTGTAATTAATATACATATATATAAATATATTATATATAGATATAAATTAATAATAGTGTAATTAATTTTGAGTGTTAAATTATTAATAGTGTAATTAATTTTGTAATTAATTTTGACATTTTCATACGAAAAAAATTGTTAAATTCGCACATGATTTTATACCCGTTACTGTGGCCTAAGGCCTCAATTTTCATTTTCCTTGTCCTTATTTATTTGCATATCACGAAACCATCAATCATTTCGACAAAACGGTCTGGCGAAATTCACTCGTACAACGTCCGGCGCGTGAATGTGAATGAAAACATATTAAAGACACAGAAGTAAGGAATAAATCGAAGTGTCGCGGTTCTGTTGAAGAAATCGAACGTTTTCTGTAAAATAAGAAGGTCTTTTAGATTATATCGCGAATTGAAAAAAAGGAGCATCTAAGGATCCTTTTTCGAATGGAATTGGATGTTGATTCTACGCTTAAATTTGCGATCTTAATCCTACGTTGACAAATTCGACCTTCTGACCCGGATGATTTTTTATCCGGAAACATTCACTTCAATATAGCAATCATAAAATTATAGGAAAACAATTATTTTTATATAGTTTTCGTTAAATAACTGAAGCAACCCGGTAGCAAAGTAGTTTTGGCTCGGACACGAAATACCCAGATTTACAGACGAAGTGATAATTTCGTTCAAGCATTCTGTATACCAAAAAGTAAAAAAAGAACGCCAAGTAATGAAAAATTATCCCGAAAACATTATCGCTTGCTCCTAAACCATATTAAAATTTTTTATTCATCTTGAAATATTCTTTACTTTAATGTATGCAATGATTTCATTGTATTTTTTCAATTCAAATGTAAGAAAGGAGTGAAATAACTTTTTATGAAATAGCCGAGCAAGTTTCCTCGAAATGTTGTAAACGAAAATATTAAACCTTAGGAATAATACTTTTCTAAATGCTGTATACCTTAATTCGAAAAAAAAAGCTTCAATAGGCAACGAATTTCTCGTGTCTTATTGACAACTCGTACTGCCCAGTATATTAAATCAGGGTAATGGGAATTCGTTAAAGCGTATCAAAATATACAAATATATGTATGTATGTACATATATCTGTATCATTCGTGCAACGCGCATGAAATTATGATAAAGCCGAAAGCAAAAATATTTACAAGTGATACAAGAGTCGCGAGCCGGTGAGCTACAGCGAAAATTTATAAATTCATGTACTTTCTCTTCTTATCGTGGATCCTGCTCGCGGGCGAGGGACTCGGTGTGTGGTGTGACTATCGTGGTATGACCTCGTGAACTCGAGCGCGATGTCATACACGTTTCGGTGCACTTTCGATCCCCCCCCCCCCTCCCTTCGTAATCGATCATTCCAGATTCACAGTTCGCGCTGTTTCCCATTTGCCCCAACGACGATACGGGTCATCGTGGTACATCATCCACGGTCCAAATTCGAACCGCGGCACGGACTATTATAAAAAAAAATCTCGTAGCTCAATGAACCGAACGAGATACGCTGAATTTTCAGCGATTAGCAATTGCATAACCGATAACTCGGCCCGTCGCTCTGCCAGGCTTAGCAATTCAGTCAATGAAGCATATTTTTCGTGTTGCAATTGAATTTTAATTTTAATTATTTCCGGAATGCTGGGAATAAAAAATTTGGTTCTTCAATTAGGGATAAACTTTCGAATAGTTGTTACCTCCGATTTAGCTGAAATTTTGCACAGCGTTCTTCGCCTGAAAGGATTTTTGGCCCATCGCGATCGTTTTCGAAATATTGAGTTTTGAAAGTTGATCAATCATCGCATTTGTATATTGTTTCTATCATAGCGCGCAACTGCTATCCCCACTAAGTCGATATCGTCTCGTAACAAACAATCCTAAAAAGCCCGAAAAAAATTCCAAACAATCACAAACAATCCCAAACAATCCCGAACACACCTGAACAATCCCCCACGCAACCAAGTCCAAACAACTCAAATGATCAAAAATCCTAATACCCAAACAATTCTAAAGCCTAAAACCCAAACAATCCCGAACACTAAAACCCATACAATTACAACAAGCTCCATAAAATCTAAACTAACTAAAAAAGTTCCAAAAAAACCAAACAATCACAAACAAACCTGAACAATTCGAAACAATCACAAACAAACCTGAACAATTTCAAACAAAAGTGGACAATCCCAAACGATCTCAAACAATCCCAAAGTAACGCAACCAGGCCCAAACTTTCTCAAACAAGACCCCCAAAATCCAAACAAACACAACCAAGCCCAAACATCGCAAATAATCCAAAATCATAAAATCCAAACAATTCTGAAGCCTAAAACCCGAACAACCCCAAACACTAAAACCCAAACAACCACAACAATCTCTATAAAATCCAAATTAACAGAACGAAGCCCAAAAATTCCCAAACAAGACCCACAAAATGCAAACAAAGACAAACAAAACTAAAAAATCCCAAACCCTAATACCCAGACAATACCAAAGCCTAAAACACAAGCAATCCCGAACCCTAAAACCGAATCAATCCCAAACAAAACCCCACAAAAACAGCGAGCACAAACAATCCTGAATAAAGCCAAAGATGTTTGGCTTGGATGCCAAAAATCCATTTCGGCACTGACTTTGTATTACTAAATCGAAGTTCGGTGCAAAATTTCAGCTAACTCGGAGCTGTCTGCCATTCGAAAGTACAACCTCAATTAGTAAACAAACGACGCATTCACGACATGTTTTATAGAATAATTTTTCCTACGAGCTGTTTTTCCTCGAGATTTGTTTAGTTTTTGATAAACTTTTTTGTCCGCAGGCGAATAATCAGTGAAAAATGCCTGATTAGATAATGTGTTGTGTGGCAAAACGTAAGCTTTTTAGGCCTGAAGCTGCCGGGGATACACACGAACCGTACATTCGCATATATGTACATTAGCCAACAAGTAACATCTCTTAAGTGTCCACCTTGGATTTTCATGAAACTCATATTACGTGAGAAAGCATTGAAAACTATGACACACGTATTTTTTTATCGGCGGAAAACGAGGTTAAGGGGGATAACCACCCCTCGAAGAGAGGCGTCCGACCCCTTAATTAATTTTACTTTCCAATACTTCTATAGTGGATTTTTCGTCGTTTTACAATAGGAGAACTTTCCTTTTCGTTTCATACAGATCGGTGGACTGCTTGTGGGTGAAACTGCAAAATCATCCCTCGACAAGCCTTTCTTCGAGCGGTGGTTTCCCGATAAAAAAAATATGTGTCTAATAGTTTTCAATGGTTTATAACGTATATGAGTTCGAACAAAATCGAAGGCGGACACGTAAGTGATGTTCCTTGTAAGACTGAATACCGGCGGCTTCAGTGCAGTTGCAGTCTCGCGAGAGGAATCTAAATCAACAGGTGGCTACATTCACTGGGTATATATGTACAACCTAACACACAACCTATATACTCTCGGCTTCTCGTTTCGTATAATCGCGAGATAAGATGGAGTGGGAGTGCAAGAGAGGGACAGCGAGAGAGAGAGAGAGAGAGAGAGAGAGAGAGAGAGAGAGAGAGAGAGAGAGAGAGATATGGAGAGAGCGAGAGAGGCGCGAAAAGATTATGACTCACTGTTGTGTTTTCTGGTCTGTTATACATTTGCCGCCGCAGTATAGGACAGTAAAGGATGTCGCAATAGAAAGTGAGAAGCGACCCTGAGCTCTGGACTGTAGAAAAAACAGCCATACGAAGTTCCTGTCTACTCGTGGAACGAGCTATGAAATATATCAATTTTTTATTCTTCTATTTCATATCTCCTCTCTTATCGAACTTGTGTATACATTCAAACGCGGTTGCTCATTTTCGTTTCCCTCGGCTCGCATAGTCTCTTTGCGACGTGCCATTTGAAGAAAAATGACAAACAAGACGAAAAGTCAGGCTCATTACAGTTTGCCTTGTGTCACTTGTCTCATACGCCCATTTTCGTTCGAAGGATTTTCCAAAGTTCTTCCGGTGACAGAAAAACGAGGCCTGCACTTCACAAGATAGACGTTTTATTTGCTCGAGCAGCGATAAAAGTACAACTTTCAAGCAGCTCTTTTGCGACGACCAAACGAATTTCCAAAGAAACAAACCACGAGAGCGCGAAATCGAGATCTATCCACTTGCTCAAGAATCGTTGTTACCGTTCGTCAATATTGCTTCGCCGGTGTTGCGTTTTTTTTCTTCTCTTTATCAACGGAGCAGAGTTGGGAGCGACTAAAATGTGCTAGCCCGGACGTCGAAGGCCATCTCTCGTCGTCGAGCGGCACTAAAACGCCGTTCCAGTTGGGGCACTAAGAAAGATCCATTTATCGACCGTGTTAGGAACGGTTTCCGGCACACCGTAGTGCGTGTTGACGATCGGGCCCGAGACAGAGAGCAGCACCTGTCGAGAGTAAGGAGCGAGCGGACTGGAACGTGTGGAGGGGGTTCGTACGGTGGAAAGGAACTTGGGCCTTGCTCCCACCCCCGACGCACTCGGCGGGACCGTTCACGGCTTGGCGCCCCACTCCTCGTCGCTCGGGCCGATCGCTCGCTCTCCCACCACCGTGAGATACCTCGCGGGGGATCCACGCGGTTGTCAAGGCCCAAATAGAAGAAGAAAGATCGAGGGAAGGCGCGCGCGTGTGTGTGGCTATGCTGGACGTAATCCCCCCCGCGGCCAGCAGCGCCGTTTGGCCCTGAACTTCACAGGCTTGCTCGGCTCTGTAAAAGCTTGACATAAGAGGCACGAGAGAGATAAAGAGACGGGAGGGGGCCGGGGGTAGAGCCAGGGGAGGCAGGGAATGGCGAGTGAATGCGAGGGAGATAGAAGAGGAATAGGGTGGGAGGGAAGTGGGGAAGAACTCGTGCATTGCTCACCGCACACAGTTGTACCGACAATTTCCTTATTCAGCGATTTTCTCAGTGCATAACGATCATTACGTATGCGCGCGGGTATTCCAGGACTCTAGCTGCCATAACTCTTACTCAAGGACACCCCTTTTTAATGCCTCCGGCTCTCTCGATTATATCAACTTGCCGCATGTATATCGTACGTGTCTGCGTACGCACTTCCATCTCTATACACTAGCGTGTACTTGGAAAACTCGTTACCGTCATACTTGGTAATTGAGGGTCTGATGGGGACTTGCCGAAATATGGAGAAACGTTTTTGTTGGTGCGAGTTTTGAACATATTGGACAACAAAATGACAACGGAGGAACTACTTTGACATGTGGAGATGTTGATGAGGAGACGTTTGTGGGGTATGCTTCTGTCGCACTGGGGCAATGAGACTGAAAGATGCGACGACGTTGGCGAGAGTGGGTGAAAGCCGTGGGTAGCGTTTCATCCGACGAGTTTTCCGGGTGCAATTATCGTCCGGCAGCCAACGCGATAGCTCCGATCGCTCCGGCCTTGATTGCTTTATTGCGCTCGTTCCGAAGCCTCGTGTATGCATCTATGTATGACAAGAGAGAGAGAGAGAGAGAGAGTGAAAGAGAGACGTACGCTGGTCGCAACATCACACGCCTGCTGATCAAGATCCTGTTGTACATGGATCGCGTGGTCGAAGTGAAGCTTCTTTTCTTGAGCAGCTTTCTTGAGCATATCGGCTGTACAGGTTCGATGTATCAGGCAGATTATTATGGACGTATCAATGTTCTCAGCTGTCTGTCGTTTCGTTCCTTGTCGTGCAATCGCTCTCGACCAATTAATAAATCGATGCGAGCGCCACGATGACTGATAACGCTTGAATGTTTTCTTATAAATCGCTTATCGTCGAATCATTGTCGCGTGACTTAATCACCGGAATGGAATCTTTTTGGCGGATGAAAATGCGGAACCGATTATCAATGATGATCATTGCATCCGTCTGGGACGAACAAAATTGGCCGTGTGCATCAGTCACCGTTAGTGGTGCGGAAATTGTGAGGATTCAATTGGGTTCCCATACTTGTTCCCACTTCCTGATAGGGATCCAATGGGACATCGCATTGGATCACTGTACCTTGTCACGCTCGTACATTGGATTCTAATCGGGATTCTCCATTGGAATCCAATGTGCAAATCCAATTTGGATCCTACGGAATCTCCACATTATTGAAGAGGATTCGACATGATCCTTGATGGATCCCGTTGCGTTTTGTAACTCGAATTTTCTGAGGAAAATATACAGGTATACAAATTGAGGGGATCTTAAAGACGTATAAATCTTATCGTCAATAAGTATTGGGATGTTGAATAAGTTTTCGCTGTTTTTATTCGTGAAAATTGATGCTTTATTTTAAAAAATTGTTCCTAATGGTTTTAAACGTTTCGAAACTGTTGTGTGATGAACTCCTAATGATTCTGCAAGTTCAGCTAGCGTCTGACATGAGTCCTCGTGAAGCAATGCCTCCAATTAAGGGGTCTTCTCACTTTAAACGCTAAAAAAGGGTATTTTCATGAATGTTTACAAATAGATTTATATTATAGATATTGATATAAAAGTTGTTACACTTTTGAAATACATTAAAAAACAATTTGATGTAATTATGTAACCCAAACAAACTTTAAACGCGTTTTTCTTGAAACAACGTTTTTCAACGGCTTGTTGATGATCTTCGAAACTACTGAACCGACCCTTATGAAATTTTAACCACATATTCTTTACAACTATAGCTATAGCGCATATCAAGGATTTTTTTAAATTTTGTTATTTACTTTTTTTGCCAGCAACAGTGAAAAAATATTTTTTTTAATGCACGCCATTTTGTTATTTTTGCTTATATCAAAAAGCGTATGATATGCGCTATAGCCATGAACGTACATATAGCGCAGACCTACAATTTTTTTAGGAAATTTTTTGAAGTACCATTTTCGCCTACAAATAGCGACTTAAGGCGTTACCCCTACTTGTAGCGCAAAAAAAGGCCTTTTTCATGAATTTTTTTAAAGAAAACTACAAAACTTTTTTAATCGATCAATATACCATTTTTAAGAACACATCTTGAAGAACTTTCAGTAATTTTTTATTGAAAAACATTACATTGTTTAGTGGCAAATAGCCGTCAATGAAATAATGTTTTTATATACACGATTTGCGGTGACCAACATTGCGGCGAAGTGGATCATCTGAAAAAAAATGCGGATGGATTTAGTCAAATATAAATATAAACTAGTCTTTAATCGAAGGATTTTAAAAAATATTCATTTTTCACAAAATGGCGGACAGTCAAAGTTAATGGTTCCATTTTAACGAAAAAAAAAACGGCCGTTTTTTGGCTATAAAACGGCCATTTTTTTTCGAAAAAAATATCGAACGATTAAAGACTACATTTTTATGTATTAAATAAGCCTGCAAATTTTCAAGAAGATCGGTTCATTAGTGTTCGAGTAATCTTGGTCACCGACTTCAGAAATGCCACTTTGAGAAAAACGCGTTTAAAGTTTCGCTTTCAACGCGGATTCTTCTCTTTCAACGCTCATATCTCAGTCAATTTTGTTCGGATCGACTTGAAATTTTCAGGACATATTCTCAGATACTTATACTTAAAAAAAATGCAATAAAAAAATCGATTTTTTCAAAATCGCAAGTGGGGGCAACCCCTCAAATAAACACAATTTTTTTTTAATTCATTTCGAAAGTGTATTTATTAAGTGCAACAACTTTTATATCAACGTCTATAATATAAACGTATCGTAAAAATCCATGAATATAGCCTTTTCTAGCGTCTAAAGTGAGAAGACTCCTTAAACGCATCAAAATCATTATTGTTGAAGCGTCTAACCCAATCTCGGCATATTGTTTCTGACCGAGCATGGTCGCCGTAAGTCTCAACAAGATTGCCGTGTGCGTCAGCTGCAGATGTTTTCAAAATCAAGTAGTACAGTAAAATTCCCCGCAAGTATTCTTTTATGGCACGAAGTGTCACATGTTTAACACTAAGGAAAAAAAAGTGGTTCACACTTCGGCCAAGTGACATACACTGAATTTCAAGCTTGCTCATAGAACTTCTTTATAGATGTCTTACAATCTTGAACTACACGCACGCAGTTCTGGTAACGCCATCTGTTGGAAAATAGCGAGAACTTATTCAACGTCCTAATATAAATAGCTTGAAAAGTATATAGGAAAAGTCGATTTGAACCACATAACTGAAAATCCACTGTAATTGTCGTTTGTTATTTATGTCCCTGCACTTTGACATCCCGCCACATACACGCTCACAAAGCGTGCAGATTATGATTCAACAAGCAGAGTTCTTTCTCGTCACTTTTCACGTATTTTCGATTCGAGCGTGGTGAAAATCTCAAACGGCGTTCACCGAAGAGCAGTGCGGAATCCACTCAGATTCGAATGTGGACTTCCTGCGTGTTCCGGCAGAAAAATCAGGAAATCAGATTCTTATTGGGGTCTGGTATGATCGGGGGACTTCCCGACAAATTTTTGCACGGGTACAATCGACCGTCGTAGCTGCATTTTCGCCATTTGTACTGTCATTTCGCGACAACGGTAACTCGTGAACAGATTTATCCATCGATGCCGAATTTTTCACTGATTTGCACCATCGTCTCAAGTAGGATGCGGAGCCTAGGATCACCGGGGCTCGGGCAACCGATCGCGACACCGATCTGGCCGATCTTCCAAGGGACAAAGAATCGTACGTCGGTAGATAGGAGTTTGGCGATTGGCGGTTCGACTTGTCCAAAAGATTCACACCCAACATTTGTTACTTTCGCGATTGTGAGGAACCGATTTATGATTGTGGCCAATGAAAAATAATATTCACTAAGATATTCAACAACGTTGATTGTACCGTATATGTGTCTGCTAAGTTCTCATTATTCACTCTCTCTCTCTCTCTCTCTCTCTCTCTCTCTCTCTCTCTCTCTCTCTCTCTCGCTCACAACTGGTCGAGAGATCGAGAATTCATTGCTTCATCCAACGTCAGCTCGTACATACGTAAGTGTTACGTGTGCGAAGAAGAACAAAGCGAGAGAGTGAGAGACTGAGAGAGAGAGAGAGAGAGAGGGAGAGAAAGAGAGCTAGATAGAAGGATAACGACGATCGGCAGCGCAATCTTACACGATTGCATTTATCGTGCACCGTGGACAGCCAGACAAACGAGACATCGGCAAAGGAATTACGAGATTGACGCGCTATTCCTTCGTTGTGCTCCGTGACTCTTACCCAAGGTCTCCCCCTTTCCAATTCCGCGATGATCGAAGGTCGCGAAATGCAGAAACGCCCGCGCGAGTGCGCCTTCGCGTGTATCAAACGCGTTGCTCGCGAGCTTCCCGCAAAACTCTCCAATTGCCCCTCGCCGCGCCTCGCCAGCGTGAGAGACTCTTACATTTCCGCAAAACCGCAAAGCGAGCCTTCCCGAACAATCGTTCGAGTACCAGGCGTGTAGCACAAGCGCGTAACATCGCGAACGCGTTGATAGCCACGCGGAATATTACTCTTTTGTACCGTTACGATCCTCGTTGCACTCGTTCGTCACGTCCAAGGGTCGAGGGCAAAGGGCCTAAGCGCAGAGTCGTTCTTCCGTGCCGATAGATTGCGCGAATCGGGGCCATGAAATGTCTCGGAGGAAAGGTGATCCGATCGGAGGATTTGCTCCGTCGCGTACCGTAAAATGGGGTTACTTTGAACAGATTTTGGAAGTTTTTTGTAGGTTACTTTTTTTTTCAACATCGTGAATTCCAACTTTTTTTGCTCCAGTGGAACGATGTGTCCTTTGGCTATCAAATGTATACGAAAGTCAAGCCCCACCAGCCAACTAAATTTTTGTTAAGTGGCAAAGTACCCTCGAGTGTGGGGTTTTTTTACGAGGCATGTAAATGCAACTTATCTCAAAGATTAAGGGTTACTTTAACATCATTTTTATAAAAAAAAACATTTCAACATCTCATTTTTTGACGACACAGTTAACATATAGGTATTTATTTATGTGATTAGTATGTAATGAAACGACAATTGAAGAATATTCTGAAAAAATTTCATTAACAATTATGCAGAAATGAGCCATTGACAGCAAATCTTCGCAGACGCCGAAAAAAAAGTTACATTGCGGTGAACCGCATAACTCATGACTGGATCATCTGAAATAAAAAAAAACCAAAAAAATGTCATTAGTTGATCAGTTACTTAAGGTAACGCTGTCGAGTTTTTTTTTTATTGATTTTTTAATTTTTGGCTACACTTAGAAGTCAAAATACCGATTTTTCAATTATAAAACCGGCAATTTTGTTATTGTAAAATAAATTAAAATTATAAAAAATGAAAAACCTCGACAGCGTTATCTCGTAATCCATGTGTAGAAAGAGTGTGTTAAATTTCAAAAAGATCGGTGCAGTAGAATTTTGAGCTACAGAGTTCACCGACTTTGAAAATGCTAAGTGTGAGAAAAACGCGTTTAAAAGTTACAACGATTTCTACACTAGAAAATCAAAAATTAAACACCAATAAACGAGTATTTTTTTCATACAGTTACACAGAATCATCAATGTCAGGCCCATGAAGGATTCATATGACAAAATAAAATAAAACGCCAAAAAATACCTTACCCCTTAAGGAAACATTTTACATAAAAACATCAAGTACCAAGGGTAATATTATAGGCACTTTATCAGTCTTATAATTATCATTGAGATCAACATCAACTTGAGCAACATTACAATCAACTTCAGCAACATTATAATAAACTTGAACAATAAATTTAAACACATTTAAATGCGCACCCATGTAAACCGTATTTTGGCGCTCTGTTAAAGTAGCCCCGAAAACTGTCAAAGTTACCCTTAATGTCAATTTAACCCCGTTTTACGATACTTCTTGGGGAAATTTGACGTTTTTTTCAGACCCCCCAAAGTTCGAGGGACATTTTCCAACTCTGCACTATTTTTACAATGCGCTGTTGAAAAACTCGACTAACGAGAGATTACGAACTAACGGGGTGATTTATGAACGTTTTTTTTTATTTATTATTGCAGACGATGTATACGGACGGTCTACTGACCCTCCATTATGGGAAACATCCGGCGACCCTGGCCGCGGAGGTCGGTTCGTGGTACCACGGCGATCGTCACGTCGACGTGATCCTCGCCTGTGACGATGGCGCGATCGCAAGGGCTCACCGTGTCGTATTGGCAACAGCTAGTCCACTTCTGGCTAGTCTACTTCGGAATCCGGCGCTGGATCACGTCGTCCATTTGTCCGGAGTTATGAGGACGCAACTCAATCATTTGCTCGAATTCCTTTACAACGGCCAGGCACTCATACCCGTAAGGGAGACTTTTGTTTTTATCATCCCTTCTCCCGAGTCGAAAAAATACGTGGTCGCTCTTTTTTTTCTGGATCCACCTTCCGAAAAGTCTGATTTAGCTTCTTACCACAAAGAAGCCAGTGGTGCTGTATTTGTTCGAGAACTAAACTCCTCTTTGAGACCTGCTATTTCGATGCAAATTGGACCTGGTTATTGAATATTCGAAATATTGGATATAGATATACATTTTGTCACTGAAACGTTAAACTTTTTCTACTTTTGCTTGTCTTGATGTCCGCTGAGTTCATTTTTCGACCTACGTCAAAAACCAAGTATCGATGCGGCGAGAACGCGACGAAACCCTGCAAAATTCAATCATTCTTCAATTTTAGGGGTCTTCTCACTTTAGACGCTAAAAAAAGGATATTTTAATGCATTTTTTTATAGTTTTTATTATAGATATTGATATGAAAGTTGCTACACTTAAGGGGAGATATACACCTAGGAGTTGAAAAAAGGTCATTTTTGTGATTTTTTTCAAGGAAAACTATTTGAAATTTCGTATTGGGGTTTTAATTATCTAAAAGTGTATACATTCAAAAATATATTGAATTTTCTTCATTTAAAAATATCAAAAATATACAAGGATTTTGTATGACCCTTGGAGCGTCGTAAAAAAATCTGCGTATACGGTACCCACTGACGTTTCTTCAAAAATCATCTGAAAAAAAACCAAAAAGATGATTAAATTAGATACTATAATCTAGTATTTGTCATAACCGATTTCGAAAATATCGATTTATGACGAAATGGCGGACGTTTGAACATAAATAGTGACTTTTGGGCCAAAAATTAGTTATTATTTTGCCTATAAAACAAAAACTAAGTAACGGAAGAAAAAATCCTATGACAAGTACTAGATAATGGTGTATAGAATAACCACAAAAAACCTCAAGGCAATCGCTTCATTGGTTTTCGAGAAATTTTGGATACCGATTTGAAAAACGTGGTTTTGAGAAAAGCGCGTCTGAAAATTAGGGAATGAATAAATCATGAAATTTGTCAACTTACATGGAATCATCGATACCAGGCCCATAGTGTAGGTCTTCTACGGTCGACGGAATGTTCATAGCTTCTAAATCCTCAACCTCGACCATCTAGGTGTATATCTCCCCTTAATAAATACTTTTTCGAAATACATTTTAAAAAAATGTTATTTAAATCACTATTTATATGCAAAAATGGTAGTTAAAAAGTGTCCTAAAAAATTGTAGATCTGCACTGCTTGATGGAATCTCGGAGATGGATCATCCGAAACAAAAAAATCAAACGGTTTTAGATTCAGTATGTTAATGGCTATAGCGCATATCATACGATTTTTGATATATGCAAAAATAACAAAATAGCGAACATTTTTCGAAAAAAACACAAAAAGTGGTTTTTTTTCATTGTTTTTGGCGAAAAATAGAAAATGTCAAAAAATGTTTAATCCTCAATATGCGCTAGAGCTATAGTTGTAAAGAATATGTGGTTAAAATTTCATGAGGATCGGTACTGTAGTTTCGAAGATTTTATCAACAAGCCGGCGAAAAAGGTTGTTTCGAGAAAAACGCGTTTAGAGTTTATTTGGGTTACATGAATACGTAAAAAAAAATGTAATGTATTTCGAAAGTGTATCTATTAATTCTAACAACTTTTATATCAATATCTATAATATAAACCTATAAAACAAAATTCATAAAAATAGCCTGTTTGCGTCTTAAGGCGGTCCTCTAGTTTCTCGGCTGTTTTTTTACGGCTTTTTCAATAATTCTTTACGGGCAAAGCATCGAAATAATCAATCTCATTGTTTTTGCATAATCTTTATTAACATTTAAATAAGCTTTACAAATTTTTTGAAGTCAAAATATATAATAGAATAAAAGTTACAGTGGCCGACAGGAAGACATCAAGTAAAAGAGATGCTTGACGGTGACCAAGATTGCGGCTGTTCTGCTTATCTGAAATCAAAAAACCAAACGGCATTTTAATCTTCATATTTAAGACTAGCGATTGAACTAGAGTGAATTCTAAATTACAAAAATTGCCTTTTTCATACACTTTTGAAAATTACATTCTATTTTTTACTCATTTTTTCTTAAGTTTTTCGCTCGTACAAAAAAAAATATCGAAGCAATCATGATAATCCTATGTTCAATCGCTGGCTTATCGGTGCAGTAGTTTCTGAAATATCGTGGTCACCGTTTCGAAAAATGGTGTTTCGAGAAAAACGCGTTTGAAAGTATACCTGCTCCGTATACCGGCTCCGTTCCAGGGCCGTAACTTGTTAACCACTTCGAATATCGAAAAATCCTTTGGCACACATTTTCTACACATGTTGTAGATGTGATTTATGGAAAAAAAAACGATTTTTTCGACCCGAGAAACTAGAGGACCGCCTTAAGTGAGAAGACCCCTTAAGTATTCAGTCAATTGATATCAAGACGAAACATGAATACTGACATTTTCTGGCAAGACAAAACAAAGACGAAACAAAACGAAATCAGATAGGAAAGAGCCAAACCAGAACTTTGGAAAAATAGCTGTACTGTTAAAACCAACATGAGGTAGCCACTCGACTTTGGACTCGGGTCTACGAGCCACTAAAGTATTTCGAAGAAGTAACTTTTATAGCAAGCGACACGGAACTGTAAATTTTCCAATGAGAACGGTGTCGAGACAATTAGGATGGAAGACAATGAGATTTGCGTGGCAAAAACATGATCGTGAAGAAAATAAATTAGATCCAATCGACTTCCTTTAATTTTTCTTTTCACGACCAGATGGGTATCGATAATCGTTGCCAAGCAGGACAATTCGCTGCTCCCGTTTCTTCGTTGAATAGTTGTAAAAAATAGTTTACGCCACTGTTATTTAAACTGAATTATTTCCGATCCCTGACTTTCTCATCATAAGAGTGGCTCGACCGATCGTTGCATGCGAACAAAAAAAAGTTTTGCAAAATTTCGTGTAAATCTTGACGAACGTGTATTTGCAGTCGGGAGAGCTGACACCGTTGCGAGAGCTCTTCGACCTGTTACAAATAAAGTCGGAGCTGTTGGACCCGAGTCAGGCGCAGACCTCGAGCGATTCGGACGCCCTGAGGATAGCAACGCCACAGCCCTCGGACAGTCAGGAGAGTTCGAGCTACGAGTCTCAGTACGACAGCAGGTGAGTCGCTCGTCGTCCGTTGGATGATTGGAAATTCGAACGATCGATATTCATAAGGACCGAAATTTCGAATTCGGTAATGACGAACGTTCCAATATAGATAAATCAATCTTATGATAGTCTGTAAAATAATCAATCGAAATTGTGAATACAACAATCTCGAAGTTGATGCATAGCAAAATCAAATATCAGATTTAACAAAATAATGAGAGATATAACATCGATTCGCCTGTACACATACACCAAAGAATTCGAGACGTCAAATCGTCGAATTGTAAATATTACGACAATTTACAATTTCGAATTCATTAAAGCGAAGGACCAAAAAGTCGATGAGTTAAAATAGCGATGGGCCAAAATGGCGAACGGTCCGGATAGCGAAAACTTGGGATCGAGCAATACTACTTGCGCTTCAGAATAAAGACGGCAGATGGCGTTAGTGGTCAGTCGGGTCAGGCAGCCATTTCATGTTCGCCAGATAGGTATTCGCCATTTCGGACCATCGATCATTTGCGTTTCTAAGATCTACACATTCGAAGTTTGTAGTCTCGATATATGGCTTTTTGCTGTAGACGGTATTACGAATATTAGATACTGACTTTTTTCTATTTCGGAGATATGAATGTTGTAGATTGTTCGAATCTGTATTTGTATGACTCAAACTGCAGGGTGGGGATCGGAAACTCGAACGATCAATATTCAGAAGGATCGAAATTTCGAATTCAGTAATGACGAACGTTCCAATATAGATAGATGAATCTTATGGTAGTCTGTAAAATAGTTAATCGAAATTGTGAATACAAAAATCTCGAAGTTGATTTATAGCGAAATCAAATATCAGATTTAACAAAATAATGAGAGATATAATATCGATTCGCCTGTACATATACACCAAACAATTCGAGACGTCAAATCGTCGAATTGTAAATATTACGACAGTTTACAATTTCGAATTCATTAAAGCGAAGGACCAAAAAGTCGATCAGTTAAAATAGCGATGGGCCAAAATGGCGAACGGTCCGGATAGCGAAAACTTGGGATCGAGCAATACTACTTGCGCTTCAGAATGAAGATGGCAGATGGCGTTAGTGGTCAGTCGGGTCAGGCAGCCATGTCATGTTCGCCATTTAGGTATTCGCCATTTCGGACCATCGATCATTTGCGTTTCTAAAATCTACACATTCGAAGTTTGTAGTCTCGATATATGGCTTTTTGCTATAGACGGTATTACGAATATTAGATACTGACTTTTTTCTATTTCTGAGATATGAATGTTGTAGATTGTTCGAATCTGTATTTGTATGACTCAAACTGCAGACTATCTGAATATACGTTCTCGAATAAATGAGCTCTCGAATAAATAATCCTTTGGTGTAATAGTTATTCGATTTCGTCATCGGTCAAAGGATAAAATTTCGAATAATTTAACCTTCGTTATTTTAAAAGTTCACAATTCTGTCGTTTCGAAATCTTTGACGTTCTTTATTTGGTAATTCGACATTTTGACCCTCACCCATTGGATTTCGTCATCGATCATAGGATAAAATTTCGAATAATTCACCCTTCCTTACTTTCAGCGTTCATAATTCTGTCGTTTCGAAATCTTTGTCGTTCTACATTTGGTCATTCGACAATTTGTCCCCCACCCGAAGCGCGTTCCCCAACGCGAACGAAAACGAATAACATTACGATTGGAATGTTCGTGCAGGCAATCGAACAATCCAGCCGATTGTTGTTCCGTGCTCATAAAGAGCGAGGGTTGCGACGAGGAGCCGGAAGTCGACGTCGAGGGCGTCGAGGGTGAGACGATGGTCGCCGACAACCGTGAAAGCAGTATCGAACCACCGAGGCGAAGGGATAGCTCCGATCCCGTCAATCTCAGCCTCAATTCTGGAATCTCGACTACCAGCGACAGCTCCCACGACACGACCCACAGGTAAGTGTCTCCACCGCGAAACTCCAACGGGCAACGAGGGACCCAAGGGAAACGCCGGAAGATAAAAAAGAAAAGATGGACGCGCGAATGAATTTGCAAACGCGCAAATTGACGATTCACGGTGGTATTGTTGCGCAGGCCAGAGAAGACGATTCTCGAGAGGCGAGAGTCGATAGAGGAGGCGGAGGAGAGAAGACGACAATTAGCCGCCCGTCTATCGCTCGGTCTCGAGCCTGGCAAACGGAAACCAGAGGAGATACCGATCCCACCGGCCGAGGCGTACGTCGTAACGCCTCACAGGAAACGAAGACCGGGATTTCACAACGCGCCGGCACAAAATCCCGCCTTCGTGCCCTTCAACCCCGGATTCGAGACACCTAGAAGATTGCAAGCGCCACATCCGCTGAGCGTCTCGGCACCTCCTTACCTGGTTAGTACCAAAAGAGCACGGTTGCGCGCTCGAATAGGAGCCTCGTGGGATACAAGGCTGGCCTTTCGTTAGAAACCGAAAAGTACCGCTTTAGCAACTTTTACCAGCATCGCTTTGGCGACTCGACAAGTTGTTGGTTACTAATCGCTACTAATCACTAGCGAATTAATCGAATGCCGGCGCTTTCTACTTACCACACTGAGAAAAAAAAATCATTGATCCAATATCATTGGTGTTATTGAATGACATTTCGTTTATTGAATTGTAAAATTGTTGGTGTAAATCATCGGATTTATTAGTCCAAACAAAACGCTATTGACTTTAATAACATGATAAAATTAAAAGTTTTTTTTTTCTTCAAAAGATACATTGTTAGCCAAGAACAATATATTATTGAAACTATCTAAAAAATTATCGCGAAGAAATTATATAGTTTTGAATGCATTTGCTGCAACGAACAAAAAAAGGGTTTCAATTCATAAGATGAATATTGTTGATTCGAGTACACAAGAAAAATCGAATTTCGCTCGTTTGATTCAGATAATATTTCTATTGAGTAAATATGTTATTTTATTTTTTTCATCAATACGATATTGAATTCCAAGTACATTATTCGTTAAAATATTAATATTTCATTTTGATTGAAAAATATTAAGCAAATGCCTGAATTGGTTGAAAAATTATGCGAAAATAAAATTTGTTTCTTGCGCATTTGGTTGGAAAAAAATCAACCAAATCATGGCCGAGCGCCAGCGAAATTATGTGTGTGAGGAAACCCGTAGTTCTCGGAGTAACCGCTAGAAGCCGCACGCGCGCACGTTTCTCGTAAGCGTAGCGCGAACCGAAAATCTACTTAAGGCCTAAGGCCACTGTAACGGTCCAAAAAAAAGGTTTTTTTCACGAATTTTTTGCTTCCAAAATTGAAGGTAATTGAAAAAAAACTTTTAAGGGTGTTATCGGGCATACATTAAACTTTATTATCAAATTTTTTTACAGCAAAAAAAAAACAAAATGGCGGTTCCACAGCTATCTTCCCGGGGCATGTTTTGCTTGCAGGGCTCCGCGGCACGCAGCACCACTGGTGCACTTTTGAATCTAGAACAAAAAAAAAACCATCAATCTAGAGGGTTATAGCTAGAGAATGTCGATCGGATTTTAAAAAGTATCAATTTTTGTGGATTTGGCGTGCGTTTGAAAAAAAAAATTGATTTTTGACGTAAAAAACGGCTAGTTTTTTGTTAATAAAAAATCAATAAATAAAGTTATTGAAAATCCCGATCGACATTCTCAAGATAATGTTAATGTTCACATCTGGTCAAAATTTCAAGTAAAAAAAATGAAAATTGTTCGAGTGATGCTGCGTGCCATTTTGAAAAACCGTATTTCGAGAAAAACGCGTTTAAAGTTTTGCGAATAGTTTTTTATTGGAAAAAATAAAAAAAAGAAGGTAAAAAAAAAATTTACCGTTAGTCTGCAATCCCAGCACCATACATTTGTCCTTCGATGGCCAAATTTTCGTCTGGCAAAATTTACAGTGGCCTTACCCCTTAAACGCCGGAGAAACTCTAAAGAGTATCGCTTCTTGGCCTGTGGCTAAGATCAAAGTGTAGTATCTGTTCTTATCAGTTGAATATCTGATATTCTCTCCATGGATATTCCATTGGATATCTGATATTCTCTCCACTATTATCGCGGATGATCATTCTAATGCTCACTTTTTATTTAAGATTTAAAACAAATTGAAAAACTTACGTCCCATGGCATATTCGTTTCGATGCAGTAAAGAAATAATTAATTCTATCGATTATATTTTTGTACGAAATAAAAAATGTTGTAGCAACCGCTTAATTATTTCATCTATACAACTACGGATCGTATACAGAATGATTTCAATAAAATATAATTTTATTTTAAGGATAATGTTGATATTCAGAAAATAGAAGATCTTTTTCAAATAAAATAATATGTTATTTAAATTAATCACATTTCTGAATATTTTATAGTATCGTAACAATCTCATATATCGGTGGCGCTCCGCAGCAGCACATTTATTTGAATCAATCAATATATTTTTTTGATTCAATCGGTTTTCTTTCTCAGCGCACGAAGTGTCATCCTCCAACGGAGGGACTCGGAGCTATGGGCTCGGGGCCGGAAAAAACAGGAATTTTCGTGAATTTTTTCTCTATTTTGAGGAGTATGGATTCTAGTAACTTTTACAATTTTGTATTGAAGAATATTGCGATGATTTGGGCAGAGCGCCGGTTGAAAAATCCCCTTCGCGGTAATCACTACCGCTCGCGGACAAATCATTCGAAATAAAAAAAAAATCAAACACATTTGATTTTTGGATGAAATTGTCTAGTGCGTGGACGAAGCATTTAATAAAATATTGATTTTTAAATAAATGGCCGCATTCCTAAGTGAAAGTTCGACTTTTGGTGAAAAAAAAACTATCTATCTTCGTAGATGTAAAACTAGGCGTGTAAAATTAAATTCCATCGTAAAATTTGAATTTGATCGGTGCAGTGATTATCTAAGATATCGTGGTCACCGATTTTGAAAAAGTCATTTTGAAAAAAAGACACTGAATTCATTTGACACGGATAGTACTTCATCCACCTGTCATTGACAACCCTTTGGTCGGTTTTTATTGAAAAAATTAAGGATACACTTTAAACATTTCTCAATATTCCTGCATAATTGAAATTTGGGAAATGTAAAATCCTCACTTTCGAGTTTCTCACTTCTGAAACGCAACACTGACACTTGTGCCAAAAGCGTTGGCACAAGTGTCAGTATTTATTTGATTTGAGAATATATTTATTCAAATTTTCTATTTTAAATATGTTTTTTAATTGATGTGAAAAATCGGCACGTAAGAAAAACGTATTTAGTGACGCCGAATAAATGCTGTAGTTACAATCACATGAAAACTGTCTCCATCCAAGTAAACATTTATTAATCGCTAATAAATTATGTTCCAATGTACCAATTTATTGGAACATAATAAATCGTTTTTTTCTGAGTGCAGGGTCTCCGAAGTTGTGCACTCTTCAAAGACCGCCGAGGCTAACGTTGCGACAATGTTCTGTTTGCAGCATGACAGATGCGTGACGCCACCGAGTGGATCGCACAGGCCGCCGAGTGCCGATCCAGCAACGGCGGCAGGTCTCGAGCCGCCTTGGGGAGCTTGGACGTTGCCGCCTTCGCGAGGACCGCCGCCAACGTCCACCGAGGATCCGCCCAAGTCGAATCCCGTCAGGGAGTATCGTTGCACCTATTGCGGCAAACAGTTCGGCATGTCGTGGAATCTCAAGACCCATTTGCGCGTTCACACGGGGGAGAAGCCTTTCGCTTGTCGCTTGTGCGTCGCGATGTTCAAGCAAAAGGCGCACCTGCTTAAGCATCTGTGCTCGGTGCATCGCAGCGTGATTGCCGCGCCGGACAACACATTTACCTGCTGCTTCTGCTCGCTGAGCTTCGACAGCTTGCAGGAGCTCATAAGACACTTGTCGGGGCCCCACAACAATTTGCTGTTGAGCAAAAATCTGCACGACTAGCGACGGGACTGAAGGTCGGTCGGCCAATCGTCTACGAACATCTCGCTTCGTTTCCCACCTCATCGTTCTCTGCTTTTCACGCTCCGATCATCGTTCAAGGAGCCGTACTCCTGTCTCGATCCGTACGTTGGACATGACCTTGGATCGTGACAAAAATGGACAAATTCGCCAGGGAACGATCACCGCAACGGAGGCCTTCGCTCAATGCGATGAAACGTGGAAAAGTGGCGGTTACGTTTGCCGGGACGACCTTTGGATAAACTCCATCGTCAATCCGAGTATTTATTGCCGCTCGCCACTTGGCAGGAATTTATACGAATGCGGAAAATGACTTGACAAAAGCAACAATTTCGCAGCCGAAAATCCGTACGCCACGCATTCGCGGCAGGCTTTTTGCGGAAGAGATGCAAAGGTGGACACCAGTCGTTCATCCGAGAATGGACAGCGTGCGTGAAGCTTTGCAAACTTTGAACGCTTCGAAAGCTTCGAAAGCTTTGAATGCTTCGAAAGCTTTGAAAGCTTTGAAAGCTTTGCAAGCTTCGAAAGCTTTGAATGCTTTGCAAGCTTCGAAAGCTTTGAAAGCTTTGAAAGCTTCGAAAGCTTTGCAAGCTTCGAGAACTTTGCAAGCTTCGAAAGCTTTGCAAGCTTCGAAAGCTTTGCAAGCTTCGAGAACTTTGCAAGCGTCGAAAGCTTTGCAAGCTTCGAAAGCTTTGCCAGCTTCGAGAACTTTGCAAGCTTTGAAAGCTTTGCAAGCTTCGAGAACTTTGCAAGCTTCGAGAACTTTGCAAGCTTCGAGAACTTTGCAAGCTTCGAAAGCTTTGCAAGCTTCGAGAACTTTGCAAGCGTCGAAAGCTTTGCAAGCTTCGAGAACTTCGCAAGCGTCGAAAGCTTTGCAAGCTTCGAGAACTTTGAAAGCGTCGAAAGCTTTGGAAGCTTCGAAAGCTTTGGAAGCTTCGAAAGCTTTGCAAGCTTCAAAGCTTTGCAAGCTTCGAAAGCTTTGCAAGCTTTTGAAAGCTATGCAAACTTTGACAGCTTTGCAAGCTTTGAAAGCCATGCAAACTTCGACAGCTTTGCAAGCTTTGAAAGCCATGCAAACTTCGACAGCTTTGCCAGCTTTGAAAGCTTTGCTTTGAGAAGTACGCACGAAAACGAAATGCACGAGATGTGCAACGATTGCGATTAATTTTCGTAAAAACGTCTCGAGCCATTGATTCTCAACCCCATCCTTCCGCCAATTGTCTCGATGTATTCGCAACAAGGCGAGAACTTTGCAGTACGGATTTTCCTCAGCTCGCACACGTCTCGTTTATATTGTAAATAGTTTTACACATAGTATATGCAATATATATATATATATATATATATATATATATATATATATTTAATAGATACGAAAAGGACATTATTATTATTTATTTAAACAGTTGCAAAGGGACCAACCTGACTTTCCACCGATTTCTGTCTTAGATAGTTGTTAGTATAGTGCCCTGCCCGCAATCGCTACCAATCAATTGACCGTCGATGAATTTTCATTCGAGGATGAAGTAAAAGAGAAAGAAAATAAACGATGCAATTGCAAAAACAGCTATGTCTCGGCTCTCACTCGCTCTCTCGATTGCTCGGAAAGAATCGCAGCACGATTTCTTCTTTTTTATTCGTTCTCCTCGTAGTCGATAAGCGATCAAACATTGACCAATTCGAAATCGAGAATTAACGCTGGGCAAATTCATTGCAACGACGAAAAGTTGTTTTTACATTGGTCGGAATTTTGGAAAATTTACCACAGATTGTTAAAATATTTGGAAAAAAAGGCCAAGTCCATGAGGAAATTGAAAAAAAAAATGACGAAAAACAAGAGATTGAGAGTTCGGGGCGACGAGAGATTCGTTTGCGCGTACAATGGGTCCAAATTGGTCGATTGGGCAGTGATTTCATGTGTTCATAGGCTTAAGTGCGTACGGGAGGTAACGCTCGCTTAGGAGATCGTCAAGCAATTATTACGTAGGCAGATCAACCGAACGATCGAATTAGGACGAACGTTTTTTGTTCGATTTTTTGTTGATTTTTAAATTTTTTTTTTGTTTTTCGGTAAAAAATCGTCGCTTCGTACCCAGCTCGAGAGTTTAAGTAGTTACGGTAAAGGCGACGATTAGCTTTGGCGCAGGACGTCATAAATTAGGTAAGCCTCGAGGTGCCTTTGAGAGCTCGGCCTAGCGTGGTATTTTTCTTCGAATCCGTTACGTATTTTATTTTTATTTTTTATTTTTTCAATTTCATCTCGATGCTTTATTTTCTTCTCCTCTCGCATTCGTCGCGAGGGATAAGTCTCTTTTTATACGTGCACACACATATCCGTCGGACTAACTTCCGGACGACGACGAAGACGACGACGACGACGACGACAGAATTAACGATTGTCGAATGCAAAATTTCTTTGATGCTCCGAAACGCCAATTGTCGCGCGAATTGTGGACGACGATTTTACCCACAATTTGTACATTTCCGCGCGGTTCTATTCCTCCATTTTTTTTCCTTCAATTTCACGACAAAAAGGACGTTTTTTTTTTTTTGTCACAGAGATTTCAAGACACAGCAGCCCGACGATTGAAATGCAAAATTTCGTCATCGCGATGCGTTGCCGAGGCAAGAAAAAAAAAACGTGTCCATGTTAATAAAGAGAAGGTAACTTTCGATGAACGAATAATTCGACCGAGGTGACTAATTTATAAGTACGGAGAGAAAGTTTGACGATGAAACAGTACAATAATACGAAAAAAAGAAATCTCGTCGTGCCGCATTTGTACCCCAAGCTATACACAATATAGAGCACAGTTATGATTACAGTTTAATTCTTGTACCTATTCTGTTTGTTTTTATTTTTGTTTCTTTCCGCAGCAGTACACCAAAGATATGTTCGTAGGGCCGTGTTCGAATGGGTGAAACTAAACGAGTTTATTTTCTCGTCTTGCGAGAGACGAGACAAGAAACCGAGTAAGGAGTATGAAAATGTACACTGTAACGTCCGAGTCTCAAGAGCGAGAGAGAGAGAGAGAGAGAGAGAGAGAGAGAGAGAGAGAGAGGGAGAGAGAGAGATCAATTGTTCCGAGAGTGAAAAAGAAGGAAAAATTATTTTGAAAAAAGAATTAAAACGAGTAGCAAAAAGAAAATAATCGAAACGACGAGACCTGAACCCTTGTAACGAATTTAAGACGATGCCTACGACAGATCGCTGTACACACGCATAATTAATGAGACCATTAGACGATAATAAACTCTGTTAAACGCGCCCCTATTTCTTTCTACCAACCACGTCCCTCCTGTTATGCACTATTTTTTCTTATATTAGCTTCCGAAAAACGCCTGCGTGTTTCCTGGCTCCTGTTCTCTCAGCCTCGCCACCCCTTCGAGCTTACTTTCGCGAATTATTTTCGGATCCCAATTTCTCCCACGAATTTTTGCATTTTCATTTTCTCTCGAACCTATAATTCTGTGTAAAAAAACGGAGAGTTACGCGAAACTTTTATCATGCGAGAAATTCTACAGTGTAACATCGCGCGTAAAGCTTTGCGAGACGAAAGCACGTATTGAAAGTGACAGACCCGAACGAATGTATTTTGTAATTGAACCTTCGCGAGCCAGGAAAAACAGCCAGCACAACAGTGAACGCAATGTGATACTAAATGATAAATAAAATAATTATTGTTTAGCGCGCGCGAAATCTCGCGGCGGGCACGAAAAACTTGCAATTAGCCGATCGTGGTGATTTTTTTAAGCCCTAGCTTTCGTTTGAACCTAAATGCACTAGAATTATTATTACTGTTTTAATTATTATTACTTATAGATTATTATATGTATAGAGAGATTTATTATGCATATATATATATGCATATATATATATATATATATATATATATATATATATATATATATATATATATATATATATATTTGCAGCGATCGAAGATTTTTTTCTTCGTTTCCGAGTTTTATTGTAAATAATAACGCACCGAATCGCGCCCAGGTTCATTTTACTTCCTCGTATTCTTGTGTGTTGCGGTTGAATTATCGACACCTTCATTATAACGAAATCAGGAGATACGAACACGTGATAATCGTTCATAATTCATTCGATAGTCAGGATCTGTACAGTTCGATGATGACGAGCGAGTGATCAATGAAATTACAATAACATGACAATCTTTAATGCTCGCGACGAAAAGAAAAAAAAAATAATCGTGTTTGTTGGAAACTTCTTGTTTTTTTGCAAACCCCCCTCTGTTCGTTCTCCTTTCCGCCTATTTGGAACGTTTGTACGGTTAATTTTGTTCATTCGCAAATCTGGGCAAACGATACAGGTTTTTTTTTAAGCATATTTTTCCGAGCGGAGTGAGCGTCTCCGCGTGCTTCTACTTAGTGTTCACAGAATTAAGGAGAAATAAATTAATTGAGAAGTGAGGAGAAAAGTTGGGGAGGTTCGAGTTATTTTTTCCCACGTTACCGACACGGTCTACCTATGCCTTCGTTATGCGTGGAAATCGCGAATGAACTTTGCGTTCCGATGAGAAAATTGTAATTGGACTTTTGGATCGTTTGAGATTTTACTTTTGTGAACATTGCTGTGGGATTAAGGTTGATTGATGGGAGAAAAGTTTTAGCAATCGGGCTGTCGTGAAATAACGATATGTTTGTTGATAAAAACGATCGTTGAATTCGGATTGATTTTTTTGGCCGAGATGAATGAGTTTGCAGGTATTTTTTCACAGTGGAGAGACGAGGCCAGTGTTTGAATTCCGAGTTCTGGGCCGTTCGTGAAGATGTTGAAAATAAGGGTTAGTATATTGTCTTTATTTTTAATTCGGGAGGCGATGCTTCCAGCCTGAATTTATTAAGGTAACGATAAAGATACGAATAAAATATCCTACGATTATCTCGTGGTATAAAAGTTGTGAGGGATTTTAAAAACCTTACTGCGAGTTGGAAAATGAAAAAGTGTACGATACGAACGCAATTTGTTGTGACCTATTTTAATAACAAGGTGCAAGGCGATGAGGAGACAAGAAACATTTTATAAAATAAAATATCGTAAAGTTGTTACGAAAAACGTCACGTACTTAAGGGGGGGGGGGGGGGGGGTACTTAAGTCCACTTTGAAAATTTCGAAAGATCGAAAGCAAGCAAGACTTGAAGAAATCGACGATGATGAGCAATCAGAAGGGATTTTGTACGGTGCAGGAATTGCCGATTGAGTTTAGGTAAGAGTTTTCCATAGTAAAAAACATCGAGGATCACAATATGACCCTCGATGGTTTTAAAATTTTGATTTTTACTCTTTTTTTTTGCGAAAAACTGCGAAAAAAACGCGTTTTTTTTACTTCTTTCGTTTTGCATCTGCCATTTTTTATTTTTTGATAAAACTTTATATCCGAGGATCATTTTGTAGGTGGTGTCATACTGAATGTAATGGACTTTGATTTTTTTGTTTCAGACAGGCCGTTGCCGAGTTGTGATGGAGCTACCTAGCCCACCTATTTTCGAGCCGTTACGTTAACGTTTGTGTACTTAAAAATTAATAAAAATGAATTAAACATTTAAAAAAAATGTATTTCAAGACTTTATTTATCAAGCCCAACAACTTTTATATTTATACCTTTTATAAAATCCTCAAAAAAAAAAATCTCGAAAATAGCCTTTTTTTCGTGTCTCCAAAGTGGAAAACAGGCAGTTTATCTTTTTTCAATTCATGCCCGATTTTTAAGAGCTGTGACGTTACGAGATCATAGCTGACATCGTGCGTGAAGAATCGTACGGGCAAAAATATTGATTTCGACAAAATATAGCATTTCGGCCTCACGACGATGGTCAGTTTCACTAAAAGCGAATAGATTGTCATTTCTACGACGTCATGCAAGTTTTTTTGATCCATCGTTGCACAGGATTTAACGGGTTACACTTAGCTCGTGGCCGTTTGAAAGAGGAATTTTCGTGAATTTTTTCTGGGAATTTTTCTGGGTTTTTGTTTTCTTTTTACATTGAAGAGTATGGTTTGAACAAGGAACATCACTTGAGTGTCCGCCTCCGATTTTGTTGAAACTCATATATGCGATAATGCATTCAAAACTATTAGATACGTATTTTTTTTATCTGCGAAAAAACGTCTTTAAGGGGGGAAACGACCCCTCGAAGAAAAGCGCGTAGCCCCTTAATATCATTTTTTTCAATAATTCTATAGTGATTTTTTTATCGCTTTACATTGAAAGAATTTTTGGTTTGTGTTTCACTAAGATCGGTGGACTGCTTATGGGTAAAACTGCAAAACTACCCCTTGACACGCCTTTGTTTGAGGGGTGGTTTCCCCCCTTGAAACCGTTTTTTCCGCACATAAAAAAATATATGTCTAATAGTTTTCAATGCTTTATCACATGTATGAGTTTCAACAAAGTCGATGCCGGACTCTCAAGGCGGGAGCCTGAATTAGAAGGTTAAAGAAGCGTTTTTTCGGGAATGTTTTTAGAAGAAGAAAAAACAAGCGAGGCCAGTAAACGTTGAGGTATCTTCTTAAGTATATTTGAAATGTAAAAAAAAAAAAAAATGGGCACGAAACATTCAATTACTGCAGATTTATCAGCCTATTCCACGTGCGTCTTGCCACTGCAGTCCCTAATCGGCGGGAGAGATGCAGCTCGTAATCCTTGACCGAACCAAATAAACCAATAAAATTTTCAATTGCCATATATTTTTCTTCTGGGTGAATTAAGAAAAAACTGAAAAAATCGTGAAATTAAAACTTTTCTCAGGTTTGAAAAAAATGTTAAAAAAAAAACACTTTAAGGGGCTGTACCAGTGTGAATGCTGAAAATTTTGGTGATTTTCGGGAATTTTTTGGAAGAAAAGCGCTCAACAAAATGTTTCGGAAAATTGAACATATATTTGGCTATATTTGACCTATATTACATAATTTTTTCATAGAAAAATATTGAGATCCAAGCGACTTGTGCACTGCCTTCGGAGGCACCAAAAAAAAAGTTCCTCCACTGCTGACATGATTCCGGCCGATTGAGTAGCTGAAACCGAAAAAGGAAAAAATGTTGTTAAGCTGGAAGGTATTTCCTGTACAATGACGTAGGGTTTTCGAAAAATATCAAAATCTAACAAAATAGCGTAGTTATTTAAAAAAAGTCTATTTTCTTGCCTATAAAATGGTCGTTTTTTTTCAATGCCAAATCGTCAAATTTCATCCAATCAAAAATATCCTACGTCATTGTAGAGTAAATATATTCAAGAGTACTCAGTCCAAATTTCAAGTCAATTGGATAATAGCTCTTTGAGTTACAATGTCAGCAAATTTGAAAAATCTCATTTCGAGAAAAACGCGTTTGAAGATTTAACTATCGATTTTTGCAAGATAAAATGATGTTGATATAAATGATATAAATGATAATGATATTCTTGAAAATATAAACTGTAGAAAAAGGCCAAAAAAATTGATTTTTTTTTAAGTGTCACACTGGTGTAGCTCCTTAACCTGCTATAAAAATTATTTAAAAGACTTTTCCGGCGACTTTTTAAATTCACTTAGAAGAGATTTTTATACTGAAGAAAATACACTTTGGTTTGATTTAATAGGTCGTTTAGTTTTTTTGCTATCACGCCCGCTAATTTGGAAAAATCGTGAAAATGAAAATAGGAGAAAACGCGCTTTAAGGGGTTAACCCCACTTGCGATTTTGAAAAAATCGATTTTTTTTATTGCATTTTTTTGAAGTATGAGTATCTGAGAATATGCCCTGAGAATTTCAAGTCGATCCGAACAAAATTGACCGAGATATGAGCGTTGAAAGAGAAGAATCCGCGTTGAAAGAGCGTTGAAAGAGAAACTTTAAACGCGTTTTTCTCAAAATGACATTTCTGAAGTCGGTGACCAAGATTACTCGAACACTAATGAACCGATCTTCTTGAAATTTTGCAGGCTTATTTGATACATAAAAATGTAGTCTTTATCGTTCGATTTTTTTTTTCGAAAACAAATGGCCATTTTATAGCCAAAAACGACATTTTTTTTCGTTAAAATCCAACCATTAACTTTGACTGTCCGCCATTTTGTGAAGAATGAATATTTTTTAAAATCCTTCGATTAAAGACTAGTTTATACTTATATTTGACTAAATCCATCCGCATTTTTTTTTCAGATCCACTTCGCCGCAATGTTGGTCACCGCAAACCGTGTATATAAAAACATTATTTCATTCACGGCCATTTGCCACTAAACAATGTAATATTTTTCAATAAAAAAATTACTGAAAGTTCTTCAAGATGTGTTCTTTAAGATGGTATATTGATCGATTAAAAAAGTTTTGTAGTTTTCTTTGAAAAAAATCATGAAAAAGGCCTTTTTTTGCGTTACAAGTAGGGGTAACGCCTTAAAGTTTTCAATGGGATGAAATGTCAATATCAAATATCAATTGCTTCTCAGCTTTTGGCCTTGTATCTTCGAAAATATTTACAATGGACCTATGTAACTTTATAAATATATTCCTCGATAGTTAATCTATCGATTTAAGCAATAAAAAAAACTATTTTTCGGACCTCCTAATTCAGGCCTCCGCCTTAAGGCCCCTGTTCTCTGCTCTCCCTCTTCTTTGCCTTCAAAACAATTTTACTTCTATACGACAAAATGTTTCCATCCGAAAGTTAAATCTTCCCCGTCGTGGGTCACAAATTCCCTTAATTCTCGTCCGTTCGTAGGTACGAAGTAGTCAGGACCGCAACAGGTTTCCTCTCCAAGCGTGATCGAACGATTTATCGAGAAAAAAAAGACACGCCGCGGATATAAAGTAAAGGTATCTCCGTCCAGAAGGCTGGTACAGCGCCTCGTCGGTCTCGGAATGTCTAAAAAATCATTGTTTATGTACTTCGAGAGATTATCGCGGGCCAACCGGCCGAGGATTTTGACGCCCCGGGGTCCGGTTCTTCGATTCCAAAGGGAGGCCTCTCTCCCGCAGCGGCGTTACGTATACTCCAATCTAACGGCTTCAAGTTTTACTTTAGTGAGAGAAAAAGAAGGACGAGGGGGAAAAAAAGAACAAGCGACATTCACGAGGAGAACCCGTTAACGGTTGTGGCTGTATGGAGTTGGGTCTGAACTTCGCTCCAGCGGGGCTTAAGTGCGTATGCAAAGCACACGGTTCTCTGATTCGATTCAACTCTCTCGGAGAATCGTAGCCAGAATCGTGTCCCGAGTCTTCCACGGTCGCATGATAAATAATTAATGATTTTCCGCGTACACGGTTCGACTTTTTTTTTCTCTATCAAGGAACTATGCCTAGTTGTAAAAATCGAAAAATCACTTTTTCCGAAATCGATATATGTTGACAGTATGTCATCAAATTTTGTCTGAAGATTTTAAGGTTATCGGATCAAAATTGACGGATTTATAGACTGTTATGTTGACGCCCGTTGGGACGCTTGGAGCGCCGTTTGAAACTTTGAGGCGGGATGTACATTTGGACGGAAAAATTTAAGCAATTTTGAGGGATTTTTAAAATTGAGAAATAATTGTTTAATAATTGTTCTACAATTAGTAAACTGTAGGTACACTTTAATAGTATATTCAAGTATACGAAACAATTGCTTTGAATTTATTTATCATCAAAATGGCGGAGCTGTGGCAGAGTGTTACAGCAAAGTTGCCGCGGGAGTTGCGAATCGTCATGCAGTCTAGCTTCCCGTAGACTTTGATTTTCAAAAAAATTCGAACGTTTGCTTAGTTCGAACATGTATAGTTTCTATTTGACGATAATGAAAATAAAGAAAATGCAATTTTCAAAAAAATCACATTTCACCCAACATTTCTGTAAAATTTGGATTAAATAAAGTAGTTTTGTTTCTAATTTTCGAAAACGAGTCTCGTCAAGTGGAAGGTAGTAATATTATCAATATTTCTACCACGTTTCAACTCAATTAGCTTTAAACGTTTCAAGGTTCAAAGGTTTAAAAGGTACCAACACAAATGGCTTCAAACGTTTTTGAGTAATCCTGCACGCCAATTTCAGTGATGCAGTTTTGAGAAAAACGCATTGGAATCCGCGCGGTAAAGCACACCTTTGATGGGCTATAACGTTTGAAGTTTTTCGAATTTCGCTTTGAAACTTTTATACATATCGTTTAATGAAAAAAATCAATTTTTTTATCGTTGCAAATGTATATCCCGCCATAAACGCTTTTTTCTCGAAAGAACGTTTTCAAAGTCGGTGAGCAACGTAAAGCTACTGCATCAACCGTCCTTTAATTTTTAGAGCTTTTTCTAGATGCAAAAATATGTTATTCGCTCGAAGGATTTTTTTCCATATGTATACTGTCGATTCGATGAACGAAAAATTCCAATTTTTCGGCAAAAAACAAGACTCTCACTTTGAACACGCGACATTTCTTTTAAATTTGTTATTTCCGAAATTCATTCGATTAATCATAGAAGAAACTAATATACCAACAAAATGGGTTTGACTTTTTTTTACTCGATAACCCGACTTAGAAGGGCATTGCTGTAAACCATTATAATTCAATACTATTACACAAGAAAATCACAGTGTTCTTCAGATGATACTTTTTCAAATACCTCATTTTCGTAGGGATCTATCATCACGGTTTTCTAAAAAAATCCCAAAAATGAGTTATTTTCGACTGTTACAGCTAGGCATAACATTAGGGGGTCAAAGTCGTTCAAGGTCATTCAAGGTCACCTATCAAAATGAAATACAAATCTGAATATCTCGGATCACTACCAAATATTTGATAGTGTTCCGTGATATTTAGATTTGTTTAATCGATACTGACCTTGAATGACCTTGAACGACTTTGACCACCTAAAGTTTTTATGCGGCTTGGGGTGTTTCACAAGATGGTTGAAAGAATGTACCATTCCATTTAAAAAAGCGGAGGCGACCTTCACTGTGCGTCAGCGCCGCCACCGAAATAAAAAAAAATGGTCGCATTTGATGGCCCCCTTCACACCGTATAACTTTTGTTTGGAACATTTTTTTGTGACGTCGATAATTACCGAGTTATTTCGGGTGGCAGAGATAAGAGGGACACCCTGTATGTATATATATATATATATATATATATATATATATATATATATATATATATATATATATATATATATATATATATATATATATATATATATATATATATATATATATATATACAGGGCGTTCTGTTACTATATACATGAGTGAATAATCGTGCAACTGTCGATAAGTCAGATCATGTCCTACTATATGCTGGAATTTCCGTTTAGTAAAAGTCCCACGGTTTTCGAGATAAAAATCATCTGCTTTTAGTTTTTCGCATGCCATTTCTGCAAATGATAACTTTTTTGGACCCAGTTAAGAAGAATACTCTTGGTTATTTGTTTTATCTAGAAAAGTCTTCTTTTTAACCGTAAATGTTAAGGAAACTTTATGAAAAAAGATCTTATGCAGAATTTTCATACAAACCAATTCGATCATTTGACTTTGATAGCCTGCGGTGTAAAAAAAATGTACTGCGCATATCGTGCCAATTAATTTAAAAAGTCTTTTAGTTATTTTCGATTCATTTCATTTGTATAAATGGCATGCAAAAAACACCAAGGGCAGATGATTTTTTTCAAAAAATAAGAAAGCCCAAAATCTCGAAAGGGTGGAACTTTAAAGGGAGGTACCTGAGTAAACGGCGAGAAAAACAGGTAAAGTTCGGGAATTTTTATCTCAAAAACTAATATTCCGATTGGATCCGGGATTTTTTTAATTGGAAAATATGTACATCGAGGTATGTTTAGGAATGCTGTAAAATAAATTCGTTGACTGGAAGCGATTCAAACGCGATTATCTCGAAACATAGTTTTCAAAGTCGGTGCCAGATGTATCTCGAAAACGGCTTGTCCGATTTTGTCCAAATTTGGATACAGCATTCTTCAATAGTTTTTCTCGTTCGCCACGTAGGATTTTTTTGAACTTTTCATTTTTGACGGAATTGCGACCGTTTTAATTTAACATTCGTTTTTTGTTCGCAATTTCCGACGATTTTGGATCGCATACACATTGCATAAAAAAGCAATGGTTCAATCAAATGAAAAAACCCCTACGTGGCGAACGAGAAAAACTATCGAAGAATATTGTATCCAAATTCGGAGAAAATCGGACAAGCCGTTTTCGAGATACATCTAGCACCGACCTTGAAAACTATGTTTCGAGATAATCGCGTTTAAATCGCTTCCAGTCAACGAATTCATTTTTAAAAATTCCTAAACATACCTCGATGTACATATTTTCCAATAAAAAAATCCCGGATCCAATCGAATCTTTAGTTTTTGACATAAAAATTCCCGAAGTTCAGCCTTTTTTCTCGCCGTTTACTCAGGTACCTCCCCTTGGCTAAACTTAAATTCCAGCATATACTAGGACACGATCCGGCCTATCGTCAGTTGCAGGATTATCCCTTCGCAACAGGACACCCTGTATACATATAGATCGCAAGAAATAAGAATAAATCATGTGTACGAGGAAAGCAAGACCTGCAATAAGGAAGAATTTCCTTGGACGACGAAAGGTTGCTCGAACCTCTTATTTGCCTGTGTCACGAAGTCTTCGTCGTACGAATGAATAAACAATATGGAAGTGCAGAACCAACGGGCTTCAATGAACCGCAGTGACTTCCGAGAATATCCAAGCAGGAACATCAGCATTATTAATAGACAATATTCATTATGATTATTGAAGTACGTAAATCGGTTGCGGCTTAGAAGCAAATGCAAGGGGTCGTCGTACCGTTATCCACAAGTGCATGCGTCCAAGGGCAATATTATTTCCCCCGTACGCGCTACCGGCAAGCAAAGAGTCGTAACTCATCCGAGTCATATTTTTGATTGGCGACAAAGTGCGCCCTTTCGTTTGCGAACGAAGCATCTCTCGAGAGACTCGTTCACCTCGTCTCTCTTCTATCTTTCTCGAATACTTTGGATCTTACGGATGTGACAGGTATATATTGGTTGCGTGTACGATCCTTCAGCGTAAGCGTGCCTGGACCACCGCAGCAGCAGACGACGAGTTTGTTGACCAATGGTCATCATCCTGGCCTCCGGGATTTTCTCGTGATTCCCATTCTTCCATCCTTCTTCTTTTCCTGCGCTTCTTCTTCCTTTCCTTCTTCTCGCAACGAATGGCTCAAGCTGCGACGATGCGTCGTCCAGGTACCGTAACTTGAGAGCATCGCACACACATACACGTGCGTATAGGTATAAAAGGCGTTTACACAATACGTACGTAAAAATAGCGTTGAATGTCGATGAACGCACTGCCCCCCCCCCCCCCCCCCCCCCCGCCCCGGCTTTACCGAGTAGAGGTGGACTGAAGTTTTTTTCATGGAGGGGGAAATAAATGTCCGGTCATCGCACCTGCCCTATAATGTATATAAGGAACGGAGTTCGTCGATCCTTGAGCCAGAACGTCCAGAAATGCTGAAGAATATCCTTTTCGTGTTGTCAGCTCTGGCTGTCGCCAGGGCACAAATCCCCAGCATCGGACGGTGCCCCGAATACGTACCGATGACCAACTTCGACATGAGCAAGGTGAGCCAAATCTTTCTTTGCTGTGCTAAGGCTTATCTACCCTTGGATGGTCGGAAAACAGGACTTTTTTGGGGATTTTTTGAAAATACTTATAAAGTCATGTAAATGAGGTTTGGAGGGTTGATTTTCCATGTCTGTAGATACTCAAACCAATCATTGATTTGAGTACTACAGACAGGACTTGAGGACCTTTGACAAAAAAAGAGTACTCGTTGGACACCTAGGACAAGAAATATTTTTTTTCTGTAATCTACATGAGTTTTTTTTAATTAAGTATACACGATTATTACGTAATGTCAATATTTTCTAATTTAGCATCCTTTCAAAAAAGAACGTCGCATTTTTACTTGAAAAACGGCTTCAATTTGTTCATAAAAATCGTAATCTTTAGTCGATCGTACAAATCGTGTGTACTTCGCTAGAACATCTATCTACGAAGCTACAGTTGAAATTCGAAGTCAATCGGTTGAAAATTGTAGGAGTGACGAGTCCGCCCGATTTAAAAAAGATGGTTTCAAGAAAAACGCGTTTGAAGTTTTAAAACCATTTTTCTTCGGGCTATGTTGGGCTACGTCGGGCTTCTTGGGATGTTTATACATATCATCGATATCATTCTTGGGATGTTTGTACATATCATCGATGTAATTCTTGGGATGTTTGTACAAATCATCCATGTAATTCTTGGGATTTTTTTACATCATCCAAGCCTACAAAAAAACGACAATTTTTTTTACACGTCTATACAAGGCCTGTTTAATGTACAGTTTTTCATAGGATACTGAATGATTGAAACGCAAGAGGATGGCTGAAACAAAGAGTGCTCGATTCGAGGAGTTGTCTCGCCATTTAAGGTCCAACAATTCTAGCTAGAATTGCAAGATAATCCTCTCACGTTCTATCGAGTCTCAGTCCAATGATCCGGTTTTTTTTGTCTGTACGCTGTTGTCGATAACCTGTACAGGTGAATTTCTAGCCCCAACTCCCGAAAGGTGCCAGACTGAAAGAGAGTTTAAATCGATAGTACGAATTGTTTCACCAAAGAATCATTTAAGGGGTTAGACAACTCTAGAGGCCGAAAAATAGGCTTTTAGGGGATTTTTTTTCAGAAAAACTACAAAATACATCGAGATTACAAAAAAGGGTGTTCATCATACATATCAGTGAATGTATACGATCATTTTTTTTAAGCGATTAATTTCAAAATGGCGGCTGTGCAGCGTTTATCTCAAAACTGCATTTTTTAAGTTGGCCGGAAACATAATTCAGACAATTTTCAACCGATTCACTTGAAATACTGAATATATCTTGAAAAATACATTGTCTATGGAAGTACGTAGGATTTTTTTTTATATCTCATAGTTCATTTGTCATTAACAATTATCTGACAAATTTTTTTCATTTTCCAAACATTTGCCTAAAAAATCGTCAGATAATTGTTAATAACAAATGAACTATGATATAAAAAAAAATCCTACGTACTTCCATAGACAATATATTTTTCAAGATATATTCAATATTTCAAGTGAATCGGTTGAAAATTGTCTGAGTTATGTTTCCGGCCAACTTAAAAAATGCGGTTTTGAGATAAACGCTGCACAGCCGCCATTTTGAAATGAATCGCTTCCAAAAAATTATTGTCTACAGTCACTGATGTGTATGATAAACACCCTCTTTTGTAATCTCGATTTATTTTGTAGTTTTTCGGGAAAAAAAATCTCCAAGAAGCCTATTTTTTCGGGCTCCAGAGTGGCCTAAGGCCTATAACTAGCTGGGCTTGGATCATCTTTTTTTTATCGGTATTATTCGTTTGAGTGCCGTCATGACGACGACGATATTGACATTTCGTTTGCAAGAATAAAACCGCAACTCGATGGAATTTCTTGCTTTTATTTCAGTTTCTTGGAGTTTGGTACGTGGCTGACAGATACTTTCAGATTTTGGATCCAGCCTCGCGCTGTGTGATGGCCAATTACACCGAAAACATGGGCGGCAAGTACCGCGTGAGCAACCAGGTGACCAACAGATTGTGAGTGTCACGTGCGCGTTCGTCAAATTTCTTCGATATCCCAACATTGAAAACTCAGAACTCATAGCGTGGTTTTTTATTCGCAACAGTACCGGCATCAAGAGAGTAGTGGAAGGTGAGATCCGAACGCCAACTACCAAGGCCGAGGAGGGTAAACTCCTTGTCAAATACACGGCGTTACCGTTGACCCCGGAAATCGAATACTCCGTTCTCGAGACCGATTACGATGATTTTGCCGTGATGTGGAGCTGTTCCCGCTCCGGACCGTTTAACGCCCAGAATGCTTGGGTAATGACTCGGGCACGCAGACCGGAGGGCCCGATTATACAAAAGGTACGCATCCACACGCTACTGTTGAGTGATCAATGGAAAACAACAATGACGTATGATTTAAACAACAATGGCAAATCGGTCCCGAAAAATCCAAAATAATGGAATAACGCAGAGTTTGTCTTTTTATAAGACGGGCGTTCATCGTTTTTACAAATTCGCGTTGAACTAAATTCAATGAAGAGAGACCAAATTAAAAAAAAAACTGACGTTTCACTGAGATCTGGCTTTGAGGGGTTAGGCCACTCTAGAGGCCGAAAAAATAGGCATTTGGGGATTTTTTTCAGAAAAAGTACAAAATAAATCGAGATTACAAAAAAGGGTGTTTATCATACATATCAGTGACTGTATACAATAATTTTTTTGAAGCGATTAATTTCAAAATGGCGGCTGTGCAGCGTTTATCTCAAAACTGCATTTTTTAAGTTGGCCGGAAACACAACTCAGACAATTTTCAACCGATTCACTTGAAATGTTGAATATATCTCGAAAAATACATTGTCTATGGAAATACGTAGGATTTTTTTTAATATTGCATAGTTCGTTTGTTATTAACAATTATCTGACGATTTTCGAAGCAAATTTTTTACTTTCCATAAAGATCATTGTTAATAACAAACGAACTATGCAATATAAAAAAAAATCCTACGTACTTTCATAGCACAATGTATTATTCAATATATATGCAACATTTCCAGTGAATCGGTTGAAAATTGTCTGAGTTATGTTTCCGGCCAACATAAAAAATGCAGTCTTAAGATAAACGCTGCACAGCCGCCATTTTTAAATTGACCGCTTCAAAAAAATTATTGTATACAGTCACTGATATGTATGTTAAACACCCTTTTTTGTAATCTCGATTTAGTTTGTAGTCTTTCTGGAAAAACGATCCCCAAAAAGCCTATTTTTCGGCCTCTAGAGTGGCCTGAGGCCTTAAGGGAATCCCATCGCTTCACACTAGTCATACCACTGATCAAACTCGAGACTTCTACAATTCATATTTTTAACATATGCAAAAAAAATAATTTGTAGTAACTACAATTTCCCATGTGTAAACTGTTGAACGAATTTTCACATTTAATTAGCAAAATGAAAAAAATTGTTCGCGAGACGAGTTTAACATCCATGCTTTGCACCGTCGATCTGTCAAAACAATGTCAGGTGCGGGGAATATAAAGCATTGTATACAGGCTACGACTGGTAAAAAGCGTGGAAAACTTGTGTCGGCGAAATATGTCGGTCAAAAATGAAATATGTGTGGAAATTCGAATGAGTGAGATGAGGTTAGGACTACATTAAGCTGTTGCCTTGCTGTCGCGTCTCTTTATCGTAGCAAGTGGTAATAAATCCAATACCGGAAGTTCAAATTAAACTCGATATTACATAAAAATTCGGTCAATAAGCCTAATTTTTTCTAAGAGCATTGGATTACTACAAGTGTTAAGTATGTAAATCTGATTATGTTTAAGAATCTGACGGATTCCCACTATTATATACACTTTTGTAGCGACCGGAAATGGGGTTTTTGCATGTCGTCTCGGAATTCCTTCACAAAAATACGCAATTTTAATTTTTTTTCTATGCAATTAGGTCGATAACAGACCCTGAAATTTTACAGAGACGATTATTAATATACTTAATAAAGCTGAAAAAAATGAAAATCCTATATATTGAAGCATCGCAATAGGATTACCTTGATGAATCGATCTCGGGATGAACTGCGAGAATGGAAAATCTGCCCTTGTATTTTTATAAATCATAACGTAGAATTGAAGCAGCGAATACGTAATAAACAAATATGTAGGGAAGACCAGGGCATAGCGAACACCGGAGGCAAAGCGAATACTCCCCACTACACGCAGCGTTTGCGCACGGGGGTATTCGCTTTGCCCGGGCTATTCGCTACGCCCGGGCCCTTTTCAGGCGTCGCGATCCGTATTCAGACACGCGACTGAAGACTCGCCAACATTGACCAATGGTTTATAAATGGACATTTTTATTGCGTTTCAGGCCTACGGTGTTCTCGACAAGTACAAGATCTCTAAGAACTACTTCATCAAGACGGATCAGGAGGATTGTGCCTGGCCCGACGAAGTTCCGACAACCCCCAAACCATCAGAAAGTTCGGTACCGGAAGCGCCAGTGGAGGTGGCCGAGGTCGATAAGGAAAAAGACGTTAACACGCGATCGGCTATTGTACTCGAAGAAGAAGCAGCCGACGAAGAAGAGATCGCGCAACCACCATCGATCGTGTCGGACCCGGAAAAAGTTGTGGTAACGGAGCCACAAATTGTCAAACAGGTCGAAGTGCCATCCGAGGAAATCGAGAAAAATATTAATCACCCGGAGAATGCTGGCGAACCCGTGGAAATTTCACCATCGTCGGTCCCCGAAGTAATATTGAAGGCTGCCGATCGGGCGAAGGAAATCGTGAAGAAAACAATCGACGAAGTCAAGGCGTTCGAACCGATCAAGGCGATCAAGGAGACTTTTGAAAAACCAGCGGAAAAGCTTCAAGAAGCTCTCGCAAATCCGGTTGAAACGATTCAGGAAGCACTCGCCAAGCCCATCGAGCAGATCAAAGAAACTTTCGAAAAACCGTACGAACAGATCAAGGAAACCCTCCAGGGTCCAGCCGACAGAATCAAAGAAATCCTGACCGCCCCAACACTCGCGAGCACCGAAACGACAGCCGAAAAATCAGCCGAATCCAAAGAAACGATCGTCAATGAGACGAAAGAAACGAGCGAGGCGAAGATCGAGTCCTGAGCATTTGAAAATTCGCCCCGCTGTTCGGAGGGAAGGAAAACAAAAAAGAGCGACACGACAACGACTCTGGCATTATCCCAAGTGGTCAAACGAGGAATCGTGGCGGATTCTCGGACTCGTAGCGGTTAATTCGTGTCATCCGTGATCTCGGCAGGAACAGCGCGATCGACCAGTCTCGTCCAACGAATCCACTTCTTTTTTTTCTATCGATTTTTCTTTTCTTTCTTTTGTGACGGAGAAAAAGGCTGCACGAAAACAATGTATTAAAAAAAAATAAGAATGTAGGGTTAAGAGGAAGAAACGACGATGTTATATTAATGTACAAACGAAAAGCAAAAAAAAAGTGTGAATAAATTGTTACATAAAAATACATGGAGCGAATTGTCATTGCTCTTTGGATTTGTCATCCTTCGATCCAATTGATGTTTTCCCAAAAGTCGTATCAGAAAATGTTCATAGAACTGCAGCTGTTATCTAGTCAGTTGCGCAATCAAATTATTCATAGGTCGAATTGTGTTTCGCGAGAAAATCGGTGGCTCGCCATATATCACGGCCCATAAGTCTAATATCGATATGATTGTAGAAAAAAAAATTCCTTACACCTGGCCTGTTCCGATACGATTTATCAGTATTTCCGCGGGATAACAAGCCTCGCCGATAATTCCTGAAAGCGCGGTGCACGCTATCGTTACTCCGTATTCCCAGTCGGGAGTATCAAACATCGCTGTGACAAATAAGTGAATAATTACTCGTGGGCTTGAAGGTCGAGTACAATGGTACGAATAAAACACGCGGCGAGATCTCCATGGCCTTACAATGGCGTTAAAATCTCAGTCGAATGATTTTTCTTTCTTTAATTTTTACAAATGCAACGCGGTCGCCACATGGACGAACGATTGATCGGATCACCGGATCACGTTGCGAGAAATGAATGGTTATTGTACAGTTGATGAAAACAAAAAAGTAACGAAAAAAATAACGAATGTAAATGTGACAATCGATTTGGCGGAATGGCTGGGGCAATGTTCGATCTGACGAGAAAAAAAATGTTCCTGAGTGACCCAGGATTGGCGAATTCGATTGTCGCGGTTGGGTTTCTTGAACTCTATTTACCGTTACTGACCCACTAACTGACAAATACACACCTTTCTCTACTTCTTACACACACGCGCGCATACACACATGCTCATCCCATAACCTCTCTGTTTTTTCGTTCCTACCAATGGGAAGCGAGAGAGTTCGCCACCTTGCGGAGATCCACGAGGGACAAATCGAGTTCTTCGGATCTCCAAGGCCAGTCATCGATACGCATCACGAACGAAAAGTTCAAGTGCAAACGGAACTTCGTAACGGAGTTGGTTCATTGCATATGTAAACACACGACTTTTGCCACGTAACTGTCTTTGTTTTGAAAAAGTCCTCTCTGGTGCGATAATTGAGACGTACTTATCCGAGTGTAACGTCGCCATGCCCAAAATTACGACAGGTGAGGCAAAATAACGAACAAGGTCTGATACCGTGAAAAAAAATTTACGCAATGTCAAAATAACAGAATTATTATAAATGATGGAAGCCATGGAAACGGTGTAATGTTCTTTCGCACGGTACGAACTAAGTATCGTTCGAAAGTTGACGAAAAAAAATGCAGTGTGAACAATGAGAAATTTATAACTTGTAAAGCTTTTTTAGCAGTGGCAAAATGGTAATCGTTGCCAAGGAGGGTCTGTTCCCCCTTGTGTTTCAATGTTATGGATATAATGCGAGAACCAAACAAACTCTTGCAAACCGCGAAAAACGGAATTCTATGTTCGTCGCAAACAATTTTTCGACCCTAGAAAACATTGTTTTTTTTTTCTGCAACGAGAAAAAATGTGCAAAAACTCGAAAGTATCCGTCATTATATTGTTCTCCTTTTGCAAAACTTCTACCATGAAAAAAAAACCTTTCCATTTTATTAAGGGGCTATACCAGTGTGAATGCTGAAAATTTGGGTGATTTCCGGGAATTTTTTGGAAGAAAAATACTCGATCAAATGTTTCGAAAAATTAAGAATATATTTGGCTATATTTGACCTATAGCGCATAATTTTTTCATAGAAAAGTATTGAGATCCAAGCGACTTATGCGCTGCCTTCGGAGGCACCAAAAAAAAAGTTCCTCCACTGCTGACATGATTCCGGCCGATTGAGTAGCTGAAACCGAAAAAGGAAAAGATCTCGTTAAGCTGGAAGGTATTTCCTGTACAATGACGTAGAATTTTCGAAAAATATCAAAATCTAACAAAATGGCGTAGTTATGAAAAAAACGTCTGTTTTCTTTCCTATAAAATAGTCGTTTTTTTCAATTCCAAATCGTCAATTTTCATCCAATTAAAAATATCCTACGTCATTGTAGAGTAAATATATTCAAGAGTACTTAGTTCAAATTTCAAGTCATTCGGATAATTGCTCTTTGAGTTACAATGTCAGCAAATTTGAAAAATCTAAAAAAAATCTAAAGAAAAAGGCAAAAAAATCGATTTTTTGAAAGTGTCACACTGGTATAGCCCCTTAAGGAGGTTGGAGCGGTCCAGTTGAGTCAAATCACGATTTATGAATTTTTTTTAATCAACCTCGACAATATGCGTACGAGGTATAGATTTGTTCTATAGATGTTAATTTAATGGAAAGTGTTTGATTAAAGTGCAAAATTACGCATTTTTATATTTTTATTACGTGAATATAATATACTATTTTTTACGTTACCATGGTAAGATTATTTTTTAAAATAAAATAATTAAAATAATATTATTCCTGAGGTTGAATAATTTTGTTTACAAAATTTTTAGTAAACTTGCTTGGCTATTTCATAAAAAATTATTTTACTTTCTTTGGACATTTGGATTGAAATCAGAATTTTTAATATGGTAAAAAAAGCGATAATGTTTTTGGGGAAATTTTTTATAACTTGACGTTATTTTTTTACTTTTTCAAAGTTTAAAAATTTGTATTACGTTAATACCAAAACATTTTGTGTTACTACCAACTTGAAAAAGTATAATATTAACGATGATTATTATTTCGAGTAATTTATAATTATGTCTATTTAAATATATTTGTCACGAGATTATTTATTATTACCATTAATCGATATTAAGTGCTGCCGAAATACGGAAACTTAGTGGACATTGCGGTTGGCAGCAATGCTGTTCATTCTCCAGCCAAAATCTGTAATCTTTTATCAAACCTTGATGGTCCAACATTGAATATGTATGGTTCACGATGGGCAAGATGGGTTTTTTTCCCGACGTTTACAAAAGTTTAGTTTGCGATAATGCGTTGTTAGAAATTGTTTATCTTGGTGCCGAATATCCAAAAGAAAATTACATCACCCGTAATGTGAAAATCTTGCCCATCTAACCGCATGTAAAATTTCATACATTGAACTATTTTTTATCCCTGGTGTTTCGAGATGAAAAATTTCAAAGAAATCGTATAGACTCAGTACAGTCTAGACAATTATATATATATATATATATATATATATATATATATATATATATATATATATATATATATATATATATATATATATATATATTGTTTGAATCTTAGAGTGTGGCTAACGCTCCATCCTCCTTAAGGGGAGGTACCTGAGTAAGCGGCGAGAAAAACCGGTAAACATCGGGAATTTTTTTCTCAAAAACTAATGTTTCGATTGGATCCGGGTTTTTTTATTGGGAAATATGTACATTCAGGTATGTTTAGAAATTTTTTTAAATAAAGTTGTTGACTGGAAGCGCTTCAAACACGATTATATCGAAACATAGTTTTCAAAGTCGGTGCCAGATGTATCTCGAAAACGGCTTGTCCGATTCTGTCCAAATTTGGATACAATATTCTTCGATAGTTTTTCTCGTAGAGGTTTTTCATTTGATTGAACCATTTATTTTTCATGCAATGTGTATGCAATCCAAAATCGTCGGAAATTGCGAACGAAAAACGAATGTTAAATTTAAACGGTCGCAATTCTGTCAAAAATGAAAATTTCAAAAAAATCCTACGTGGCAAACGAGAAAAGCTATCGAAGAATATTGTATCCAAATTTGGACAAAATCGGGCAAGCCGTTTTCGAGATACATTTGGCACCGACTTTGAAAACAATGTTTCGAGATAATCGAGTTTGCATCGCTTCCAGTCAACGAATTTATTTTATAAAATTCCTAGACATACCTCAATGTACATTTTTTCCAATAAAAAAATACCCGGATCCAATCGTAACATTAGTTTTTGAGATAAAAAATTCCCGAAGTTTACCTGTTTTTCTCGCCGTTTAGTCAGGTACCTTCCCTTGAGCGACCTCTACATATGCCTCCCAATAGTGAATTTCTTGATTACGTTTCACAACGAAAATAATTGTTCGGCTTGATTTATTTTCAAGGCAATTCAGCTGTATGGACTCTGCTACTGATGTCTTTGGGGACCGAAGTTTTGGGAATTTTGCCAGAATTTCGACCGTGTCCGGCCCTCAAGACCGTCGAAAATTTCGATTTACAAAGGGTTAGTCTGTTCACGAGTAAATATTGAGCTTGTACAAAGCGTCGACTAATGGATCAGTCCATCGTGCAAACACGATAACCGCTACGTCACGTTGCATCTCCATGGCACGTTCGTGCAATCGTTGATAAATCATCTATTTAACGTTTTTCATTTCGGTGACGAATGAAGTTTCTGGGAAAATGGTACGAGGCCGAGAGATACTTTTCGATCCTTTCGGTCGGAACCAAATGTTCGACCTCGAATTACACAATGAGCGAGGATGGAACATTTCAAGTTATCGAGTCTCATATCTCTACCATGTGAGTTTCGTCGTGAAAATGTTATATTCTGTGCTTGTCAAGATTGAAGCGATGCGCAATGCAATTATTATTATTGGATTAAATTCTGAGGTTTATGGTTTTCGGAAGTGCACGATGTGGGTCATTGTAAACTTATTATCATTATTATTATTATTGACATTGTTATTATTACACGTGTGTTGTTATTATATATAACAATAATAGTGTTTGAAACTTTAAAGTTCAAAGACCGAGTCCAGTATGATCGGCACAATCGTACCTGCCGGAAAAAGCGACGAAGCAAAGTATCACGTGCGCTTCGACGCGATCGGGTTCCCTTACACGATGTCTTACTGGCTGTTGGGAACCGATTATGACGATTACGCCGTCGTGTACAGTTGCACGAACATTGGACTCATTAGGTGAGTTAAAATCAATGATGATTCGTTGCCAAAGTGTCGCTGATCGCCGAGATAAAAGTCGAGACCGATGGCCTCATCGATAATTATTTTTGTCTGCCGTAGCTTCAAGAGTATCTGGATTTTGACCAGACAGAGGCAACCACGTGTCGCCGTACTCCAGAATGCATATCATATTCTGGATAAAAATCAGATAAGCCGAGGATACTTGTTCCGAACGGATCAGAAAAATTGTCCGGATAACTATTAACGGTTTTACGCTATAAACGGAAGCTAATCTTACAAACAACAGCGAGAAAAGTATGAAAATTATCGACGATCGAACAACTGTACGAGAAATATTTGCGACCGTCGAATTTTCGCAGAAACAACGTAAGACTGAAACGAAAAGTTGGGTGAGGGTCAAAATGTCGAATTACCAAATATAGAACGTCAAAGATTTCGAAACGACAGAATTGTGAACTTTTAAAATAACGAAGGTTGAATTATTCGAAATTTTATCCTTTGACCGATGACGGAATCGAATAACTATTACACCAAAGGATTATTTATTCGAGAGCTCATTTATTCGAGAACGTATATTCAGATAGTCTGCAGTTTGAGTCATACAAATACAGATTCGAACAATCTAAAATATTAATATCTCCAAAATGGAAAAAAGTGAGTATCTAATATTCGTAATACCGTCTATGGCAAAAAGCCATATATCGAGACTACAAACTTCGAACGTGTAGATCTTAGAAACGCAAATGATCGATGGTCCGAAATGGCGAATACCTAAATGGCGAACATGACATGGCTGCCTGACCCGACTGACCACTAACGCCATCTGCCATCTTCATTCTGAAGCGCAAGTAGTATTGCTCGATCCCAAGTTTTCGCTATCCGGACAGTTCGCCATTTTGGCCCATCGCTATTTTAACTGATCGACTTTTTGGTCCTTCGCTTTAATGAATTCGAAATTGTAAACTGTCGTAATATTTACAATTCGACGATTTGACGTCTCGAATTGTTTGGTGTATATGTACAGGCGAATCGATATTATATCTCTCATTATTTTGTTAAATCTGATATTTGATTTCGCTATAAATCAACTTCGAGATTTTTGTATTCACAATTTCGATTAACTATTTTACAGACTACCATAAGATTCATCTATCTATATTGGAACGTTCGTCATTACTGAATTCGAAATTTCGATCCTTCTGAATATTGATCGTTCGAGTTTCCGATCCCCACCCCCAAAAGTATGTATATTATTGGACGATGGAGGGGAAAGACGAATCGTGGTGTACATGGTTCGACGTTGGGAGAGAGATTTGCAACGGCTTCTTTGTTGTCAGCGATTGGAGCAAAATCGCGTTTCAGTTGCCTAGAAGTTATAGCATATATCGTATGATTCACACAATAATTGTTACACAACTTGCGAGGAATATCGTTTTTCTCACCGACGTCGATTTTGTTGAAACGCATGTATGTGGTAGAGCAGTGAAAACTATCAGACACGTGTGCTTTGTCGAAGGAAAAAATATCATTTTAAGGGGTGAAATCCCCATTAAGGCATATCATTGGGCGATTAATGTTAGGGATGGATACTTGAAAAGACGATAAAACCGGTACTGTGGATTGGGGTTACTTTGATCAATTTGGAAATGAAAATTAATATATGTCTTCCAATAATACCGCAAATTTGTTTTTTTTTTTAATGGGAACATATATTTTTATTAATCTTTTTATCTTCCAAATTACAATTTAAAATATTTAAAAATAATTTAAAAAAAAACAAATAATTGGTCGTGATCAAAGTTATACTGAGATAGAGGTTACTTTGATACCCCCCCCCCCCCCTTTCTTAATGAAAATCGGAAGTAACCCCATAAAGGAGCATTTTTGTACAAGAAGAAAAAAAACGGTCAATGGGATGAAAAGTTACAACGATTTTTATTCTTTTGGGGTTACTTTGATCGAACAAATATTATAATATAATAATAAATATTATAAATTACCTTTCAAAATCAACTTTTTTTATAAACAACTGATATTTTATAGTTATTTCTGCGGTAACACATTCGTAAACTTCAAAACATTAAAAAACACGCAAAAACACGTTGTAATACTTATGTCTACCTAGGTATCTAAAGCACAAAATGAGATCACATTGGTTTCATTTGGAACATGTTTCACTTAAACTAGGCCACGTATCAAATCGCACTAATCGTAAGACAAAAAATATCGAATAACAATTTGATATTTTTTGTCTTACAATTCGCTACTTACAACGAGAAAAAAAATACCAAATAACAATTTGATATTTTTTGTCTTACAATTAGTGTGATTTGGTATAGAATTGCAGAATCTAAGGTTAAGAAATGTTCCTACCGAATACATTAGGAACATTTCTTAACCTACAATTGAAACCTACAATTTAAAAAATGTTCAAAAGACGAATATCCCTGACAACACTCCGAGACTAGCAATAAAGATAATGAGTGGGGTGAAATTGATCAATGATCAATGTTACCCTGTCGGAGTGATCAAAGACACCCCAACGAAACAACTGTCACCCAAATAATATGTTTTTGAGGTTATGCCACACCACAAAGCATAATGGTGTAGTTTAATAAACACCTGACAAGTTGATTGTTACTAAAATCATGTCATTGCAACACTCAACTTGTTATCTTTGAAGTTATTCGAGCATAAAGAATAATTTTAATACGTTACTTACGTTTTTTATATTTTCACGGTCACTTAAACCCGTTCGTTCGTGCTGCTTCTGAGTGATGACATAAAGGGACGTTTCGGCTTACCAACCGTAAAAAAAAACTTTCGGTCGCGTTCGAGAACTGCGTCATTTGAATTTAAAAACGACGCAAAGTTTTTATCAAAGTAACCCCAGTCCACGGTACTCAATCTCCCGACCACTCTGCTATGATAGTTAAAAAAAATTCTCACTAGTTGCGAAGTCTTTTATCGAACCGAGTACCAATTTTTTTATAGATGCGAAAGAAAATATTTTTCAGTCCCTTTGCGTCATTACTTCGCCTAATCATTCGTTCGAAAGTCATCCAAACGATGACATGGATTTGTCGATGTAAATCGAAATACGATCTGGCTAGCGAACGATCATAACAGTATGTTTCTTTTCCAGTTCGTTCCCACAGATGGCACAATCGTTATTCTCATTCGTATATTTATTGTTTAGCATGATGATATTTATTTTGTACATTTTTTGTGCGATTTTTGACGTTACAATTAATGCTCTTCATTTTATCATTTTTAAAAATAGACTACGAGAAATTGAGAGATTTTTCATTTATTTATAACAATATTTCGTTGCTGTTTTGCGAATAATGAAACGAATTGTATCGGCAAAATCGTTTTAATTGACGGATGCTCGACACACAAGTCGATTTACTTGTACTTGCGTATATTGCGACTGAAATATAATTATACCTTTAATTCCGGTATTTACCAGACAACGCTCCATTTCATCGACTAATTGATCGACCTCATCGATGACGGAAAGTCCGGGCGGAAAAGAGCGCAGCTCTGACAATTCTTACCATTCATTCAGGTTTCAAAAGTAGATTTTCTTCATTTTCCGCGTCACGACATGCGACATGAAAACACTTGTGTCGAACCAAAATATGGGTACACGTATTCGATCGGGTAAGGTTCTGACCCCAGATCGAGCTTAGATTTTGCACAAACCTTCCTTTCAATATTTTAAGACAACCCCTAAAGGGATTTTTGACGACTCGCAATAGTTTTCGACATATTGAATTTTTAAGTTTTTTTTTAACGCGCGCCGACTATATCTACATCTGCTACGTCTCCGTTCATACCTATATATGTTATCGAGCTCTCCGATTTATCAAAAGAAAATACCCAAACAAACAAACCTCAAAAAACCCAAACAAACTCAAACTAAAAAAACTATTGCACTTCACCAAAAATCCCTTAGGGGTTGTCTGAAAATACTAAAAGGAAGGTTTGTGCAAAATTTCAACTCGATCGAAGGGGGGGGGGGGGGGGTTCCGGAACCTTACCCTTTCGATCTAAGGATTTGCCGTGTAATATGCATTCGGCGGAATGGCACCGGAATGTTTCGGCCCCAATGATTTTTGGAATTAAACGCAGTCCTCGCGAGCGTTTCGAAAGATTTCCCACGAGAATATGCGAAAGGTATCGAGGGTCAGGTAAGCAGGAACGGTCATTTTATGTCATAAAATTGAAAAAAAAACTTTTTGTCGACTTCCTTATCGATATCTTTGGTCGAATGGAATATTTACGCGCTCATTCGTAGCCGGTGAGTCATGCTCATCAAGTTCATCGATCGCGTAAATTATAGTACTTTTCATTTATCATCAGGTTGGACGCTTTTGTTTTCTCTGAATATTTGTCCATTGTTAACCATTGAGGAGGCTTCCGATCGCAGGTCAACTATACGGGTCTTCTCACTTTAGACTGTAAAAAAGTTATTTTCATGAATTTTTTTTATGGGGATGTGCTATTGATTTTGATATAAAAGTTGTTACCCTTAATAATTACACTTTCGAAATGCATTGATTTTTAAAAAATCTATTTGTGTAACCCAAATAAACTTTAAGGGGCTCTACCAGTATAAACGTAAATATAACCAATATAATGAAAATTGGGTGATTTTCGGAAGATTTTGGAATTTTTGGAAAAAAAAAGAACTCAATTAAATGTTTCGGAAAATTAAGAATATATTTGACCTATATTACATAATTTTTTCATAGAAAAATATTGAGATCCAAGCGACTTGTAGGCTGCCTTCGGAGGCGCAAAAAAAAAGTTCCTACACTGCTGACATGATTCCGGCCGATTGAGTAGCTGAAACCAAAAAAGAAAAAAATGTCGTTAAAGTGGAAGGTATTTCCTGTACAATGACGAAGGATTTTCGAAAAATATCAAAATCTAACAAAATGGCGTGGTTATGAAAAAAAAAAGTCTGTTTCTTGCCTATAAAATGGTCGTTTTTTTCAATGCCAAATAGTCCATTTTCATCCAATCAAAAATATCCTACGTTATTGTAGACTAAATATATTCAAGAGTACTCAGTTCAAATTTCAAGTCCATAGGATAATTGCTCTTTGAGTTACAATGTCAGCCAAATTGAAAAATCTCATTTCGAGAAAAACGCGTTTAAAGATTTAACTATCGATTTTCGCAAGATAAAATGATATTGATATAAATGATGTAAATGATAATGATATTCTTGAAAGTATAAACTGTCGAAACAGGCAAAAAAAATCGATTTTTTAAAAGTGTCACACTGGTATAGCCCCTTAAACGCGTTTTTCTCGAAACAACGTGTTTCGACAGCTTGTTGATAGAATCTTCGAAACTACTGAACCGATCCTTATGAGATTTCAATCACACATTATTTGCAACTATGGCCGTAGCGCATATCAAGGATTTAAAAAATATCACATTTACTAATTTTTCCGCCAAAAACGGTGAAAAAACACGTTTGTTTCTGTTTTTTTTCGACAAATATCCGCCATTTTGTCATTTCGGCATATATAAAAAATAGCGCATCGCTATAGCCATTAACATACTGAATCTAAAAGCGTTTGATTTTTTTGTTTCGGATAATCCATCTCCGAGATTTCATCAACAGCGCAGACCTACAATTTTTTTACGACATTTTTTAACTACCATTTTCGTCTATAAATAGTGACTTAAATACATAATGTTTTAAATGTATTTCTAAACTGTATTTATTAAGTGTAAAAACCACTGTCGTCGAATATCCATAAGTAAATATTCATAAGTACGAACATCCATGAGTTGATTATCCATAAGTATATCCATAAGTACGAATATCCATAAGTAATAGAGTGTAGAGTAGAAATGAGTGCCAGAAATGGCGGGAGGTGGAGGGAAAGTGAGTATAGAGAGAACCCAAACAAACCCAAACAAACTCACTTATCTCTACCTCCCGCCATTTCTGGCACTGATTTCTACTCTATGGATTCTACTTATGGATATTGGCACTTATGGAAATTCGAGTTATGGATATTTAACCCCAATAGTGACAACTCATATATCAATATCCATAATATAAACCTATCAAAAAATTTCATGATAATGGCCTTTTTAGCGTCTAAAATGAGAAGACCCCTTAGTCGACGCGACGAAAATTTCCTGATGCTCTAAATCGTACAGTCCCGAGAGGCTGCCTGTAGGCCGAGGCAAAGCGATGGTTCGTGGAAAAAAATCTTGCTACCTTGATCGACTCGTGTATGATAGCGGAATAAAATATTCCACTTGCACGCCGAGCGCACGCCTCCACTTTTAACGCATATGCCGTCCCAGCAAATATTCTTTTCGTGTATCGACTCGATTTCTTCCTCGAAACATCGTATAGATGTGTTCAAGAATTATTCCTGCTTTTACCGATACGAACATGCGCATGTGGTTGTGGGTTTCGTTGGGCTCACGTGCCAGTAGACGAATGTGGCCACAAATTGGAAAATATTCAAAACGTACTGGAGATGCATTCATTGAAATGGCGGCTTCGATGCCAGTTTCATCGATAATAGCAATACAGTCGGTTAGACCTGTTTAACCACAACAAAAGATTATGTGATAAAAAATCGTTAATATATATTAACGACAATAACGATAAAAAAGAGTATCTACGTAAAACTACCGGGATAGGTAGAAGAAAGAAATGGAATGAATTAGTCGAGAACAGCTGTATACCCCAACGTCGCTCATTATGTAACTAAGCATGTGGACATATTATTTCAAGCACACAATGAAAAAGCGTAACAATGAGGAACGAGGATAATTTCAATAGCGAATTTAGCTAGCGGAGAATATATATATAAGTCGTGCTTGATAGCAAGTTCCATGCCAGTCGTGTTTGAACTATATTTACGGTAGAAATTCGTACTTGTGACACCTGCCTTTTATCAACGTTGTATAGGAGTTTAAAGAATTCCGAGAGTAAGTAACGCGAAATAGCAAAATCCGTCCATATATGAGTTACACGATTTCTTTTAAGGGGAGGGTATGGGTTTCAGCGTAAGAAAAAAAACCACTTTTTTGCGATTTTTTTTCATCTATATGGCTAGAGTAAATTTATTGAAATTTTTTGTAGGTTGTCAAGTGTCATTTCAAGAACATTCCGTGAAATTTGTACGCGAAAATATTCACAAACAAGCCGGTGACAAAGCTTTTCCAAGAACGCCTTTGGAAAAACACGATTTGCGGTGTTCACTGTATCTCAGCTAGACATTATCTGAAATCAAGTACCATTAAAATTTAGTCAAAGTATCATCAAATCCTCCCCCCAACGGTCTTTGATAATTTTTTTTTTTCATTTCTAAATTTTTGGTGGTCATGTAAAGTGAAAAGTGCTATTTTTCACGAAAAATTCCGCCATTTTGGCGGTGGAAAACCCCCTCAATGTAAAAAAAAATCTCAAAATTTTATATGTAGAAAGTGTGTACCAAGTTTGAAATAAATCGGTCATGTAGTTTTCAAATGGCAGTGAACACGGACTTTTAAAAAGTGGTTTCGAGAAAAACGCAGCACCGGCTTATTTGTGGATATTTTCGCGTACAAATTTCACGGAATGTACTTGAAATGACACTTAACAATGTACAAAAGGTTTCAATAAATTTACTTTATCCATATAGATGAAAAAAAAATCGCAAAAGAGTGTTTTTTTTTCACGCTGAAACCGCTACCCTCCCCTTAAGTTCTACAAACCGAAAATAAGCAATCTTTCGAGCGAGAAAAGATGTTAGCTGGTGTCTTTTAGCTATACTGTCTGAACTATTGATTGCCATGCATATAAATTGCCGTCCATTTGCGAAGTGAAATAACGCAGAGCTGAACAAGTGTTAAATTGCCCAAAATACGTAAAGTTAACAACCGACGTTGGATCACGACACCTAACGTATCGGCTTGCAGGTGAACGAGCGCGAATATACACAGCGAAGTTCTGAGGTTGATTGGACGTTACTCGAGGACACTGCATTCGTGATAACGATGATTTGTCTGGTCCTGGCTGTGGGGCTTTTGGGCGTATCGTTTCCTACTGCATCATCGAAGACGTTGAATTCAGATTGTCCGATAATCCCAACTGTTCCGAACTTCAACATCACCGCGGTTAGTTCATCTGTGGAAGTTTTTGTATCAGCCGTCACGAGAAAATACGAAACTTTCCGAAGTCTTGATATTACTCGGGAGCAGACTTTATGTATATGTATATATTTTGGGGAGCTTTAAAGGGTAAGGCCACTGTAGCGGGAAAAAAAAGTATATTTTGGGAATTTTTTTAGCGGGACAATGGAATAAATCAAAATTCTGAAAAAGGTCCTTTATTGTACATATCATAAACTGTATAAACTATTTTTTCAAAGTAATATAAAACAAAATGGCGGCTGCACAGCTTTTCTTCGACGAAGCCTTTTTTTCATAGGCGCGCGGCCGGACCAACGGCACCTGCAATTTTTAATTTACAGTAAATAATTTTTTTTGATTACACATGTGAATAGCTACAGAAGTACGTAGGATTTTTTTGATATATCGATTTTTGCAAAAACAGCGCGTTTTTTAAATAAAAGTTCAAAATTCTCCAAAAAACATCGTCCGAAAATTGTTTATAAAAAAAAACTAATTGTGAATATACAGTTAAAATTTCGAGTCAATCGGTCGAGATTTGTTCGAGTAATGAGTGCGGCCGACTTGAAAAATGTAGTTTCGAGAAAAACGGGTTTAAGGGGCCAGTCCACTTTGGAGCCACGAAAAAGGCTATTTTCGCGATTTTTTTTGACGATTTTATAAAAGATATGAATATAAAAGTTGTTGGGGTTGATAAATAAAGTCTTCAAATACATTTAAAAAAAAAACTAATCCATTTTTATTCATTTTTAAGTACAAAAACTATAGTTTAACGTAATGCCTCAAAAATAGGTGGGCTAGGTAGCTCTATCACAACTCGGCAACGGCTTGTCTGAAACAAAAAAATCAAAGTCCATTAGATTCAGTATGACACCAGCTACAAAATGACCTTCGGATATAAAGTTTTATCAAAAAATAAAAAAAATAGCAGATGAAAAACGAAAAAAGCAAAAAAAAACGCGTTTTTTCGCAGTTTTTCGCAAAAAAAAGAGTAAAAATCAAAATTTTAAAACCAACGAGGGTCATCTCGTTGCGAATCATGTTTACAATATGTGGTTCAAAGGGGGTAGCCGGTTAAGGGGGGTCTGACGGCCCCCACCGAGTTTGATCGAATCGACCCAAAAACCTGAAAGAGGGCTGAAAAACAAAATTTTAGAGATATTTTTTAACCCCCTAAACCCTTATGAAAACACCGTAATCGCAAAAAATGCGTTTTTTTGATGTTTAATTTTTTTTTGAGCTTTCAAATGCATTTTAAAGCGGTTTTAATACAACCAAAATTTTGTTTCAGATGTGTAGACATGCCCTGAATTTTTCCAGATTTTTTCGTAAAGTTAAATCATGTGCAACATAATTTTAATGGCAAAAAAACCGTAAAAAATCGTCATTTTTTGTATTTAATGCTATGGTTTTTATTGACGTATTAATGGTAAAAAATCGTGCACCATAGCATAGAAAGCTACTATCTTCCTCTACAAAATGACGCTAATTGGGCTCAATTCGGTCGTCTCTAGCGTCCGAAAATCAAACTTGAATAAATTCCGTTTTTATAATTTGAGCATTTTCAGTTACGAAAATGACACAAAATCATATTTTTCAATTATTTTTTTTAATAAAAGTACATTTTGGGGTTTCTGAGGTCGCCGATTACAAATTTGATGTCAAAAATTAGTTTTGTCACATGACAGCTGTCAAAACGAAGAAAAAATATTTTAATTTTTGAAATTTTTTAAAAAAGCCATGGGAACGATATTAATAAGGATTTTTTAGGTCGCTGATTATAAATTCATTCTTATACACGAATTTTTAATCGTAACAGCTGTCAATAGTTATATTAACAAACAAAAAATTACGTATTATTCAGAAAAAAAATTTGGAATTCCCCGACTAAACTGTCACCTGGCGGAGAAAATCCCAACTTGTACCTTATTAAGCCACGTACCCGAGTGCCTAAGGCCACCGTACCCACGTGGGCCTTAGGCTCGTATGCCCCTCCGCACGGTACTGCGCATGCCCACTACGCACTGACGCATCGAGAACCCCGCTCCACGCGGTCTCTCTTTCTCTCTGTGTTCAGCCGCCGTCCAGTACACACGTCATGCGACGCGCTCTGCTCCGTTAAACAAATCTATTTGTTTTGTTAACAGCGTTTTTTTAATTTATCGTTTAACCTGCCTATCTCAACACGAAGTGATTGAAGCAGTATTCTAAGGTGAGTTTGAATATCAATTTAAATATCAATCAACATAAAAATTGATTTATAATCATAACCTCAATCTACAATCGTTTGCCTCATAGTCGACTTGAAATCGTACAGAAGGTGGCCGTCAACTTCAAGTTGTTGTTTAGTTCACTCACATGAAAAGAATAAAAAAAAAGCAAAAAAAAAACAAAACTAAGACGAAACGATATTTCAATAAAAAAATGATTTGGAATACAATAATTTATTTCTGTTTCGTTTCCCGATGTTTTCAACATTTTTTTTGTTTTGATTTACAATTTTTAATGTACTTTCGATTTTCGTTACTTTTGTTCTATTTGTTTTTTTAATTATGGTTTTTTTTTATTCCGGGTTTCAGTTACTTTTTTCATTTTTTTCAAAAAAAAAAGAATAATTTGTTAATCATAATAAAAAAAATAACAATGTTCTTTTTTTTTCTTTAGGAAAAACTGTGCGATGCCACCGAAAAAACGAAAATGTACGGCTGGTGAAAGGTGCATAAGATGCAACAGATTGTTGCGTTATGATACCGGAAAACAGAAGTCCATTTCTTCAGATGATGACGTACACTTATATACTAAACTACTAGGTAAACGAGTAGAGAAAGGTGACGTTTTATGTCATCTGTGTCGTTCCGCAATCGCTAAATCCCGAACGGTTTCACCATCGACGAGCAGTGATTCTGATCCTGAAGAAAATCTTCAGTTGGATTTTAATCCCGAAGAAAATCCTCTGCCAAACGTCAATCCCGAGGAAAATCCTCTGCCAGATGTTGATCGCGAACAAAATTCTGTCGATCCTGTAGAGAGACATTCATCAACACTCTCCAATTTGACAGTATCAGATGACACAGAACAATCTTCGGAACAGTCTTCGCAACAATTGTCACGGTCGGAGTCTGGATCTTCCACAGGACAGTCATCACAATCTTCTAAGGACCCTCCTTACGTTCTTCGTCCAAGAGAACCGGACTATGAAATGATCGAGATGCCTTTCAACAGAGTTACCGCGACTCACAAATGTTGTTGCGTATGTCTTACTCCAATTACGACATCTCCGGTTGTTCCGTTTAAAGCGAGGTTACAGGTATTTATAAGTTCACGAATTTTCATTGCAAAAGGCAATCGCTGTTGTCCTGTACATCTTATCAGTGAACGTATGTACGTTGACGAAATTTCAAACTTGAAAATATTTTCGAATACTTGTACTATCAGTTCTCAAGAGTTGGCATTATTTTTGGATGCACTGTCCAAAAAATGCGACAACAGTATTTTAGACAGAGTAGATGATTACAATTTATCGGCAGAGCGCATAAAATCGCTAACTGGATACACAGTTGGAGAAATCAAGACTCTAAAAAACATGTTGGTCACTTTGCGAAATTCTCAAAATCGCAGTATTAATCAAGCTCTTTTAATATTCCTTTTTAAATTAAGAACTGGAAATTCCAACACAATCACTGCGTCAATTTTCGATATCAAATCTGAACAACTAGTATCTGCTTATTGCAAATCGGTTTTGGATTCATTCGCGAAAGACGTCTTTCCACTTCGTTTCGGAGCTCGGGCATGTTCTCGCGAATATTTAATTGCTAATCACACGTCGCCTTACGTAAAAAAATTACACGGATTTGAAGATCGCCTGCTCTTGATTGCTGATGGTTCATACCTTCGACACCAAAAAAGTAGTAATAATTGTTACCAAAAAAAATCTTTCTCTGGTCAGAAAAAGTGTCCACTCTGTAAACCCTTCACAGTTTGTGCCACAGATGGATATGTAATAGATGTTTACGGACCGTACGAAGCAATTGTGAATGATGCGAAAATCTTACAACATGTACTAAGTGATCCGAACGGCTTGAGATCAATCCTCAAAAAAGGGGATGTTTTTATACTTGACAGGGGGTTCAGAGACGTCAAAGATTGGTTAGAATCTCAAGGGTTCGTTGTGTTGATGCCAGCGTTGAAAGGCAAAAGAAAGCAACTTCCAACAAATGAAGCAAACGAAAGTCGATTTGTTACGAAATTGAGGTGGGTGGTAGAGGCTGTCCACGGTATAATCGGTAGTAAATTCAAACTCTTGCATAATCAGTTTAACAACAACATGTTGGATTCAGCGATGCTTTATTGCAAAGTAGCGAATTTTTTGGTTAATGAGTTTGGAAAAAGACTGAATTGCGATACCGATTTACAAGATCAAATTGCCGAGCAAATGTTGAAAAGAAAAGACGTTGACAATTCTTTAGCGAAAGTTGTGGAAGAACAAAACTGGAATAGGAAGAAAAGGATCTTCAAACCGTTAACATCAAATGACGTATTAGACTTTCCGGAAATGACAGAGCAAGATTTGAAGATCCTTTTCACTGGCTCGTACCAGTTATCGCAAACTGTTTCATACTTAGCTGAAATGTATACCGAAGAAGGACTTTTGAATATGCAATACTTGTTGGAGGACGATACCATTTTGAAATGTGAAGTTAAATCAAGACATATAAACAAGAAAGTATACAGATGTTACGTTCAGTACGACCCTAACAGTATTGGATATAACGGTATAAAAAACTACGTATGTGATTGTGCAAATGGGCTAAGAACTGTTGGTTGCTGTGCCCACGTTGCAACAATCATTTACTTTTTAAGTCATGCACGGTATTTGTCCAAAATCATCCGCCCAGCTCAAATTCTAACGAATCTATTTCACGTTGATAATGTCGAACCTGTTATTGAAGAACACAGTGACGAAGATTAACAACATAACAATCATGTTGCAATGTATGTATTACTTGTGTCTGTTTAATGTATATATTAGATGAATGTATGTAATATTATTATAAATAAATAGATTTTTTAAAATACAATGACTTTTAATTATTGAAAAAACCGAAATAGCAAATACCATTTTCATTTGATGACATGTGTGATTTTTTTTTTTGTTAGCTGTTTGACATCAAATTTGTAATCGGCGACCTCAGAAACCCCAAAATGTACTTTTATTAAGTAAAATAATTGAAAAATATGATTTTGTGTCATTTTCGTAACTGAAAATGCTCAAATTATAAAAACGGAATTTATTCAAGTTTGATTTTCGGACGCTAGAGACGACCGAATTGAGCCCAATTAGCGTCATTTTGTAGAGGAAGATAGTAGCTTTCTATGCTATGGTGCACGATTTTTTACCATTAATACGTCAATAAAAACCATAGCATTAAATACAAAAAATGACGATTTTTTACGGTTTTTATGCCATTAAAATTATGTTGCACATGATTTAACTTTACGAAAAAATCTGGAAAAATTCAGGGCATGTCTACACATCTAAAACAAAATTTTGGTTGTGTTAAAACCGCTTTAAAATGCATTTGAAAGCTCGAAAAAAAATTAAACATAAAAAAATCGCATTTTTTGCGATTATGGTGTTTTCATAAGGGTTTAGGGGGTTAAAAAATATCTCTAAAATTTTGTTTTTCAGCCCTCTTTCAGGTTTTTGGGTCGATTCGATCAAACTCGGTGGGGGCCGTCAGACCCCCCTTAACCGGCTACCCCCTTTCAAGAGAATCGGTTTATTAGTTTTAGAGATACGATGGAGCTAGATTTTGAAAACGTTGTTTCGAGAAAAACGCGTTTGAAGTTTATACTATGAAAAACTCTTACCTGAACTCAATCGGCAATTCCTGCACCGTACAACATCCCTTGTGAGTGCTCATCATCGTCGATTTCTTCAAGTCTTGCTTACTTTCGATTTTTTTAAATTTTCAAAGTGGACGGGCCCCTTAAAGTTTTCGGTATGGAAAAATCATTGATAAATTTTATATACCTTCAGTCAGCCTGCGCCATACACATTGGCCTTCCAAATTAACGTCCTGCTCGAGCTCTTCTTTTCTGTACGATTTCAAAACTATCGGTGCCGTTCTTGCAGCGTCAGATAACGATTGCTCTGTATGCTTGATGCGTTGCTCGTCCACCTCCAGGCACTTATTATAGCTGTTAGGCCCGATTTTCATGCACATAGCATCCATTATGTGCATAATTGATGAAAGGCCTTCGTTATATGCACAAATGGAAATATTTGTCGCCCTTTTCAATGCCGAACGGTGCGTAACTGACGCTACGCAGACTCTTGTCTTATGTGTCTGTGAAAAATAACGACATCTGTAGGTAATTCAGGAGAACGAATTTTAAAGGCTCTTCAGGTGTAAAATACTTTTCTCGCCTGGTGCCATTTACCTTTTTGCCGCAGTGCGCCATAGTGATCATGAAAGTCCGATTGCATCGGACTGAGAGGGGCTGCGCCAAAATTCAAAATAGAAGTATTTTGACATTTTCCCCACCTTAATTCGTTGAGTATGTGATTTTAAAGATATTGAGGCCTCTTTTAAGAAGAAAAAAAACGATATTTTAACATTTCTACAGTGGCCTTAACCTTAGATATTATCCTTAATACCCAGATGGTTTGAATCGATCCATTATCTATAAAAGAGGCAGTACTGATTGTTACGTCTCTCTTGTATTCTAGTACCTAGGCCGTTGGTTCCTGCGAGCGAGATACAGAGATCCCATGTTTGACAATATCATATGTGTTACCTCCGACTACGCCAGCAATGGACAAGACGCAATATCTATCACGAACGATGGCATCAACAAGAAGTAGCAATGCATACATTTTTCGTTTACTCTTCTCTCTCTCTCTCTCGCTCTGTCGCTTTTTTAACGCTGGCCACCTTAAGTCGCAAGCACAGAATAACACTGTTTACATCGCGGATCAATAATTCGCAGGACCGGAAATCGAAAAAACATGACCGCAGTCGCCCGCGTTGCTGATCCAAATGATGCCTCCAAATTAAAAATCTCATTCCCGACAATTCCATCAATTAAAGAGGCGGACTTTTGGGTTTTGGACACCGACTACAAAACGTACGGTATCGTTTACACATGCACACCCACGGGAAAATCCAGGTGAGTCAATCACAAAATACATATGTGTATAAATACCCGAAAATATGTATTTGACAGTTTGCAAACCCAACTCTCCAGTTGAACTAAAAATATCATGGGCATTGCCTGCGTATTTATTAGCTTAATCGATATTTGTTTTTTAGTCGTCAGCGAGCATGGATCTTGACGAGAGAACGACACCCTTCAGAAGATACTATCCGCACAGCGATGAAATCTGCAGTTGAGCACACCCTTGAAAAATCCTGCTTTATACTGAGTAACCCGGCAGAATGCGGGAAATAACCTATTCGCCACCGTCACAAAAGTTCGCTTTTAAACATTCGTGTATGTAAAAGTTCAACACTGCCCGGTGCATGGTGCTATAAAATTCAATAAGCTCGTCGCCCTATTTGGTCCAACTTCAATTTTGTATCAGATACCGAAATAAAATATATCTATATATATATAATGCAGCAATAATTGCAGTTTATATTTTCTTATTATTACTGAAGACCTGGACCGATAGAATGGACACAATCTCCCTCGAAGCTCATGCTCATTTGGAGAAACAAAAACCTGTCAGATGTGAACACGGATCTGCTTTATTTACAATATTTCAAAACATTATGCCATCAATTTTCATTGAATTATTCGTATCTCGAGGCAACGTCAAAATCACTTTTATGCATTTGCCGTAAATTGGAAATTATTCTTGATGGATATTGATGAATGGTGTTACTGAAAATGTGGGAAAACATATTTAGTTGAAACAAAACCCGAAGTAAACCATCAGAAATGATATAATGTCTGAAAGAAACTGTTTTGTTTTTTATGGACTACAAACTCTCAGTCTCTAGATTAGCGGAAAACACAATTTCAAGGCGTGCAAACGCTGGTGAAAAACAGGTAAACGTTTCAGGCGTCATAGACGACACGAAATGAAACTGGAATCAATGGATTGTAATGTTTCTTAATTCCCATGCTTATTACTAAACGATAATTGACATGCTATTACGTACTTAAAAGTTACATCATTATCAAATATATATGGGGACATTCCAAGTCAACTCACGTGGCCATCGGCCAGACCCCCTCGGATTCAGTTGACGAATTTTTTCGGGCATATTTTGGTCCAAAAAAAGAGGTTATTTTTTTCAGATTTTTATTACTTGTTTTACCCCACAAAATAACTTTTTTCCATAACTTTTGAGTAAAATCTAATATAAACCAAGTTTGAAATTCTGAAATTCTTTTTATGTAATCTAGAACTAAAAAAAAGTATTTTCATCATAGTTTGAGAATGCGCTGAGAATAATTTTTTTTTTAATTGAAGAAACAAAAATTCCAAATCTTGGAAATGAAATATATGAATGATGGTTCCCTGTGGAAAAAAAAAGAAAAATAAATAATATTTCGTTCGAAAAAATGTTTTCCTATATTTTGAGAGTAAAACGCTGAAAATTCGCCCAATAATGAAAATAAGATTGAAAATAGCTATTCCACTAATGATTCTCTCAGATTGTTCATAAAATTGCCTTGAGTTTTAGCAATAAATGCGTGCCGCAAGAGATGCTAACTCTTTTCACAGAACTCATTCATGAAATCAGAAGAGTCTTAAACAACGGTTTCTAGAGTTGTCCGTGTCTCCGTTACCCACTGCTTATAAGTCACTTGAGAAATTTCATTGGCCTAGAATAATTTACTAAATCATCTTTTCCGGGGCAATTTGAACAACATCCGACGTGACCATTATCAGTTGCTTGCGAGCAAATGATCGTCCTAGAGCAATCTTGATAATTGACTATCGGCAACATACTGTTTTCGTTAATTTTTTAAGACCGCAACGTGAAATTAAATTGAATTTTGTTTATGTTTAATAAACAAAAAAGAGTTTTGAATATGATTGCAATCAATTTAACATAAATCAATCCATATTATCATAACCTGATATCGTCAACTTAATATTCTGATGGATCGAACTACCGCACGCAGTGTGAGTACCACAGGCTCCTGCTAAGATACAAAATTCTGGTCTCATTGCTGCAAAGGTTGAAAAACCCATTTTGATATCAAGATGCTCAGCTTGGAAACTCCTGAATAGTTCCTTTAAATTGGAAAGAATAACTTTTTTTTGATATGGGTTCGTTTTCCATTGATACCTCGAACTGGCACATAGTCCTTCTTCACAGGCATCGTCGAACTGTTAGTCTCATCATTGAAAAAGCCTAACACCATTTTTTTCCTTTGTTCAGTAATTTTCTTCCCTGCAATAAAAAAAAACGTTACAATTCAAAAAATCTACGAACTAGTAGTTACTCGTAACAGTCAACAATTTATTCATTCAAATTGATGAAAATATACAAAGGCAAACCTTGTTTAGGGTCTGGAGGAGAAGGTGAATTTTTCTCTTAATGTAGAGAGCAGTTCTCGAAAAATGACGAGCGTTATCTTTGTCAGTAGCATTATATTCAGTCTTAAGATGACAAGCTCCAAAATATTGGATAAAATTTGAAGATACTTGATCGGCTTTTTATTGAACATAATTATCATATCTAGCTTTTTTCGCATACTGGTGAGCAGTTCACCAGTTCCAAGGCTTCATTTATGGCGGGCATTTTAGTATCCAAGCTGAGGCTAGGCAAACTGCTTTTTTGCATTGAAACGAGCTCGGATGAACCACTTCTATGACTCAAATGTCAAGAACTTGTATTTACAAGTTCAATTTCAATTATTACTATAAATAAGTTTTTTGAACAATAAACAAGCGTATGAGAAAGATAGAATAAATGTTACTTCATATCATATCCAGTAACTTTGTGGAATCACATATTTGTATGATTAGATTTTTTATCTAACACAATTCAATCGAATTATGACTATTTTTAAGTCACCCTGTCTGGCATCAACATTAGAACCAATGTTATCGACTTGATCAAAGTCCATCGAAGGGTTGCAAATGGTTTTAGAACTGGAATCACGATCGCAATCGCGGGAATCTGAGCCTTCATTATCTGTATTTGTTTTTTTCAATCGTTTCTTCGTCGCTTGTGCTACTTTCATCACTATTTTCATCATGGTGTTGCGGAATAAACGTTGGTTGAATGTTTGACAATTTTTGCCGACCCGATAAAAATACAAAAAATAAACCATTGATATTCCATTTGGCTTTAATATTTTTAGACACTGCACGTAGACCCGTAGTCTCTCGATGATTTTTTTTCTCCAAATGGATTGAAGCTACGATCACCGTATGGTAAAGAGGCCATCATAAAAATAATATTAATTTGATTGAAGTTTCAATGAATACGACAATATCAATGAGATATAAACAGTGATAAAGTTAAGTAGCACTAGAATAGTACATCAATAGCTGTTTCGACTTTCACACAGCTGTGAAATGACATCGATAGAGGAAGAGAGAAAGAGGACAAAATTGAGCCATCGACGTGCACTCTGGTGGGTGGAACTGAGTAGTTTGAATGCGGGGGAAATTTAACCAGCGTTTTCTCAAGGCTCCTCAATGGTGGAGGAATTTTAATCTATACCCACTGAATCATTCTATTTTATTGTTTGTTTCAAATAAAATAGCCTTTTTCAATTTTATTGTAATTAGTGGGCGAATTTTCAGCGTTTCACTCTCAACATATAGGAAAACATTTTCTTCTACCAGGAGATGGTTGTTTTTTCTTTTTTTTCCCTACAGCAAACCACCATTGAAATGTCCAATTTTTTAAATTCGGAGAAAATATTTTCTTCTTTAATGAAAAAAAAATATAAATTATTCGCGGCCCACTCTCAAACTATGATGAAAATACTTGTTTTTATATCTAGATTTTATGAAAAAAAAATTCAGAATTTTAAATCTGGTCGAAATTAATTTTTACTCAAATATTGTGGAAAAAAAATATTTTATGGAGTAAAACAAATGATAAAAATCACATAAAAATCTGAAAAAATCACACATAAAACTCTGAAAAAAATAACCACTTTTTTACCAAAATATGCTTGAAAAAAATCGTCAACAGGTCAGGGGGTCGGCCGATGACCACGTGAGTTGACCTGGAATGCCCCATATTTAGATAAAACTTCACTATAATCGAGAGTAATATACGTAATCAATGCCGTGGTAATCTATTATGCTATTATCAAGTATCATACCCTGTAGCACTACCATCACGTGTGTCTCTCGGACTTTGATAACGCGATATAGCCCTGAATAAAGTATTTAAAGACCGGCATCAGAATAGAAAAAGTACAGACTTGATCTGCCCGTCCGTTCAAACATTTCATTATACCTACTCGTCGCCACGATGTTTTACGCAATTTTGTCTCTCTGCGTTTTGAGCGGTGCTCTGGCTCAATCACCAGGACTGGGCAGATGTCCCGCAGTGAAGACGATCGAAAGCTTTAGCATTTCTGAGGTAAGATCAATTATATATTAACATCTATATTAACATTCTCTAACCGAGAAATAGTAAATGAATGGTCCTGAAAATGTTACTTCCCGTGCCTCATTGCATTATTTATTAACATTTCAAGCCGAGAAATAATGAATGAATCTATCTGAAAATTTTATTTGGTGTGCCTCATTGCGTTAAAGGTAAAATCGAGCAGCCTGAGGAATCAAAAAACTTTGAATTCAGTGTACGTGAAATAAGAACTAGACATTCAGTTGAAAAACGAAATAAAATACGTGCGCGTATATAACCCCAATTTTAACCATTAATATTGTTATTAATATCATTCGAAAATAAATGTGTACCTGGTTTCCCGCGAATTGGTATGGATTTGTGATTTTACAGTGTGTGCAAGATGATTCTATGATTATAACAAACGTGCAAGGTAGAAAAGATAATGTTTAGTCGAATTGACGACGGTCTTCTGATAACGCAACTGCGTTATGACTGCCCGCATAATACGCTATGTTTACTTTCACTATTCGTTTGGTAAACGACCGTGGATTTTTCTTTGATTGTACGATTGATGGTTGACCACTTAGAGGGATTAATTTTCTTACGGGAACGGATAGTATCATGTCGGAAAATGCCAAATAGATCAAACTCAACGCACCAACGGATCTGGTCTTCTACTTCAAACGGCATCGAACATTTTTGCTGGATAATTCAAAATTCAGAAACTTCCGAGCAAATCCGTCTTTGAGAAATAAAACAATATTTGAATATGGATGAAGAAGAAATTACATAAAGATTTTCTGCACTATCGTCAATGTGTCATTTTTTCAGTATATGGGACGGTGGTTCGAAGTAGAACGATACTTTTCAACGTTCGAGATCAATAGTAAGTGCAACACTGCCGATTACATCCTTGGTGAAAACAGCACGATTAAGATGGTCAACACCAAATCCACCCTCTTGTAAGACCAATATACGTTATTATAGTTTCAAGAAGTTCACGTGGAACATTTCGATTATGGGTATAAGAAAAAAACGATTTTGCAGTACCGGAAAGCCCCTGAGCTACGAGTTTTCCGCACGTACACCAGATAACGAAGAACCGGGCAAGCTGAAGATCAAGTTTGCCGTCGACCCAGTTGGTGTCGAAACCGATTACTGGATACTCGGAACTGATTACAAAAACTACGCGGTCGTCTACAACTGCATCAGCAGCGGGCTGACACAGTGAGTTACACGTGTTTTCTGAAAAATTACCACTACCATGATAAACGTAATCAAAAGCTACCCATGCGGAGAATTGACAGGGCATACCTCATAAAAATAAGGCCCCTTAAGGGCTTATTTTTAAAGCCCTTCAAGGCCCTTATTGTGACAATCCCACCAGGGTTTGACATAATAAGAGCCTTTGTGGGTCCTATTGTGGCAATCCCGACAGGGCTTAATTTAAATACGATCTATTTGAATGAAATAGGTTTTTTCCTTGTCTCACGGCCTACTACGATCTTATTTGTTCCAAAGATATTTTTTAATTCGTCTCAGCTATCCTTTTTAAATATTAAATATATCCAAATTGAATAAATAAAGATTCGATTCAAATAAATCTTTATTTGCTTACAATGTACACTGTAAATCTAAGTGTACTATGTGCATAAAATATTTTATAAATGTAGTGCTATTATTGAACATGATTTTTTCGGCAATCATTTTCTCGCCTTTAATCGCCTTTTTTCGTAACTGAAATTTCGAAGGAATTTTTCTTGGCCGATCAAAGAAATCGTCTTTTTCATTCTGTCTGCGACAAAATTGAACCAGAGGCATATTTGGAATTCTAATAGAACGTTTTATTTTTCCAAGGTATTTTTCGAAGGGGAAGCAATTTACTTTGCTAAAGTTGTATTCACAATCATCAACGTCATTTACTAGATGGCAAAGCAAACACCTACACTGACGAAAAAATTCTATTGATATTAACTAGCCGCGTCTATTTGATTTTTTAAATTTGAATTAATTACACATTTGTCGTGAAATCAAATTTTTCCTATTGCATTCCATTATTGGAATTATTTATTTTTGATATATTTATTAATTCAAATCAAAATCTATTTAATACCGGCCAATAACTAAATATTTTATTTAATCCTAATAAATCTGTGATTCGGTTTCATCGGTTCAAAAAACAATTTTGTTGATTTCGCTAAATGGATCTATTTGATTAAAATTTTTTTTTATTAAATATCATTTTCGTAGAGTCAACCATTTATCTATTTAATTCAACCAATGGTCTGTCTGTGTGGTAAAACTCTCAATTAAGTGCTTCATTTCATTTTGGATTTGTGAAATATTTTATGCACATAGTACCCTTGGATTTACAGTGTACATTGTTAGCAAATAAAGATTTATTTGAATCGAATCTTTATTTATTCAATTTGAATATATTTAATATTTAAAAAGAATAGCTGAGACGAATAAAAAAATATCATTGGAACAAAGAAGATCGTAGTAGGCCGTGAGAAAAGGAAAAAACCTATTTCATTCAAATAGATCGTGTTTGAATTAAATATTTTTTTGGCAGTGCACCGTGACGCGTCCTTATATAAACGGACACATATACGCAGAAACACATACGTGAGCGTATCCATTGACAGGGATAACTTACGGACACACCAAGGGTTCCATGAGGCATCGTTCAGGCAACCTTGAAGGCCGTCATTATGCTGCCTTTAATGGTCCTCAGTAGTAAAGTGTGACCGACCACTCAGGGTCCATGTGAGGCTACCCGATTAGGCCCCTAATAAAGTTAGGGAAATTTTATATGGACCCTTCCAAAGCCCTAGTTCAATTTCTGCACGGGTAGTTCCACGTAAGAGCACGAAATTCCAAAGGGTTTAATCTGTTCAGCGTATGAGACGCGAAACGGGCACCAGGTCTGTTAGAGAATTTCGTTGCTGCCTCGAGATCTTCGAAAAACTGATTTTTCTTCTCGATCTTAGAAACGTTTTAAGGAATCATTGTACTGGTCAAATGGCTATTTGAAAATGCTATGCTGTTTTCGGAACTATGCTGTTTCCAGGACGCCTATCATATGGCGGCAAGCGAGACAATATGAAAAAGCTAGTTTGATTACAGTTGCGGTACATTTCCACTGTTCTTCTAACACTAAATAATTCCTCATTTTCCGGGCGCTCGCATTTACACCGTAGTAGACATCCGATATCCATCTTATAACCGTTATCGTCTAGGTGGACATTCCCGCTTCAAAACAACCCCCATCATCCTCATCTCGATCCCACTCGATAAAAACAAATTGATGTAATTATATTTTTTCGCGAATGCGTCGTAAGTCCCGGACCAGGCTGTTTCCGGGACGTCATATCGTGGCAAAAGATGCGATATGAGAAAGTGAATTTGATTATAGTTACGGTAAATTTATACTGTCCTTCTCACACTGCAATTATGCTGGACATTCCTGTTTTAAGGCAACCCACGTCATCGTGATGTCGATCCCACCGGGGTGGAATGTTCATCCTTTTTTTCTTTTTCCAGTGTGAAACATGCATGGATTTTGACGAGAGAACGTCTCCCTCTGCAATCGGTACTCGATAAGGCCATAAAAGTCGCTGAACATAATCACCTGCAGAAGTACAAATTTACTAAGGCCATCCAGACAGGATGCTAATCACTGACGACCCAAACAAATTATATAATAGGAAACATCGAAAATCGACTCTATTGGGGTCAATCGCACGTTTTACAGACCCAATAAATATTCGCTGTATTACATCCTGTTGTTATTGTTAACAACCACAATGTTCCTTCCTAACGTTGCTAATTTTTTTACACAGAGCATCAAATTGCCTGCAGTATTTAAATGGAGTTACCGAGTCCTATTTAAATGTACAATAGTTACCATGTCTCTAATAAAAACTACTGATACAACTCATACCTGAAACCGAATACTGAATTGATGATGTCCGATTTAATAGTATCCTTCCAAAGTGCTGATATGCTGCCTCCGCAACTGACTTCAGTTTAGTCTTCTTGATTTTGAACACCATATAAATTGAATACTCTCATTTCATTCAGATGTCAAACTATCAAATCTTCGAATTGCAAAAACAGGCTCATCAAGAGCTGTTGGGTTGAAATACGTAATTTTCGCATAAATGCCAAACTCGACGTGAAACTGAAGTGACCGAAATCAAGAATTCTAATTCGGGTTTTTACCGCATGGTGCGCGACGACAAAGGGGTGTGCGACGAAGAGAGAAACAGCACTTCTGTATTTTTTCCTCCCGGCGGAAGCACATGCGCCGTTCGCCGTAACTTTGTTTACCGTATTGTCGTGTAAGCTGCATAATTACGGAAGCAATGAAAAATAATATGTCGATTCAAGAGAAAGACATATACGTCAGCACTCATATATATCAGCACTATAATAATCATCATATATGTCAGCACTATAATAATCGTAATTGAGGTTTTCTACATATCCGACAAGTTTATTTCAATACCTAAGCAGCCGCGATGAATATGAATGATATTCATGTTTAATAGTGCTAGAAATAGTTTAGCATAATGCCTGATAGTTTATATCAGGCCTGATGCCTGATAGTTTACTGAAGAGTTTATCATAATGCCTGAAACTTACCCGAATAAACAATTTCCCAAAAGATCAAATCCCCGAATGGACAATTTCCCGAATAAACAATTCCTCGAATGAAACATTTGCTGAACAAATGTTTTCGACAATTTTTTTTTGGGAAACCCATTTTCTCGGGTCGAATTTTCCATGCATTAATTTTTCTGTTATTGATTCCGACATTAGCAGGCGCCAGAAATATACGTTCCCACACTTAGCATAACCCATGAACGACGTGGACGTGGTGGGTACTGACGCCTTTTTTCTTTTTTCTTCAATTTTTTTTATATTTTGTGTTTAAACGTTTTTTTTATATTTATACTAAACCCGTACAAAACAATTGTCCATTCGGGATATTTTATTCGAAAAATTGTTCATTCGGCAAATTGTGTTCGAGAAATTGTCCGTTCGATAAACTGTTTTCGGGACATTGCTTGCGGGAAATGGTATTAGAAAAATTGTTTCCAAAGAATTTTCCGCAAACAGATATTTTCGGTTCAATTCCCCTCGGCCTGTTTTTTCTTCACTTGTGATTTCGTAAACGTACAATTGATTATTAATCCTGAACGAATAATTTGTGAAATTCGAGCAGCCGTGATAAACATGAACAATCTTCAGGCGTTTTGGGATCGTATGGGAGGCGTACAGCTCGAGAAGTATAACGAACTCGCAGCTAATATCTACAATTGGTCTGAAGATAAGAAAATTGGAATTTCGCCTCTCATGTACCGTCCAAGTAGAATAAGGATGCAAATAGATTGTCGAGAATATCGAATATGGACACAGAATGGGAGTTATCAGCTAATCATATCATTTTAATGTTTGTTAATTCCGATGCTTCTTTCTAAAGGATAATTACCAAGCTATTGCGTAATAGAAAGTGAAATCATTATCAAATATACATATCGATAAGGCTACTATAATCGAGAATAATATACGCAATCAATGCCGTGGTAATCTATTTTGCAATCATCAAGTGTCATACCCTGTAGCAGCACCATCACGCGTGTCTCTCGGACTTTGATAACGCGATATAGCACTAAAGAAAGTACTTAAAGACCGCCAACGAAATGAAAAACGCACAGATTCGGTCTGGGCGTAAGTTCTGAAATTTCATTCCACTTTCTCGTCGCAACGATGTTTTACGCAATTTTGTCCCTCTGCGTTTTGAGCGGTGCTCTGGCTCAATCACCAGGGCTGGGCCGATGTCCTGCAGTGAAGACCATCGAAAGCTTTAACATTTCTGAGGTAAGATCAATTATTTAGTAACATCCCGGATCGACAAATAGTGAATGAAGCATCCGGAAAAGGTTTCGTGCCTCATTGCATTATGTACAGTGAAACTTCAGTTATACGTTTTTCAAGGGGTACATCAAATATGACGTATACGTGAGAATAAAGTAGAAGTGAAATACAGTATGTATCTGAAACTCTTTAACATTTCAAAATGGCGATTGATGCATGATTCCCGATGTTTTCCAATAGCCGTACCTCTATTATGTTAATGTTTGGTTTTCCAATTGAAAATTTGATTGGTAACAATTGAGTAATGAGCCAATTAAAGTTTTCGAACTTCCGTTTTCAACTTTTATTTAATGCAAGTTTGTAACACGTTTTTGACGTTTTAGACTAGTAAATAACAGACAGATTCGTTTTGATAAGAGATACGTAATCACAGTACATGCATACATAGTCGAGGTCAGAAACATCAAAACATCGAAACATCAAAATATCAAACAATACATCAAAACGCAGTCACATGAAATTTTCTGCGGTGAGAGAGTTTCACGTGTGATTGACGTATAACTGAGGAAAAGCGAACCTCCAAACCGACGCTGGGTAATAAAATTAAGAACGTATAAGCGCGAAAAACGTATAAGTAGAAAACGTAGAAATTAAATTTTATTACTATCTTTATGGACGGAATCTGCCGGGGCTGGAGAAATTTGACGTATAAATGATAAAAACGTATAAGTGCAAACCGTGTAAACGAGGTTTCACTGTATTAACATTCCCAGCCGAGAAATATGGAATAAATCCCAAAAATGTTATTTTGTGTGTCTCATTGCGTTTAAGGTAAAAGCGAGCAGCCTGAGGAATCAAAAATCTTTAAAATCAGTGAACGATGATATAAGAACTGGACATTTAGTAGAAAACGAAACACAATTCGTGCGCATATTCGACTGCAATTTTTTAAAAATAATAATGTTTCTAATACTATTCGAAAACGAATGTACTCATGTTTTCTCGTGAATTGGTATAGATTTATGATTTTGTACTATGTGCAACATGATTCTACGATTACAATAAACGCCCAAGGTAGAAAAGATAACGTTTAGTCAAATTGACAGCGGTCTGCTGATAGAGTAACTACGTTATGACTGCCCGCTTAATAAGCTATGTTTAATTTTACTATTCTTTTGGTAACCGACCGTGGATTTTGGTCTAAATGTACGATTGATGGTCGTCCACTCAAAGGATTAATCTCGTTACGGGAAAGGATAGTATCATGTCGGAAAATGGAAAATGTTAGATCAAACTCAATGCACCAATGGATCTGGTCTTCTAACGCAAACGAGATTGAACATTTTTGCTGGATAATAAAAAATTTAGTAATTCCAGAGCAAATCCGTCTTTGAGAATTACAAGAATATTTTAATAAGGACGAAGAAATAATGAGACATGAGGATTTTCTGCACTGTCGTGAATTTGTCATTTTTTCAGTACATGGGCCGGTGGTTCGAGGCAGAACGATACATTTCAACATTCGAGTTCGGTAGTAAGTGCAACACCGCCGATCTCGTCCTACGTAAAAACAACACGATTAAGATGGTCAACACCAAATACACCCTCTTGTAAGACCAGTATACGTTATAATAGTTGAGAAGTTCACGTGGAAAATATCGACTTCGGATATAATAGAGAAAAACGATTTTGCAGTACCGGGAAACCCCTGAGCTACGAGTTTTTCGCACGTACACCAGATAACGAGGAACCTGGCAAGCTGAAGGTCAAACTTGCCGACGACCCAATTGGTGTCGAAGCCGATTACTGGATACTCGGAACTGATTACAAAAACTACGTGGTAGTTTACAACTGCATCAACACCGGGCTGACACAGTGAGTTACACGTGTTTTCTTAAATATAACCACTACCGTGATAAAGGCAATCAAAAGCTAGTTCCACGTAAGAGCGTGAAATTCCAAACGGTGTAATCTGGTCAGCGTATAAGACGCGGAACGGGCACCAGGTCTGTTAAAGAACTTCGTTGGTGCCTCGGGATCTTCGAAAAACTGATTTTTCTTCTAGATCTTAGCAACGTTTCAGGGAATCATTGTACTGGTCAAATGGCTATTTGAAAAACTAAATATAAAAATGCACCAGAAGTGTTCTTTATGGGTTTATCACAATCACAATTGTGAACCTGTTTATCACAATTGTGAACCCACTATTTCACTATTCAAGACTACGTAAAAGTCAGGCGCATACGCGGTAGTAACTCGGTACAGCGGGATATTGCAAACTACTTCTGTCCGTCCACGTGCATTTCTCACGTCACCTTGAACCAATAGGCATTGAGGCAGTGTTCTATGCCATAGAAATAGAACTGGAGCGCATTTAGTTGCTAATGGGTGATGGGAAATATATTCCCGAAAAAAATGTAACCAAGAAGATCCATGTTCCAGATAAATTGGACCGTAAACTTTTGAAATTAAGTAACAAAAAATCCTAAAGATGAATCATATCACCTTGAATCAATCGCGAGGATGCCTGACTGTTTTGTCTGCTTCCCTGAGAAGGAGTATCTTTTTGTGTAAATCGGCTTATCGGGTGATGACTTGGGCCGAAATCGTAGATTACACTTGAATCGCCAATCAATTAATTTCGAAGCATTAAACGGAACGGACTTTCCACTTTGTAGTCACCCATTGTGTTGTTGTAGGGGTTTCGGCATGAGCATTGTCGACTTGACCTGTAATCAGGGCGAAACTAGTATAAGTGGGACGAAACTAGTGGTAACATAGCCGAACACCTTTGCGACTCACTTAAACTTACACGACCTAACTGCCAGGGTTAGTTAATTCGACAAAAAAAGGAGATGCATCAAATCACATATTTTCCCAAATACGTCGTTACTTCCGGACTCTGCTGTTTCCGGAACTCCTATCATATCGCGGTAAGCGATGCGATATGACAAAAACAATTTGATTACAGTTACGGTACATTTCTACTTATCTCCTCACACTGCATAATTCCCCATTCTCCGTCCGCTCGCATGTACAGCGTAGTAGATAGACTTTATCATCGTTATCGTCTAGGTAGACATTCCTGTTTTAGCACAACTCACGTCATCATTATCTCAATCCTCCCGGGGTGGAATGCTTACCCGTTTTTTTTTCTTGCAGTGTGAAACATGCGTGGATTTTGGCGAGAGAACGTCACCCTCCACAATGGGTAATCGATAAGGCTATCATCGTCGCGGAACAGAATTCCCTCAAGAAGTGGAAATTTATGAATACGATCCAGACAGGATGCTAATCGCGAAAGACCCAAAAAATTCATAGGATACATAAAAAATCATCTCTGTTGTTCATTGTGTTGTTTTTCTTCACAATCACACACTATGAAAAATGTGTGGTGTTCTCAACCATAATTTAACTATATTTTATATTTCCTTCACGGGACAATAATATTTTATAGCCAAAGCTACTGCCAAAAGTATAGTACTGCTTATTGATATTTTAGCAGTTGCATGAATTATGCACATATGTTAGCCGCAACCACCAATCTTACAAACATACGTTTATTCGTCAATGCTATATAATATAGTGGGTTTTCATGAAATGAATATTCCCTGATACTATCAAAAATTGACTTCCCCAAGATTCTAATAGTGGACTGTGATTTGCGACAATGTTTATAGTGATTTGTACCAAATTATAAGATACGACCTGCTATATGTGTATTTGGTGTTATTCAAGTGTTGGTACAAGCCATCATTGTCCGTCTACTCAATGTATGGAATATTTCGTAAATCCATAATAAAATAAAATACGCCACTACGCCTCGATGATTTCTTATTATAATTCGCCATTCCCTGACCTCCTGTAATGATTTGTTTCGAAGAAAATATTTCGCCCAATCGGAATCGAACCTAGAACCTAACTACCTACCTTCTGGATGTCCTAAACTAAAAAAAGAATTCGTTCATCGAAGCAACATTTAGTTGGTTTAACAAAATGTATCTTTAAATACGTTCAACTTGATTTTTGATTGGCATAACAAACGTTTTGTTAATTTAACTGATAGTTTTAGTGGTGTGAACTGTAGCTTATTTAGCATGTCTGAGCAACTGTTAAAACAACAAAATTTCGAGACAACAAAATGCATTTTGCACATTCAACGATTTCTTTTTCTCTGTGTACGCACGCTGCCACTACTCTAGCGAGTACTTTTGGAATCTATAGCACAGATATGACATAAGAGACAAAATTAATTCCGGCTGTGGTTCCGAATAGCTGTTATCTGCAATTGAGATGAAATATAAGTTACTGTTCAAATGGATTTTTGGCGCTTCGCAATAGTTTTGTGCCATATAATAGTGATTCATACCATATTATATGATAGGACCTGCTGAATGAATAGTAATTTGTGTCCTACAAGAACAGACGGTGAACTACAAGAAGAAGAAGTGTTGAACTAATATCCTGTTCTTGCAATGCAATAAACATACCATGCAACAGTTTGTGAGACATGCGTAGTTCTTTAGACTATTAAGGTGCGGTTGCTCGAACTGCAAATGATTTACGTTTTCGCTATGAGTAAATTTCACTATAATTTTCTTCGAATAATGACTTTTCTTGTCTTCTAACAAATAATACTCGAAAAACGTTAATGTTAACTATATGAATTGTATAAACTTGAAAAGAATAGGAGAGATCTGACTGAACAAAACTTAACGCACAGTATACAACGCTAGTATTTGTACGCCGATTTTGTTGTAGCACTGAATTAACCACATCCATAGTATCAAGCCTTTGACAATAGTGAATAATAATTTCGGGGATAAGAGATAGTCAAACACGCCACCCAAATCGCATGTATTGGTACACTTTTCACTTATAGTCGTATTAACCATATTATAATTGTGGTGACAATAAAGTATAACGTATTTTACTGTCCACTATTTTACCATGGGCGTTTGTTCTAAATACCATGGACTTTTCTTTCAGTGCAATGTTACTTCCTATCCTTGCGAGCTTTTTTCTTAAGAGGATCATATTGCGTGCAGTATAAAAATGTAGTTGCCCAGTCCTCTTTAAATGTAGTCACTGTGTGTCTAATAAAAACAACACTTCTAAATAATACCTTCAACGGAATGCTCTTTTTTAAATACCTTCTTTCTTTATCGTCTCGTCTACTCGATGCTGCATCGTAAAGAATACCAATTTCACGCTACACCTGAAGCTCAGGTGTACTGGTCCATTGTTATTTTCACTATTTTCACGCATGTAAACGTCGTGCCAGGTTGCACGTCAAGATACAGCACGTCAAGATCTTTTATAGAAATAGTACATTACTTTTCGAACTACTAATGAAACTAATGAAACATCGGCACAGAGAAATGTCAGCATATTACTCCGTTAATTGTGACCAAGAACTTCAGCTGTGAAGGAAAGTAAGATTGGTTATTACATTTTTTCCGGTGATCGACAGATTATTCTCCATAGGTCCAAATCTCGTACATTTTGAAATATATTTAATCCAACCGCTGTTGAATTTCAACATTACCCACGCACCGTAAACCTGCAAACATTCATAGCATTCAGTGGCCAGTCATATCATTCCCCACTACTTATTTTTCGACTTGGAAATACTTGGAGTCTCGTCGACGTTCATTCGGCAACACTTTATGGCAGCGTGATTACTACCTCTATCATAGCAGCGTGCCTGTAAGAATAAGTCTTTGCAATCGGTATGAAATTTTCGCCCGTGCGCTGGTTACACTTTAACAATGCTCGCTCGAAGACACAGCACCAATATTGCCGAAGAAGGCAACGCAGCCTCTCAATAATCGGTATATTTTACCGTGAAATACGTCATCCGGAAGGAAACTTAATCGGACTGACAAGCAAACTGCATTTAAAAACCTACGGAACAGAGCGCCTTCTCAAAGCATTTTGCATACTCGACCGTCTTGGACCTGAATATTTCGAGAGACTGAGCCTACGACTCAACTCATAATTGCCAGTGCGATCGTCGGGGCACGGCTCTCAACTGAATATTCACATTTCGACACGTAGTAACAATGTTTTACGCACTAATCGCACTTTGTCTCTTTGGCGGCGCCTCCGCTCAGTTGTACGGTTTATGGAAGTGTCCGGATTTTGTCAAACCTATGACGAATTTCGAACCTGATAAGGTAAAGACATATTTACTTGTCGAGTAGTTTTTTTATAGACGTATGTCTATTTATTGCATTTTTTTAGTCATCCCCCAAGATCTCACAATCAGACGAATCCACTTACGAACGTGCCCATTTATTTATATTTCCCTTGTAAGTCCTATTTTTTGCAGTTTAGAAAATATACCTATTTCTATGAAAATCTAGAAACAAAAATCCACTTACACTACGCTTTATCTATAAAGACGCAGAAGAATATGCGAATAACATATTTCCAGAATTTTTCGTTTTTTTTCGTAACCACTTCTCATTAAATTGTATTTCTCGACAAAAAGTAACCTGCGATATGATTTGAAGAAAAAAAAATCCAAACCAAGGTCGTAACATTCTGTACTCCAAACCCGCCGAAACTCTTTATTCTTGTATATACTTTTTTTAAAAACAATTTCCACCCTTCGTTGACAAGTCGGCCTACAATTATCCTTGTCTTTAAACCTCTTACAAATTCGTTGAAAACATTAATGTACATACGAGTGAAAATACACGAGCCAAGTTGCACAACTTTGAGTTGATGGAAGACTCGGTGGTGCGGTTTTTTTGAATAATAGAGAAAACATTGCGTCGAGGCAAAGAAATTTAGCAAAAAAAGTTGTGACTTTCAAATATTACATTATAAATATTAAAAAATTCACAAAATGAGTTGTGAATTTCCTCAAGTTGAAGAAAATTAAAATCGAATCCACGACAATTATATTAAAATTTACACCACAAGTGAGTTCTTACGTATTTTGAGAGAAAACAAACATTTCTTTGCCTCGAGGCAATGTTTTCTCTCAAAATACGTACGAACTCACTTTTGGTGTGAATTTTAATATAATCATTGTGAATTTGATTTCAATTTGTCTTAAATACGAAAAAATTCTCAACTTATTTTGTGATTTTTTTTTATTTACAAATGTTTGTGAATACATTTGCATTCACAGATTTTGATGTCATTTTTTTTTTAATTCACAGGATTTCTTGTAAATATTCACATTTTTTGTGAATATTCACAATTTTTCTGTGAATCTAATTGTATGTTCAGAATATTTGTGAATACAATTGTATTTCTATTCGTATTTACAATAAGTGAAGTATGAATAAATTTGTATTTACATTCACATAAAAATCACGATGTGAATAAATTCGTATTCGTATTTATAAATAGAATTACGCCCAACTCTGCTTTGTACCCCGCCTTCCAACATTTATTTTCTTAAACCATACGCGACAGCTATTGTAAAAAAGATATCACATCAAATTTTTGTCACCACAGAATACTGCAACATGACGTGTATGATTCCACTTTCATTCAGATGATTTCTTTGAAAGAATACATAAGGGTTTTAAAGACCAAGACGTCCCGACTTTTCAGTACTTCGCGCAGACTTTTTACTTTTTTTTCAATAACTTCCGCAACTTCTTTCCTTTTTTTTTCAATTTCGTCATCATAAATATTGGCGATAGGAACATGGACATAGATTATAAATTATTAATATTTGTGGATCTTTCCTATCGAAAAATATGATTTCTTCCATGCTGTCGTTTAATGAAAAAGAAAATCCATGTTTGGCTTCTCACTACCTAATAATATGCTGCTTTGTTTAGTGTGAAGCATTTGTTTCATGCGCATCGTTATTTTTGTCGTTATTTCGCCAGTTTAAAAAAAAACGCGTTTTTATTTATCGTAAATGTTTAAAAACTCCATTTCAATGCACGGAATTTAAGTTAGTGATTGTAGAAAGTGCAAAGCTATAAATTAAAGACTACGTGCAATTATTTCGTCCATACCAAACTGTGTCGCAAGCCAATTATCAAATTTTTCGATTCCGAAAAGACAATGTATATACAAAATGCAAATTGAAATTTCCGCATCGAAGAAGCGAAGCATGAGCTCTTTGCAATTTCTGTCAGCGGGCCGGATATCTACTTGATTATCACGCGAGTAATGATCAATTCGATTATCTTATATGATTCGAGTAATCCGTTATTTTCAGATCGAGGGACGGTGGTTTAAAGTCCGAAGGTATCCGATGTTTTTCACGCTCCTTAGCCAATGCCCTTGGGTCGATTATGAAATGGTGGATGGAACAAATGGCCATTTCGTGGTGACACATGGTGCATACTATGCGAAGTAAGACACAACGGCGCTTCCTTTGCCCAAAATTGAACGGCAACTTATGGATCGTAGATTAAATGTATAATCAATTCTTTAGACAACACATAAAGCTGCAGCTGGGTGGAGAAGCGCATGCTCCAGAGAAATTGGAATCCGGCAAACAAGTAACCACTTTTATTTTGGACAGTATCAAAAGAGATTACTGGGTGCTGGATGTTGACTACAAGCAATGGATGGTTATATACAGTTGTCGCAGCTTCTCCTTTTTTTTTCAGTAAGTTACTTCCATTACTTAAGGAAGACCACTCTAGCGACAGAAAGTGAGGCCTAACTTTGACAATTTATTTTGGAAGTATAAAAAAAGGAATAGGATTTCTTTTGAGGGATTATTTAACGCATATTGAAGGAAAAACAATTTCATTATAATTTTCATACAAAATGGCAGCGACAGAGCCCATCTTGATACATGTGGTTTTTACAAATAGCTTCACGGGAGGACGGTTTTCTCGTAAAGTATAAGACCTGGAACAAAAACCAAAAAAAAAAATATAATCTATATATTATTAGCTATGGGACTACGTAGAAATTATTCTTAATCAAATTTTGAAAAAATGGCGCACTTTGAAAGAAATAAATCGATTCTTTGCCCAAAAAATGAGCAGGAAGATGCTTGTAAAAAAAAAGTTCACATTTAATCAAAAAACGGCCACGTACTCCCATAGAGAATGTAATTGTGGAGCTACTATCAAAATTTCAAATCGATCCATGCAAAGGTGTTCGAGTAGTCTGTCCTCTTAGTTTGAAAAACGTGATCTTGAGAAAAACGCGTTTGAAGTTGTACGAGGCGCCTGAAAGAAGTCCGAGACGCTGCGGCAAAGTCGATAACTGCACCAAAAAAAAAATTTCGCAACAGGACCAATTGCATATTGTTTTTATGAACCCAAAGTATTTTTTAAGCGAAAAAAACGGTTTTCAAAAAATCCTAGAGTGGTGTTATCCTTTAACAAAGTTACACTCAATGAAAAACGAACAATCGTATATCATAATTGTCTACCCTTGACTGTTCTCCTACTTTTACTCCACAAGCTTCTCCGTCCTCTTATAAAACTCTTTTGTATTGCGATTTCGGCGGTGATAAACACTTTTTTGTTGTTGTAACTTCAATCCAAAATTATTTGAGAGACGGTATCCAGACGCAACCAAGCAAGTTTTAGCATCGTAATTTCCGGAAATCAATAACGTGATAATGCGCTCACCGTTCTAGAATCGGCAACAATGAATACAACAAAGTGGACGACAATTAAAAGTATGTGAGGCTGCTCAGTCAATTTTTGGATTGCATTTTTTCTTGGAATGTGTTACGTTCCATGTTACGTCAATTATTACATATCGTGCTGAAATCTCATGAACCAAATTGGAAATTAATTTTTATCAAATGCTGCATCATTTTACCGTGGCGTTTAAAATTTTGGCAGAACTCAGCGGCCGCAACTGTAAAAACAATACGAAATTCTGCAACAGCGCAGGAACAAAAAAAGAGAGTGAACATTGGCAAAATTCGTCAAAAAATGGTGTCAAGTTCTAAATTTTTTAAGGGCAAAGCGTGCGTCCTTTCATAGTTAAGAACGTAGGTCAATAGCCCGGTCGGTAAGAATCCTACAGCCGAGTTTAATTCATAATCACGATTAATTATTATACCTAATCATAAATATGGAATAAAAAATTTCACGAAAATTTCGTAGATGTAGACATTTTTACAGCATCTCTGAAAAATCGCGGCTAAGAAATTTCTTTTGCTAGTCACACATTTCTAAGTTTTATATTTATTATTTTGTTTAAACATTCGGTGACCCCCTATTTTTATTGTCGTTGGGGAATTTGAGCACTTTTTAATAACATGGGCATCGCCATAAAGTGCCAGACAAATGACGGGTTTTTTTAAGTCGTTAATTTTATTAACATTTTGAAGAATATTACATTATCATACACAGCATACTGGGATGAATTTTTACTTCATTATCGATGAAAATCAGTTAATTATTAAATATTCGAGTTCCTGAAAGGAACACCTTAACAGAGCGGAGGGTGTTTTTTTTCTTTTCATCCGAAATATCAGCCGACACTCCTTCTGAAGATGGGCTGAAGTTAAAAGTGTAGAGGCCCTGGGGCAACGAAAAAGTGGAAGGTCCTTAATTAATTGTTAAACAAGATGACATTTTTTTTGGAGTGTTCAGATGAGTTTATGCAAAAAAAAAACAAAATCCTTTCAAACAACATACGCAGATGTTATCGAATCCAAGAAATAAAAAAATAAAAAATGCCATCTTATTCTATCGTATGCTATTTTATTTTTTTCTGGACACACCGCCAAATTTTAAGAAATGAATGGTTGCCTCGATGCACATGACGTTTAAAAACTTATAACCCATGGAATTCGCCGTGTTTAGTGTTTTTAATCATTCTTCACAGAAATACGTTTTAAAAAGTGATTAAAAATAAGTGCTTCATGAAAGTGCGTCAACTTTTTTTCCATATCAAATCTGGGCAGTGATTTTTTATTTACTAAGTGTTGCATACCATTCGTCGGCAAATTTTACCCAAAAAATGTTTATTGTGGACGCCCCGGGTCTTCAGCCCCCCGCCCCCATCGCCACCAAATCCGCCCTTGAGACCGTCACATGGACCGTAACCGGAAGGTTCTTTGGAGCCTAGAAAAAATGGTTTTATCACCATTTATACCTCGGAAACGGATTAATTAACATTCTATTGTCTTTTTATAGTTGGAAGTACGTGTTCATTTTAACCAAGAGTGCTAACCCTTCAAATGAGGTATTGAGTGCAGCCGAAAACGTACTCGACCGAAACAAGCTGCAAACTGCAAAACTACAGACAGTCGATCGGAGCGGTTGCTCTGAAGTCGACGCAGAGAGCCCAGACGCTTCAAGGTGAAAACAAAAAAGAAGAATCAGACGAGAATTGTGTGTATTTTCGAACTCAGCGTACACGTTAACCAAGAGCGAATGCACATTCCAATTATATAATTTTACTACTTTTCTTGCAAAACACCTTGTACGGAAAATGTACCATGGGTACGAAGCACAGGGCAAGAAGAAGAGAGCGAGAGAGACCTGAGTTCAATAGCGTACGGAATTCATCCCATAGATTTGATTCCTAGGAATCAATTCTGGACGTCTCATCGTCGAATTGTACGGAGAAGTTCACATTTTCTTTTTTATCAGGGATAAAACGATCGTCGCGGGACACAAGATCGTAGTTTTCTGCATCGACGAAAAAAATATCACAAGGATCTATAACACTCTATCAATCTCTTGCGCGATCATCTTTTTTGAGCACCTTCCATTTCGGTCTTTCTCTCTCTCTCCTGTCTCTTCCACGCACTTTTGTATCAGCGGTTACGAATGATGTTTTAAGAATAAAACCTCTGAATGGATACGATTATGTTATCACCGGCTGCTTTGCAAACGCACCGACGGCGGTTTGCCGTTTTCTAATAATTCAATGGGTTCAGCATATGCGACGTACATCGGGACTTGCGAAAGCTGATTTTTCTTTGGAACTCATCAACGCTTTAGGAAAACCTTGTACTGTCCAAATCGCCGTTTGAAATAAAAAAAAAGTCAAACGAGTACAACATTCCCGCGAAATCTACCGACAATTGTGCTCTATCATGGTGGAGTTCTTTTTTACCACAATCTTGAGCGTGACTTGGATACTGCTGACGGTGAGTTGATACATTATCCGCGCAAGAGTTCTCCACCATTTTCATCCGGACGGACATCACCGTGTGGTTATCAATTTCTATACACCACGTCATCGTTGCCTCATAAAACCTCATAAAACTTTACGTGCGCATGAATTTTGAGGCGACAGTGAACCTCAAGGAGTCAAGGAATCCAAATTTTCAGAGACCGAAGGATTACCTCGTTCCGTAAGAATTGTAACCGCAAAAAGAAACGTTGACATTTTTGTCACGATTTCTGTGGAGTATAGGACTTGTGCGAAAGAGAGAGAGGGAGAAACGAAGAGAGGAGAGAGTGAGAGAGAGATTTGAATTTCATCGCGAGGAAATTTTATCCAAGCAATTCATTACTAACAAGGAACATCACTTACAAGGAACATCACTTTGGTCTCCTCCTCCGATTTTCTTGAAACTTTTTTATGTGGAAGAGTATGAAAAACTAAGAGTCACGTATTTTTATTTATCGACGGAAAAACGGTTTTAAGGCGTGAAAGGCACCTTAAAAAATGGGGATGTTTTTAGTTTTTCGTCGATAAAGTTTTAACTGTACGAGATTTCAAAAATTTCAAACCGCTACAATGTTTATTTTTTTGTGTACTATACGTTGGAGATAAGAACGATAACGTTGTCGACGAAAAACGAAAAACACCCCTATTTTCGAGGGTGCGTTTCACCCCTTAAAACCGTTTTTCCGCCGATAAAAAAAATACGTGGAGGACGTAGGAGGACACCAAAGTGATGTTCCTTGTTAGTGTCCGCTGTTGCTTTTGTTGAAACTCATACATGTTATGGAGCATTGAAAACTATTAGACGCGTGTTTTTTTATATCGGCGGAAAAACGGTTTTAAGGGGGCAAAACCACCCTCTAAAGATAAGCGTGTCGAGGGGTAATTTCGCAGTTTCAGCCACGAATAGTCCACCGATCTGAATGGAATAGAAACCTTAGTTATTCCAATGTGAAGCGGTGAAAAATCTACTTTATAAGTATTGAAAAAAACATTAAGGGGTGACACGATTTTCTTTGACCGGTGGCTTGCACCGAAAAAAATGTTTTGCCGCCGATAAAAAAAATACGTATCTAATAATTTTCAATGCTTTATCACATATGTGAGTTTCAACCAAATCGAATGTAGACGATTACGTGGTGTTCGTTGCAAGACAAAGTTCAGCACCGATGAATTGTCGAATTGTTTGGGGTAGTGTGTCCTTTTCCTCTATTATTATACAGCGTACCAGTTTCTTCGGAAAAATAAAAATGCCCTTTTTGTTACTGACCGAGAAAGTAATGAGGATTCACAGGAAGCTATGCATCTATGTGGGTCGGGTGCGTCCATGTCTATCTTCGGAGTACATTTTTTTTTCGATAAACAAGTAACTTACTTAGAGTAATATTTTTCGACCGCAATCACTACCGGCAGACTATCGTGAGAAAGTCTGACCGCGAATGACTAGTTGACCTTTTGCCGTTTCCTTTGCGCACGGACGGTAATTCCGGCCGTCACTCGAGCGTCGATATATTTTTCCGGTGGAAATCTGCCGAACTCGCACCGATGAGTTTCCAACTGTAGGTAAGCTTCGAATATTATTCCCTTCGAATTATCGCGTGAGAGAAATATTTATATTCTCATTATTATGAAATAGGAAAAATCTTTTTATGAAAAAAAAAATAGAACAAAACAAAAAGTAGTAGGAACGCGCTGTTTTTTAATTGCTACTTTTCCTCCGAATATAAGCTGTCGCTGATCAAAAAGAAAATCATAGAAACGAAAAATGGGCAAGCGTGCACTGAAAGAAAAGTCCATGGTAGTTACAACAAACGCCGATGATAAAAGAGGGAATAGTAAAATTCGTTGTAGTTCTCTTGACACCGCAATCATAATATGGTTAATACGACTATAAGCGAAAAGTATACCTAAACATGCGATTTGGGCGGCGTGTTTGACTATCCCCGAAATTACTATTCACTATTGCAAAAGGCTTGATAATATTGATGTGGTTAATTCATACATTTCAAGTGAATCGGTTAGAAATTGTCTGAGCTATGTTTCCGGCCATCTTGACAAATGCAGATTTGAGATAAACGCTGCCCAGACGTCATTTTTAAATTGATCGCTTCAAAAAAATTATTACATGTAGTCACTGATATGTATGATAAACACCCTTTTTTGTAATCTCGATTTATTTTGTAGTTTTTCTGAAACAAAAATCGCCAAAAAGCCTATTTTTTCGGCCTCTAGTGTGGCCTAACCCCTTAAGACCATCCAAAAAGGATGCTTATCGCAAAAGAACGAAAAAAATAGGAAACATCGATAGTCGGTTGCGGTAAACTGCATGGTTTACAGACCCAATGAACATTTGCTGTATTATATCCTGTTGCTTTTCTTCACAACTTGCTAATATTGCTATTTTTTTCCAAACTGCACTACTCATAGTAGTTACCGTATCCTTTTTGAATGTAGTTACCGTGTGTCTAATAAAAAATCACCGATGTAACTCATACGTTCAACGGAATGCTGAATTGATGACATTCGATCTACGGTTATCCTTCCAAATTACTGATATGCTTCGTTCGCAGCCGATTTCGTTTTAGTCGTCTCGATTTTAAAGACCATAAAAATTGAGCACTCTCGTTTCATTCTGTTATACAACTACTAAATCTTCGATTAAAAAAAACATAGGCCCAGTGTGCAGATGTTGGGTCTGAATAAGTTACTTCCGCACCGGTGCCAAACTGCACTGGAAAACTAAAGTGACGGAAATCAACAGAATGTTTTTTAATTGTATTTATTGTTATTAAACTTTTAAATTTAAATTTTTATTTCTTATCTCAATCCTATAATAATAATGCTCAACTACTAAATTCGGGTTAGGGGGAGGATACCGTGGATGAAAGAAAGATTATTCCTCGACCCGATGAAAAGTCGATTCGTTGCATGTTGAGAACAAAAAAAAACTCATTGGTGCGGTAGGGGGGATTAGAGCACAATAAAGCGCTTTTTGGAATGGTTAGATATGGATTATCACCAGAAAAGTATTATAAAGACTCATCATTCATAATCGATACCTCTGAAGGGTAAGGAATGCAGGCAAATTAAATACATTGCCGCTGAAGGCGCAAAGACATTTCAATAATTCGATCGAAAGTAGCTCGTCAAATGGCACATTGCACCATACCAGCGGGGTACATTGAGCCGCATAGTTAGGCACAACGTATTTACAATTTTGAGATTATATTTCATTCGTTTCATACAGATACGTATTTTTGTAAAACTTTTAACTTGGCATGTGATCTGATCGATTCGTTGAAGAGATAAATTCAATGACCGATCGTTGCTAGATAATTCCTTTTGTTTTTTCGGCCCTCCTTCGAAAAAACGTATTCTTCTTTTCATTTTGCTCTTTTTTTTAATCCTTTTTCCACATTCGGCATTCATATCCACGTTGGCAGTACCTTCTTTTTTTATCCTCTCGTCGCCTTTTTTTATCATTCCACAGTGATAATAACAATTACAGATTACATCCGAAGCTCGGGTGTATAGTGATTATCTCGAAACTACGTATATTGACACGGCAGGATTGATATCTTGAGCAACTTTCACACTGTTAACTTGAATTTGCAGAGTTCACTTTCAAACAGTGGTGATTTTCGATTCACGATCGCATTTTTTAATTGGATGAACCATTTGTTAATAACAATGACTTCAGCATGCTATTTTTCAAGAGAAAAATGAGGTTTTTTTTTGGAGTAGCTGTCATTTTTCGTATTTTTCGAAATTTTGAAAATTTGATCGTGAACTCATAGCCAGTTGGATATATTTGACGAAATGAAATTGGTTTCCATTTCAAATTAAGTTTGAGCCTGGTAGAGAACCCGCCGTTTCGGGCCTCGCCGCTGGAGAACTGCAACGCCAACTGCAGCACCACGAACACTTTGGAAGATTTTGTTCCGTAAAAATTACATTGTAACCACAAACATGTGTACAACATGCTGAGAAAAAATAAGTTTATTCCAACCAATGTGTTATTAGAAAAAAATCATCATTCCGACCCTTCAAATTAGGCTTCCAGAGAGGGATACCCCGTTAACGCGGTCCTCTAGTTTCTCGGCTGTTTTTTGACGGCTTTTTCGATAATTTTTCACGGGCAAAGCATCGAAATAATCAATCTCATTGTTTTTGCATAATCTTTATTAACATTTAAATAAGCTTTACAAATTTTTTGAAGTCAAAATATATAATAGAATAAAGGTTATAGTGGCCGACAGGAAGACATCAAGTAAAAGAGGTGCTTGACGGTGACCAAGATTGCGGCTGTTCTGCTTATCTAAAATCAAAAAACCAAACGGCATTTTAATCTTCATATTTAAGACTAGCGATTGAACTAGAGTGAATTCTAAATTACAAAAATTGACTTTTTTATACACTTTTGAAAATTACATTCTATTTTTTACTCATTTTTTCTTAAGTTTTTCGCTCGTACAAAAAAAACTATCGAAGCAATCATGATAATCCTAGTTCAATCGCTGGCTTATAACATATTAAAGATGCTGTATAAATTTGAACAAGATCGGTGCAGTAGTTTCTGAAATATCGTGGTCATCGTTTCGAAAAATGGTGTTTCGAGAAAAACGCGTTTGAAAGTTCGCGCATGTGATTTATAATAAAAATTTCATCTCACCGTCAATCTGCTATGCCTGGACCATACAATAGGCCTTCCTCTTCTTCTTGGAAGTCACGCAGAGCTGCTCCGTCTTCCCTTTTCGCGATTCGGGCCTGTTTTACAACATCACTCGTGCGCCTTTCTGAACGGTCGATCCGAGAGCTATCACGCTGTTGAAGATATCCTTCAGCTTGTGGGCCGATTTTCACTCCCATGGTTTCCAAGGTCTTCAGGCTAGATTTGAATCCTTCGTTGAAGGTTATGACAGCGAGAAACGTGGCGATTTCAACCACTTTTTGCCCAGAATGGAGGTGCTTTGGAGCAAAAGTCCAGATTAACGAATTGAGCGACTCGTTATTATTTTGAATTTCCGCTCCCAGGCATCTGCTTAACAATTCTTCTTTGGATAAATCTTTATAAATTGGCTTTATAACTTTTTGAACTGCTTCAGAAAGAGGCGGTTTATTGTGTTTGAATTGCTCAGCCTCTCCGAGAAGCTCATACCTGCTCCGTTCCAGGGCCGTAACTTGTGAACCACTTCGAATATCGAAAAATTCTTTGGCACACATTTTCTACACATGTTGTAGATGTGATTTATGAAAAAAAAAATCGATTTTTTCGACCCGAGAAACTAGAGGACTGCCTTAATATATTTCAACCGAGAGATGTCCAATTTTTTTAGATCCGACGAAATTCAACATTACCTGCGCACCAAAAATCTGCAAAAATTCATAGCTGCTATTCCCTACTTGTTTTTCGACTCAGAAATACGTGAAGTCTCGTCGACGTTCATTCGGTTTCAATCTCCGTGATTACTGTCTTTATCAGAAAAGCAACGTGCCTGTAACGAGTCTCCGGACTCGGTATGAAATTTTCGCCCATGCGCTGATTACGCTTTTACAGTTATCGCTCGAAAACTCACTATCGATATCACCCAAGAATGCAATGCCGTCTCACAATAATCGGTGTAGATTACCGCGAAATACATCATCCTGAAGGAAATGTAATCAAATTGACAAGCAAGCTGCATTTGTAAACCTATCGAACGGAGCGCCTTCTCAAAACATTTTGCATACTCGACCGTCTTACAACCTGAATATTTCGCGACGCTGACCGTACGACTCGAACTCATAATTACCAGCGGACTCATCGGAGCGCGCTTTTCTTCTGAATATTCGCATTCCGACACCTCGTTACGATGTTATACGCAGTAATCGCACTTTGTCTCTTTGGTGGTGCCTCAGCTCAGTTGATAGGTTTCATGAAGTGTCCCACTACAGTATATCCTATGGAGGGTTTCGACGCCGGACGGGTGAAAAAACATTATTTACTTCTAGTGTCATTCTATGGACATATATGTTAGGTTTATCTATTTATCGGTTATTTTCGAGCTAGGTTCCTAAGAGCTCAGTCGACGAATCAATTTACAAACTTGCACGTTATTTCCTAATACTCTCGTCAGTGCGATTTTCAGCATTTCAGAACATAAACATATGTCTATTGAAATCTAGGAAATAAAATCCACAAGAGTCAATCTCATTTCCATTCTCATTTTCTCTTTAATTATACTTCTCATTAAATTATATTTCTCGACAAAAACGTAACCTCCGATATAACTTTAAAAAAATGCAAACCAGATTCGTAACATTATGTACCCCACACACGCCGAAACTCTTCATTCCTGCATATACATTTTTTACACAACTTCCGCTCTTTGCTAAAAAGCCGGTCCGTTATCCTTGTCTTCAAAGCTATCAGAAATTCTTCCAGGAATTTCATTTTAAACACAAGTGAAATTACACGGGCCAAGTTGCAGAGCTTCGAAGTGATAAAAATTTGATGGTGCGGGTTTTTAAAACTATTGGCTGTGGTTCATAAAAATAATCGAGGAAAACGGAAAACTTCCGGACTTTCTTTCACAAGCTAAACAAACATTGCTCGACCGATAATCTAGGGACAATCATCCATGGAACACATGAAGTTCGTGCGCAAAGGAAAATTGTTGTAATTCGAAAAGTGTGCTCTTGTTTTTAAATCCGTCTATTCCACGTGCTTTAGTTTTAATCTATGAGACTTCAGAAATAGCATCGATAATAAATATCAATTTGGCCGGCATTTTAGCTGATTTTATTCCGTCTAGAACACGAATTTTGTGATTTAAAACGATCAGAATATCGCGTTCATAAGTGATTCCGTACTGTCATACGTCTACCCGCGTTTATTTTCTTGAACCATACGCGACAGCTTGTGAAAAAACATTCCGAACATTGTGAAACAAAAACTGGCACATCAATTTTTTTCATCGCGGAATATTGCAACTTGTCTGGTATAATTTGAGTTGAATTCAAACGATTTCTTTGAAAGAATTCGTAAGTGCGTTGATGAGCAGGATAGGGGACCGACTTCTAAGCACATGGCGTAAGTGTCTTATGTTCTTTTTTTTCAATAACCTTCGCTATTTTCTTCTTTTTTAAATTCTTTCACTATGAATATTGTCGGTGAGAACATAGACGTAGATTGTACATAATTTACATTTTTGACTTTATCATAACGAAAGATATGATTTCGAGTTTGGGTTCTCGATACCTAATAATATGCTGCTTTGTTTGAGGTAAAGTAATTATTTCACACCCTTCATCTTTGCTGCGTCGATGTTCCGCCGGCTTTTTATGAGCTGCGTTTTCATTTATCGTAAATTATTGAAACGGTAATGGAGACGCGCGGAATTTTAGTTGCTCGTAGCAGAAATTGCGAAGCTAAAAGTTAAATGGGAGGCTCAGTGTGATTTTTTGTCCTTTCCAAATATTGACGCAAGCCAATTATCAAATACTCGATTCTGAAAAGACAATGTTATATACAAAATACATATTGAAGTTTCCGCATCCGAGAAGTGAAACATGCGCTCTTTGCAATTTCTGTCAGCTGGCCGGATATACAGGGTGGACCATTTAACGTGACCACGCCAAATTTCTCCGTTGCCTTTACAGTGAAACAATGTCAGGAGGTAATTTGACGATACAGTGGTGAAAAATTCATGTTTGTCAAGGTCATAGTTTTTGTGTTCTCAAGGTCATTAATGGTTTTTCAAATGGGAACATGTTTTTTTTTTTCAAATATTAAGACATTGTAGCTGATATTCAGACGAATCCAACGACCTATGATATCATGACGTCGAAATGATTTTTCACCGAAATACACGTCAAAGACGAGAAATCGTGATGGTATTGACAATAAGAATATCCGAATAATGTAATTGAATTTTTTGTGCAGAAAATTTATTGTTCCAAATGTTCGAAGTGATGGCCATTAACCTCGACACATTATTGAAGACGTAGGATGAACAATCCTCTTGACGTTCGAATAGTTTCTGGTGTGATAGCGGCGCAGGTTACCTAACGAATACTATAATGTCAATGAGGTAGTCGGCCCAGTGGCCGTCAGGGTCCTAGTGATCGTCATGTTTACGCATTGAATAAGTATTTTAAGATAAAAATCGATCCTTCGTGCAGATATGTGGTATATTAGCTTCCAGGAAGTATTTACTATGTTGTATTACATTTTCACACCCATAAGTATACGTATAAAAGAATAATCAAATTAAATATATTCCGCTACGACATCTAGCTGTTGCCATTTCGGCCGAATCCTTCATTAGGAGGTTAACGTGAACCATGTCACATCTCGGGTGATTTGAGAATGCCTGTGGACTTGCGCGAAGTAAGTTTTCCTTCACGTGATTAACAAGGATTTTAGTTTTGCGTACAGCATAAAAAAATTATAGTTTTATGTTAATTTCAACGAATTTTCATACATGACGATTAACGGTTCAGCAACATAAACACTCTGCCGATTAATCGCCACGGCTGTCGATAACTGGGACAATGTTAGCAAAAAAAGAGTCTTACGAATCGAATATTAGTTTATAGAAAATCAGAAAAGAAATATTGGGTCCGTAATTAGCATTGTCTGAAGGATCCACGGACCAGTAATCGTCATACACATATTCGCGATAGTAAAAAGATATACATATAAATAAATGTTGTCGAGTACTGGGTCGTGACCATGTCGATAACTGGGCATGTCTTGAACGCAGGTGAACAGCACTCCATCGAAATAATATTAAAAATTATTTTATGAAAAATTAGCTGTTTATAATGACTACAAATAAATAAAAATTATAATTCTGACATAATAGGCAATAATCAGTTTTATTTTTGAAATTAATCAAGGTCCATGGAAGAAAAATGTATGTTTCAAACTCTTTATCAATTGTTTTAATAAAAATCATAAAGTTTGTAACAGAGTGCGTAAAAATTATTCTGCTTTCTATATGCAGACATAGTTGAGTCAACAAAGTCCTACGAACCTTTGCACAATTAGTTAAGGCGTTATATACCTTTAGACGGTCGGAAAACAAGGCTTTTTGGGATTTTTTAAGAATACTAATAAAGCAATCAAAACGAGGTTTAGAGGGTATATTTCACATATCTGTAGGTACCTCCAACGAGTGGACTCGTTGGAGTCACACATGTGCACCCAGAAGAATTTTCTTTTCCCCGTAATCTACATGAGTTTTGCTACCGAAGTACACACGATTATTATAAAATATTTATTTTTGTACATCTAGTCCGATTTTTAAGAAAGTCGCATTTTCGGCTAAAACAACGGCCTTTGTTCGTTTCCAAAAATCGCAATTGTTAAACGATTGTAAAAATCGTGTGTACATCGCTATAAAATGTATCTAAGAAGTTATAGTTGAAATTTGAAGTAAATCGGTCAAAAAATGCAGGAGCTACGAGTCCGCCCGATTTTGAAAACATTTCTTCATAAAAAACGCGTTTAAAGTTTTAAAACCATTTTTCTACATGTCTTAAAAAAATGTCCACCTAAAATAACTTTTGCATATTATTTTCGACGTGTTTATACATAACTTAAGTCAATTAAAAAAAAAACAATTTTTTTTCAGAGTTATGTAAGGCCTCAAGTTCGAACGCATGTGACGATTAGTGGGACGTTCCCATGGCGATTACCAGACCGACTGTCATGGCGGCATGACGATGACTCGTACAATAGCGTCTTATAACCTTTACGAAATATTTTCTCGATAACTGTACCAGGCACGGGAATTTCACAACGACCTTCTTCTTCGTAATAAAAAAACGGATTAAGAACGACTTAAAATATCTTTTACTCACTTTCCTAGTTGAGCTATATAAATTTGCAAAGTCAAGCGATCTGCGTAAGGTGACGATTACTGGGCCATCTACCTTACTCGGAGGTGTTTCTGATGTTTGTAAATACGGGCAGTGTAACGTAGTAAAACTGTAGTAGAGTGAAAAATGTTTACCATCTACCAATATTAAAATCAGTAGACAAGTATATCCATCCAAAGTAACATGTAATCACCGTATCGAAAATGGTGTTGTACAGTCAAGCAGAGAAAGTGGGAATGATTCTGATTTATGGTGAGAACGGCAGAAACTCTGTGCAAGCGCAGCAACTTTATGCACAACGTTATTGTACAGAAATCATCCTTCCCGTCGATGTTTGACCACAAACTATTCGAAGGTCAAGAGAATCATTCATCCGACGTCTTCAAGAATGTGTCGAGGTTAATAGCCATCACTTCGAACATTTGTTACAACACATTTTCTGCACAAAAAATTCAATTCCATTATTCGGATATTCTTATTGGCAATACCATCATGACTTCGCGTTTCTACAACGTCTTGATAAAAAAAAAAAACATGTTCCCATTTGGAAAACCATTGATGACCTTGAGAACGCAAAAACCGTGATCTCGACAGAAGTGAATGTTTCACCACTGTATCAGCCCTTCGAAATCAATGAAATTACCTCCTGACATTTTTCTCACCACTCTAAACGCAACGGAGATACTTCGGGTGCTCACGTTAAATGGTCAACCCTGTATACTTGATATCACGCGGGTGATGATCAATTCGATTATCTTTTACGACTCAGTTACGTTATTTTCAGCTCAATGGACGGTGGTATAAAGTGCGAAAGTTTCCTATGGTGTATACGTGGCTTAGCCACTGCCCTTCTGTGGAATTTGAATCGGCTGGAGGTTCTTCCCTCAAGATAATACATAGTACATTCTACAGAAAGTAAGCCACAATGAAACTCCCTTCGCCCAAAATTTACCGGCAACTTATAGATCGTGAATTAAATGAATAAACAATTCTTAAGACAAAGCATACACCTTAAATTCGGCGGAAAAGCGACGCCTGGCGAAAAAGCAGGCCAGCTACAGAATACTGTAATTTTTGAAAAATGGAAAGTGGATTACGAAGTGCTGGAAACTGACTACAGTAGCTACGTTGTTATCTACAGCTGCACCAACCTCGTCATTTTTCAGTAAGCTGCCACCATAACTTAACAAAGTACACTCAATTAAAAGCGAACAATCACATATAACTATTTACGCTTAACCTTTGCCTTACTTCCATACTACAAGCTCCTGTCGCTTGTTATGAAACAAGTTAAATTGCTAATTATTTATAAAATCCGGAAATCAATAACGTGAGAATTTGCTTATCCTCCGTTCTCGAGTTGTCCAGAATGAATACAACAAAGTGGGCATCACGTTTTTTTTTTAAGGGGCAATACAGTCCATTTTTTTATGGTTATTTTTTCTTGGAAACCACAATTACTCCGTGTCACGACAATAGTGAGATATCGCGTTGAAATTTGATGAACGCATGGAAATACGATTGGAAATTAATTTTTCATGAATGCGGCGTCGTTTTACCGTGTCGTTTTAAATTTGGGCAGAGCTTTGCGGACGCAACCGTAAAAACAATACAAAATTATGGAACAACTCAAAAGTGAAAAAATACAGCGAGTAAACTTCTGCTAAATTTGTCGCGAAAATGGTGTGTCAAGTTCCAAACTTTGTTAAAAGAGCAAAGCGCGCTAAAGTACATCATCCTTTTCGGTTAAGAACATTGGTCGACAGCCCGCAAATATCCGGGTAAGGTTCCGAAAACCCCCACCCTCCGATCGAGCGGAAATATTGCACGAACCCTGCTTTTAATATTTTTTAGACAACCCCTAAAGGGATTTTTGGCGACGCGCAATGGTTTTTGGGTTGGGGTTTGGGTTCGTTTGCGTATTTTTGTTTGCACAAATCGGAAAGCGCGATAACATATTTAGGTATGAACGAAGACGTAGCAGATATAGATATAGTCAGCGCGCGTTATAAAAAAACTTAAAAATTCAATATCTCGAAAACTATTGCAAATCGCCAAAAATCCCTTTCGGGGTTATCTTAAAATATTGAAAGGAAGGTTTGTGCAAAATTTCAGCTCGATCGGGGTGGAGGGGGGGTCGGAACCTTACCCTTAAAAAAACTTAAATATTCAATATCTCGAAAACTATTGCGTGTCGCCAAAACTTCCTTTAGGGGTTGTCTTAAAATATTAAAAGGAAGGTTTGTGCAAAATTTCAGCTCAATCAGAGCCTGGGGGTTTGCGGAACCTTATCCATTATTTTTTCTGGATACACCGCGAAGTAAAAAAAATGAATGGTTGGCTCAACCCTCGTGACATTGTGGAAATTGTAATCCGTTCAACATTTTCTTTTATAGAGAATTCGATGTATTCAGCGTTTTCATTATTTGTACAGAACGCTTTTCTAATGTTATTTTAAAAAAAGAGTTCCATGCAGTAGTTATTATCAAAATGTTACCCTAAACTTTGAATTGTGGAGGCCTCGGAGCTTCCGCCTCTGACACCCTAAGTCCAGCCGAGGAACCGTCATATTCAGCACCGTCACTTTGCGAGTTGTAACTTACAGGATCTTTACAGCCTTAAAAATGAATTTATTAATTCACCATGTTTCCGACACGTGTTCCTCTACATTGCCTGAATATCGCAATCGATACATAATTTATACCGCTGCAACACATTTCCAATAGATTTCCCATTATTAATGATGCCCTTATTTCGCTCAACCTTCGACGTATTTATGTCACATGATGTTATTCAAATGCCATACCATGGCGATTGCCATGGCACCGCATAACGTTTCATTGTTTTCTTTAGTGTCCAGTTCCTGTTCATTTATACAAAGGAGCCGAATCCAGCGATTGGCACGATCGGTACTGCCGAGGGAGTAGTAACGAGGAACGGGCTTTCAATCAATAAGCTACAGACAGTCAATCGGGCCAATTGCACTGAAGTCGACAAACGATAAATGTAGTAGTAAAGGTAAATGCAAAACAAGTATCGGAAGAATATCGTGCTTATTCTCGAAGTCAGCGTCCATGATACGGAAAAGTTATTCACATTCCATTTATATGAGGTTACTACTTGTCTTTGTAAAACAATTCATATGAAAAATGTATTGTGGGTACGAAGCAAAGAAAAAGAGGGAAAGGACAAGCGAGGCCTGAGTTCAGTACCTTGCGACATTCCTTTCAAAGATTTCATCCTCGAGACAAAATTCTGGAACGTTTGGTTGTCGAATTGTACGGAAACGTTCACTTTTTCTTTTTTATCCGACGAAGTGATCGCCTCGGGAGAGAAGATCGTAGTTTTAATTCTCTCCCTCTCCCTGCCCTCTCTCTCTCTCTCTCTCTCTCTCTCTCTCTCTCTCTCTCTCTCTCTTGCGTTTAATGCCCTCTCTCATGCATTTCAAAATTTAATTATAACAGGTGACTTAAACTGTAACTTATATCGAACTATACCGATTTTTGTAAAGAGAAAAGGCGAGAAGGAACAAAAGAAAAAAATGGAAAAATAAAAATAAATAGCATAAAAATACTTATAGTTAAGTTTCTAGTTTTGAGTTAATATTTTGGTTGTGGGTCTTGTTCCTTGAAACTCGTTGGATTACTTGCTGTCCTTTTTCTTTTTCTTCTTTTGGTTCTTTCGCTGTTTCGCTATTATATACGAACTGTCAGTTATTTTTTAATTATTATGTAAATTGTAAGGTTTTTAGTTTGCAAATGCGAAAAAGAATTATTCGACTGTATACCAATTCGTCAAGATATTGTCATCTTCTTACCAGCGAAATAGATATGTAAGTTCGGAAGAGAGAAAGCGTATTATTATTCTTTAAGTTGTTTATGTAAACATTTGCCTTAAAGTACTTCTGCTAAGGCATAATAAAATGTATCTATCTATCTATCTATCTATATATCTATATATCTCTCTCTCCCTCCCTCTCTCTGCCGCTCTCTCGAATCATATTCCCATTGGCTAACGATATAGGAGAACTCTGCGCTATCATTATTAAAAAACCGGGAAATTCTTGTTAGGAAAAAGTACTTGCTGATTGCTAATATTTTTTAAATATTGCTACATTTTTGACGATGTTAATCGTCTCCCAGTAAAGAGGGGAACAAAAATAATCATGGAACTGTTCTAGTAAAGTGGTAGTTCCGAAAAAAAAATGAGACACCTTTCGAAGCTGTTAAAAAACCGAATACTTGAATAAAAGTCTGTGCACCAGACAATCAGAAGAGGGGGCTGTCTATGCCGGTACGGGTTTTCCACAGTTTCCCTGTACCTTCGGATAATACGGTAACGTGTAGCTTAAGGCCATGTGCCACACGCCAGAAAATTTCGACGCGGCCTCTCGTTACGTCGGTAGCGCAGATCTCGTAGTTTTTAGCTACGAGTCGCTACCGATGGACAGCGCAGCGATCGCGAATTCGGTCTCGATGCTTCGCACTGAGGCGAAGAGTCGAAGCCAAATAGACGGCGATCGCTGAGCGCGTGCGTGTGTGTGTGTGTGTTTGCTACGCCGCGGCAACCGCGTGGAGTAAGAATGAATACATTCTCGCATGCCGTTCGGTCGTACGCAAGCACCTTACGTCTAGGTGTGTATCACACAATTCATACAACTATGCGTAGCGACCATGGTACGCTTGTATTGGAAGCATGCGCTCGCTCGGCAGGAGAGCGGTGAAACTTTGTTGCATTTTACTTTGGACGGCCACAACCAAAAGACTCAGGCATTTTCCCATACTTATTCATATCATTTAAACAAATAAGCTCGAGCACAATTTGTAACATCGATGCCGCTTATCGTTAACGATGTCGATCCCTGCCAAAATTTTGATCGACCGAAATTGCTCGAGACTCACTCTACAAAAGAGTGGTAACATTTTACAATGCTCATTATTGAAACAAATGCGTTCAGCATTTATATCTCTGCCAGGGTTCATATTTGGCAGCATTTTTGCTGGTCAGCTTCTCGAACAATCAAGATCGCTAGCCTCGCTCTACGGAAGAGCGGTGAAATTTTGCGATCGCGCATTGTTTAAACAAATGCCCTCGAATCGATTTTTTTGTCGACGGCGGTCATCGGTGGAAATTTCTTTATGGTTGAACTTTCTAGCAAACGGGGTTTGCTAGAGACTCGTATGGTGGAAGGGTGCTAGCATTTTCCCATTCTTTTTCAATTAATTTAAACAAATAAGCTCAAAGACTATTTGGCATCTCGATGTCGCTCATCGTCGACGAATTCGATCTCTGCTAATATCTCGAGTCACGACCGAGATCGCTCGAGACTCACTCTGCAAAAGAGTTGTAAAATTTTACAATGCTCTTTGTTTAAACAATTACGATCGGCATTTTTTTCTCTGCCATGGCTTATCTTCGGCAGGTTGTCTGCGGCCGACCAAATTCGCGAGCGAACGAGATCGACCGGGTCTCACTCTGCGAAAGAGTGGTAAAATTTTATTATTACTAAATTATTTCTAATTATGCTAAAAAAAAATCGTTTAGCATTTTTTCTCTCTGCCGGAATTCATCTTCGGCAGGTTTCTCCAAAGATCGAATTTTCTAGCAATGACGATCGGAGAAGTCTCGCTCTACAGAAGAGCGGTAAAATTTTACAATCGCAAATTGTTTAGAGGTCATCGGTGTAAAATTTTCGAAAAATCGTTTTGTATGAAGCACTTTACAAAAATCCTTGGAAACTTAAAAAAAATTACAATGCTCTTTGTTTAAACAATTGCGTTCGCCATTTTTTTCTCTGCCATGGCTTATCTTCGGCAGGTTGGCTGCGGCCGACCAAATTCGCGAGCGAACGAGATCAACCGGGTCTCACTCTGCGAAAGAGAGGTAAAATTTTATTATTACTAAATTATTTCTAATTATGCAAAAAAAAATCGCTTAGCATTTTTTCTCTCTGCCGGAATTCATCTTCGGCAGGTTTCTCCAAAGATCGAATTTTCTAGCAATGACAATCGGAGAAGTCTCGCTCTACAGAAGAGCGGTAAATTTGTACAATCGCAAATTGTTTAGAGGTCATCGGTGTAAAATTTTCGAAAGATCGTTTTGTTGGAAGCACTTTACAAAAATCCTTGGAAACTTAAAAAAAATTACAATGCTCTTTGTTTAAACAATTGCGTTCGCCATTTTTTTCTCTGCCATGGCTTATCTTCGGCAGGTTGGCTGCGGCCGACCAAATTCGCGAGCGAACGAGATCGACCGAGTCTCACTTTGCGAAAGAGTGGTAAAATATTATAATTATTGTTGAAATAAATACGTTTAGAATTTTTTTTCTCTGCCGGGATTTATCTTCGGCAGGTTCCTCCAAGGATCGAATTTTCTAGCAATGACGATCGCAGGAGTCTCGCCTTACAGAAGAGCGGTGAAATTTTACGATCGCGATATGTTTAAGGGGGGATTGTCTTTTTTTTCGCAAAATTTACCGCTTTTTCGGAATTTTTTTGTGAAGAAGGTATACAACGAAAAACTTGTGAAACTTGGCATATAGTTTTATTGATCTGTTTACGACATACAAAAAATTTTTTAAACAATTTCATCAAAAAATCCGCCTCCCACCCCCCTCGACGCGCGATGGTCCTTTTTTGATGGTGTGCACGATTACAGCCTTCACGTTCATCCTGCAACAAAAACCCAAAAAGCATTTTACTTTAGACACATATAGCTATCGTTCGATGAAGGGAAAAAAAAATTGACGATTTGGTGACGTTTTGAACTTGAAGTATCGATTTTTCGAAAAAAATTGATCGATTTTTTGTTATAAATAAAAAACTATTAAACGTATTGCTTTTTTGCTTCATCAAACGATAAAAGGATGTCAGCTGAGCATTCTGTCCAAATTTGAAGGTCGAAATTTGAAGGTTGAAAATCGGTTGAATAGTTTTTGAGAAATCGTGCACACCATCAAAAAAGGACCATCGCGCGTCGAGGGGGGTGGGAGGCGGATTTTTTGATGAAATTGTTTAAAAATTTTCTTGTATGTAGTAAACAGATCAATAAAACTATATGCCAAGTTTCACAAGTTTTCCGTTGTATACTTTCTTCATAAAAAAATTCCCAAAAAGCGGTAAATTTTGCGAAAAAAAAAGACAATCCCCCCTTAAAGGACGACACCGGTGGAAAATTTTCGAAAAATCTTTTTTTTGGAAACCCTTAAAAAATCGTTATAACCTCCAAAAATATGATGAATATTCGTTTATAGCCGAAAAAACAGTTTTAAAATGGTTTTCGAGCTATTTTTATAGGAGAGTGTCCGGCGCTGAAAAGCGTCTTCGGCGATGCCATGCCGGTAGTCGCAATTCTCAACTCTTGTAAGCCTATTATCTATGGGGATAAATTCACCGACTAAAAATAGTTTTATTTTCGACCAAAAGGTGGCATTAGATTACGGAAACAAAACTTCTTCAGGTCTATCGCCTAACCGTTAACTTCACACACATTTTTCTCCAAACCACGTTTTCGAAATCGGGACGCAGCAGAACTTGAACAATTTTCGTCCCCTCGACCAATCCAATTTCTTCAATTTTTCAAAGTGTTTTTTGAAGCGCTGTATCAATGTGAGAAATGGTCGCATCGAGATGAAAAAAAGCATTATGAAGCTTCAAGTTTCTAGTTTCGAGATCTGTCGTCAAAACAAATTTGTGAGCTACTGTAATCGCGCAATAATAAAAAATAACGAGAGAAAATTTATTTCCTAATTTTTTGGGTTTTTTTTCAAGGATCCACGCGCTGGAGAATGTTATTTCAGTTAAATACATGTATAGGTCAGTTAGCTTGTTTATTCAGCTTCTATTTGGTTTTTTTGTCTCTCCACGACAATTTCTTGCTGAGATATCCGACTTTGAATGTAAAAAGATCCTTTTGTCTTCGATCACCGTTATCTCAGCAACCAATTATTGCACGGGCAGCTTTAAAAACTTAAATAAATTTCCAACACGACCCTTCCGTTGATTTTTAGAAAAAAAAACATTTTTTCACCATTAATATTAATTTGACAAAGCACCAAAAACTGACTTTTTATGGTTTTTCAGTAACTGTACTACTACTTTATATATTACAGTAAATGTACAATCCTTTAAGTATTGATAGAAAGACTAATGTTGCCCGGTTGTTTTTCTGCTTAATGTACCCCCAATAGCCCCGTACATTTTCAATTTGATCCATCGAACCATTTTTTCGGTTCGATTCTTCAAAGTTTTACAAAACAAAGGAAGAAGTGTATTGTTCTTAAACATCGTGTAATCATCATCAGAATGAAAAAAAAACAATTTTCTTCGACTTTTTTCACAACTTTGACCTAGTTGCTTATTAAAGTCAAGAAAAAAAAATTCGAAAAATTTCAATTTTTTTTCTTCAAGTTTGTCAAACATTTCAGGAAACAAGACTGACTCATTTTTACACGATTCGACCTTTGCGCACCATAATTTCACTCATATTTAATTGCATTAATTAAAAGTTGAAACCCCCAAGCTGTATTCACTAGTCGATCTGAGAACTTGTATGAAATTAATTCTCGATATTTTCTGCGAAGGTTATAGGGTTACAAAAAAAAAATGTCTTCCAAAACTGATCTTTTTTTAAAAGAAAAAACCAATTAACATGTTTTTAACTAATATTTTTTTGGTAACTTTTTTCTACGTTTCGGTAAATAAATTAATCTAAAGTTTTTGTCAACTGTAACGTTTTTCAATTTTTGTTCATGCCTAGTTTGAAAAAAAAAACTGTTTTCTGGAACCCTAATAAGCTTCGTAGAAAGTATCAAGAGTTAATCGCATAAATGTTCTCAGATCGACTATTGAATACAGTTTGGGGTTATCAACTTTTAATTAATGAAGTTAAACATGAGTGAAAATATTGTGCGCAAAGGCCAAATCGGGTAAAAAATGAGTCAGTATTGTTTCCTGAAATGTTTTACAAAGTTAAAAGAAATATTTTTAAAAATTGAAATTTTATGTATTTCTTTTTCTTAAATTTAACAAGAGACTAGTGCAAATTTGTGAAAAAAGTGGAAGAAAATTGGTCTTTCCATTTTGATGATGATTACACGATGTTTAGAAACAATACACTTGTGCCTTTCATTGTTCTGTAAAATATTGATTAATCAGTCCGGAAAAACAGTTCGATGAATCTATTTGAAAATTAACAGGGCTATTGGGGCTACATTACGCTTGAAAAAAAAACGCGGCAACATTAGTGTTTCCATCAATATTTGTAAAGTAGTAGTAGATTTACTGACAAACTACAAAAAGTCACTTTTTGTCCTTTTTTCAAATTAATGTTGAGAGTAAAAAAAAAGTTTTTCTGAAAGATCAACGAAAGGGGCTGGTAGGAAATTTATTCAAGTTTTCAAAGCTGCCCTTGAATTCCCGTTGCAATCATTGGTTGCTGAGATATCGATTATCAAAGACAAAAGGATCTTGTTTCATTTAAAGTCGGATATCTCAGCAAAAAATTGAAGTAGAGAGACAAAAAACCAAATTAAAGCTGAATCAACAAGCTAACTGACCTATACATTTAGTTACGTGGAAAAAAAATTAACTAGCCCGTGAACCCTTGAAAAAAAAATAATAAATTTGGCAATTATTTTCTTCCGCTATTCTTATGATAGCGCGAAAACCGCAGCTCACAAAAAAAAGTTGCCAAAAAATCGCGAAACTAGAAACTTGAAGCTTCGAAGGCTTTTTTTTATCTCGATGCGACCATTTTTCACATAGATACAGTGCTTCGAAAAAACACTAAAAAAAAAAGAAATTTTCTGTTCCTTTAATTTTTCGGAGTAGTATATCAAAATTATGGTCGAAAACACGAACTTTTTTTCCTCGTTACGATTTTTTTTAAATTATTTTTAAATTTTTTCCCGTATTTGACTTCTAAAACTAACATAATCGACGAAAATATTTCGCTCTTAGTTCCAGGATTAAATTAACGATAGTTGTACTGCGTTCCGCAGAGAGAGTATGAGGTTGAAATTTGTGTCGTTGGAACGCAACGAAAATTAATATTCGTGAATTCCTTTAATTTATTTTGGCAAACTTTGGTCACAAAAATCTTCTAACCATTTTTTAAAATGTTTATTTAGCGATCTACAATATAAATCTTTAAAAAAAAGTTTTTCTATAACAATAAAAATATAAAAAATAAAATGTAAGCAAAAGCTTTCGTTGCGTTCAAACGATGCAAACTTCAACAGTATGGAGAGAGTTGACTGAAAACCAGTAGTGCTATAACAACTCGTGCACCGCGATTTTCTATTCTTTTGACAAATAAACTCTTTTTACATACTTCAATATATACCTGATAAAGCCTAAAAGTTCTTTTGACCATGTATTTTATTGGTTTCTTTAAAAAAAATCTTCAAAAAACGGTCGAAAATGGGCAGTGACGGTGGTGTTCTCCTTCCTTGACACACTGCGTCATTTTGACCTGAACGAATTTGAAATAAAATGCTGACTTACCCAAAATTGAAAGTTTTAAATAATTTTTTACAACAATTCAAGTTTGGGCATTCCGAGTTGCTAAAGACTTGCCCTGTGGAAAGGTGGTGACATCTTACCGTCCGTTTTAGTAAATTTAAACAAATACCTCGACCACGATTCATATACACTTTGTCCACCGCTCGCCTCACGAAGGTATGGGTACGGTGCTGATGTCATCAGACGGCGGAGATTCAGCCCGGACAGTGGCTTATTCTCCTCGAAAAATTTCATCGGAAATATTGTGTCCATAGTCCACCAAGGAACGAAGAAGAAACTCTGTGTTACGCTGGTTTTTCTCAAAACACAATTTTTCAAAATGGCACGCAGCATAACTTAAAAAATTTTCATTATTTTCACTCCAAATTTTAAGTACATGTTTAAAATAACATTCCAAAGAGGAATACCTACGGGATTTTCTATGAGTTAGTTATAACATTAGTTATTACTAAATGATTGTCCTTTTTTTCTGTCGAAAATTAAGTTTTTGGTTTAATGCTCCCCAATTACACGAAAAATAAATATTTTCACAATCCTCTACGTATTTCTCTAGCTATACTCGTGTAAATTAATAGAAATTTATTTACTTTATTCTAAAATCGAATTTGAGTCAGCTATACTGCGTGCCGCAGAGCGTCTCAAATTCAACATGCCTCTCCAGAATAGCTCCAGCCTCACCTTTTGGCATAATTTTTTAATATACATTTCATTTTGGTCACTCGAAGATAAGACTAATGACATCCTTGAATATTAATAGTCTCTTATTTGTCCTACAAAAAAAAAATCGCGAAATATCACTCAAGTTTTGACGTTTACAGTGGTGTAAGCCTTTATGATAAAACGAGCGTGCGCTCTTGATTTCTATCGATTTTGTTCAAATTTTAACCAGACATTGTTCATATCATCATGCAAGTTTGAGTGAAATTTCAGAACAGTTGACTATTTAGATTGGGAGATAATGGATTTTTCAATAGCAACTTTTAATACTGCAGGGTCTGCATTGGCCGAAAATCAGGTCACATAATTCAGCGTACCATTCTTTTAGGTTATTCATTTTGAGGAAAAATTATGATTAGATAGTAAACTAGTTAGGGAACGAGTGAAAAAAGTTTAGATTGTCTTTACTATTCAGTTTTGCTTAAGACGTTCAGTAACGACAGAATAACTCTCGGTAAAAAATATTTGTCCCCTATAATAAGAAGACATTATGCAATACCGTAGAACAGTATTGGTCAATATGTCGAGAAAAAAGATAATTATCGTGTTCCTAAAGTTAGAAACTTTTAACGTAAAAAGAAATGTTTGCGTTATAAACATTAGTATTTCATAATGCTACCCTTGTGTCTTTTTATAGAGGACAAATATTTGTTACGGAAAATTCCTGTCTAAATTTCAATGCAGACCCTGCAGTGTTAAAAGTTGCAATTTTAAAACCCATTATCTCCGAATCTAAAAAATCGACTGTTCTGAAATTTCACTGAAACATGCATAATCATACGAACAATGTCTGGTTAAAATTTGAACAAAATCTATAAAAATCAAGAGCGCATGCTTGTTCTACCTTAACACGCTCAACCGTTGACCATTCATTTCTGTTTAAGAAGATGCAAGAAGGCTCTAGCGTCCTCGCCCTTTGTTTTCAAACGTACATACGTAAGCGAAAGGCCCCGCACAGATTGGTGGTGCGATCCATGGCAAAATATTGTTCCTTGCGGTCAGTCTTGCTGGTGCTCTCGGAGAGATTGGAGACAGCGGTGATATCCTCGCGACACCGGGACTGTATATTGTCGCCGCGACAATTGATGCAGTTTCTCATCCTCGGCAGTACGTACTTGCTGCCGTGGATAAATCCAATGGTCCATCTAGATGGTAAATCCGACGCTACATTAGTTCTGGTTCCTACATGATAGCCCAGGTCACCCTGAGCACCATACTAATGTATGGTGCTCAGGGTGAAGCTATCGAGGAATCGCCCGAGTCGAAATTTTCGAGTCGCGTCGATAAGCTGTCGAATTGTTTGGGGTAATGTGTCATTTCCCTCTTTTTGTGTTGTAGTAGAGTGGAGGAAGCTGCGACATGCTGAATGCCTGGGATGAGTTGAGAGTGCCCTCTCCCCACCCAATTCTAATCTTGTTATAAATTAAAAAATTATACTGCAACGTATATTACAAATATATTACAAAAATGATATAACAATCATTATATTTTAAAAACCCAATAATATGCCTCAATGTATCCATTTTTCATTTAAATAATAAATACCAACTCATCCTATTTACATGTACCTGTTTTTTATTACTCGAAAACTATGAATACATGTCCAATGCCATGAAATAGTTGCACTTTGTGTATAATCTGTAGATGTTTTTTTTCGATAAACAAGTATCGTACTTGGAGTCATATTTTTCGACCACAATCACTACCGGCCGACTATCGTGAAAAAGTCTGACCGCGAATGACTAGTTTATCCCATGCCGCTTCCTATGCGCACCGACGGTGATCTTGACCGTCCGTCGAGCGTCGATATATATTTCGCCGGTGGAAATCTGCTGAAGTCACGCCGATGCGTTTTCAACTGATGGTAAGCTTGAAATAATATTCTCTTCGAATTATCGAGTAAGAAAAATCTTTACATTCTCATTATTGGGAAACAAGAAGAAAAAAATGTATGACAAAAAAAACAGTAGAAACGTGCTGATTTTTTTTTAAGTTGACACTTTTCTTCCGAAATTTTATCTGTCGCAAATCAAGAGGAAAATCATAGCAACGAAAATGGGCAAGCGTGGTGGCAAAGTATCAATGCAACGATTCAGATATCGTTTTTGTTACCAGAAAAATTTATATTTTGGGGGAGAAGGAAAAGAAACGTACAGTGCAACCTTGATCATCGCGACCTCCACAGATGCAGCAGTCCCCCACTATGGGCCAAATGTCGATCGGAGTAGCGCACCTCGAGTGTGGGGTTTCTTCGACAAGGCATTGAAATGCAAATTATGTCAAAGATTAAGGGTTACTTTGACATCATTTTTATTGAAAAAAATATTTATTTTATGCATTATACATGGAATTGAATGAAAAACAACGATTTTTCACAATCAAATTGTTATCTTTATTAAGGCCTTAGGCCACTCTAGAGGCCAAAAAATTGGCTTTTTCAGGATTTTTTTTTCAAACAAACTACAAAATTAATCGAGATTACAAAAAAGAGATTACAAAATTATATCATACATATCAGGGCCTGCTTACAATAATTTTTTTGAAGCGATTAATTTAGAAATGGCGGCTGTGCAGCGTTTATCTCGAAACTGCATTTTATATGTTGGTCGGAAGCATAACTCAGACAATTTTCAACCGATTCACATGAAATGTTGAATATATCTTGAAAAATACATTGTCTATGGAAGTCCGTAGGATTTTTTTTTATATTGCATAGTTCATTCCTTATTAACGATTTTTTAGGAAAATTTTTGGAAAGTGAAAAATTTGCCTAAAATATCGTGAACAAACAAATGTACTATGCAATTAAAAAAAAAATCCTACGTACTTCCATAGACAATGTATTTTTCAAGATATATTCAACATTTCAATTGAATCGGATGAAAATTGTCTGAGTTACGTTTCCGGCCAACTTAAAAAATGCAGTTTTGAGATAAACGCTGCACGAGGCCATATTGAAACTAATCGCTTCAAAAAAATTATCGATGTTGTTCTCAGTTTTTCAATAGACATTTATTGTCCCGTCGAAAAAACATCAAGAAAATCACGTTCCTCCGCTCGCTACAAGTGTATATAAGACCTTAAAATAAAAATATTCGTACTTTTCAAATGAATAATACGTTTTATTAATAAATCAAAATGTCAGGCCATTTTCAGACACCTTTTTCAAGTGGGACGGAGCTAGTAGTAAAAATGGTCCAACATCTTTGCGACGCACTTAAACTTACAGATCTACCTGAAAGATTTTGTTAATTCGATTTGAAAAAAAAACCAATCGAATCATATCTTTTCGCGCATACGTGCTTATTTCCGGACTATGCTGTTTCCCGAACGCCTACCATATCACGGCAAACGATACCCGGAGTAGAAATATTGTCAGGCTGGCCTGATATTTGATCTGCGCCTGATCACGTTATAGTACGGAGGCCTTACTTAAGTATGCCTTAATTTGCCTGATGAAGCTGGGGTCAGGCGGTGGTCGAGCAACCGGACTTACGGCTTACTTCAATTCGCCTGACCCGGTTAGCTTCAGGCGATGTCAAGCAACTGGACTTACGGTTTACTTCAATTCGCCTGATCCAGGTAACTTCAAGCAATCATCATGTGACTGGACTTCTACAGTTTGGCGCTAAAAACATGCCTAACCTCATTTTGTCGAATGATACACAGACACGAGAGAAGCACAGGACATATTATTAATCACTTTATACATTTTTACATTTAACGTGTACGTTGTGAATCAGATGGACAAAGACAATTTGAAGAAAATTGCGCAATGACTGCGTCTGCGTGAATAGCGGGCTCTAACTAAGGGAAAAAACGAAGAAATATTACAGCAGCAGGTTAGTATAACAATTAATTTTTTTCAAAGACAATTCTTAAATGTATAAATATAAATTGGAACAAATCTGACTATAAATTAACCATACGCCAAATTATACATGCATTGGTTAAAATATTTATTATGATACATTTGACAGATGCTCTCAGCGAGGAACAACTCGAAATTCCTGAGGATTGGCATGTGTTGGCACGACCACTATGTAAGTAGATTTATATTTGTTTTATGTATCGCTTTTATTTTCCTTTACTTGGTCCGTCTCCTTTGTCAGAGGAGAAAAAGAGACAGCGTAGGCCAACCAAATAATGGTAAGCTGACAGCGTAGTTCAATCTGGTAAATGTGATGCCATTGGTGCTGATTAGCCTGTACAGCGAAGGCCAACCAAATAATGGTAAGTAGACAGCGTAGTGCAGTTAAGTGAAAGTAATTCCATCGGTGCAAGTTAGCCCGTAAGAAATGCACTTCAGATGGACATTACATTCACTGAACTGCACTACGCTGTCAACTTACCATTATTTGGTTGGCCTTCGCTGTGCGGGCCCGGACAGCGTAGGCTAACCGAATAATGATATATTGACTGCGTAGTTCAGAGTGAAAGTAATTCCATCGGTGTAAGTTAGCCCATAAGAAATGCACTTCGGATGGACATTACATTCACTGAACTGTACTATGCTGTCAACTTACCATTATTTGGTTGGCCTTCACTGTACGGGCTCACCTGAACCGATGGTATCACATTCATCGAACTGACCTTCAATTCTAATTTTCATTAAAAAATCGATTTTTTTTGTCCACTTCTCACCTATGCATTGTACGCTTTGTAATTTTTAGATTGAGCTCGCGAAAGCTCTACCGGGTCAATGGATATTTAGCGGACGCTCAAGAGCTTCAAAATATCCAATTTTTTTTACTCTCCTCACTCATAAATTTGGCGCTTTGTAAAATGTTCAAAAAAATTAATCGTTTTTCTTTAGAAACAGATTTTTCAATCTTACCTTACACTACTAACCCAAGAATTATAATCTTTTCTCTCATAAAATAATTCTTTAAAGCTCTTGTCTGTAAATAAAAATTCAGGTTCCCCGTTTTATCGGATTAGAAGTGTGAGGTAAATAAGGGAAATTTCGTTTCTACAGAAAAAAGGATTAATTATTCTGAAAATGTTATGAAGTGTTAAATTTATGAGTGAGAAGAGAAAAAGTTCGCGACAATTGGAAATTTCGAAGCTCTTGAAGCTCCACTAAATATTCTTTGGCCGGTTAGAGCTTTCGAGAGCTCAATTAAAAAATTATAAAGCGTAAAATTAATGGGTGAAAAGTGAACGAAAGAAAATCGATTTTTTCATGAAAATTAGAATTTTTGGGAGGCTTGAGCGACATCTAAATATTTATTGACCGCTCGCAGCTTTCGCAACATTTTTTTTTCTTCGTCAAAGTAGATAATTTGATGACGAGAAAAAGAAAAAAAAGAACTCAAATATGTGCCACCCTAATAAAATAATGTGCATATCTTATATATATTTATATGTAGACATTGAATTCTAAGTGGGATACACATTTTCGTATTTTTCAGTGGCTGTTCATTTAAAAATACAGGGAACACGGAATAGAAGTTCTTTCGAAGCAAATCGGACAAGTCGTTGGAGCGGTATCAAGGCCTGATTAATTCAGCTAAAGACTGGGACAAGCTTCGAGCGTAGCGGAAAAAACGAACAGAACGCCCAATGTAACATTACATTTATTTCGAGTTTTTATTCTATTACAAATACAAGACAAAATGATATTTGTTTTCCACATAGATACATGTAAAAAATCTATGTGATAGATTTTATATTAAGATTAAACAATAAACGATCGAACAATGCCTTTTTCTATTTTTGTATGCGTTGTATTTTTTATTTCAGGAATAAATCGGTCATCCTGAGCTGTGAAAAATGACATGATTTTTCACTTTGAATAAGCCGTGAAAAATTAAGCTCTCATCAGGCCTTAACTTTTTACGCTGATCAGGCCTTGATCTTTTACGCTGATCAGGCCTTGATTTGTTACCCTGATCAGATCTTGATAGTTTATCCTGATCAGGCCTTGATTTTTTACCCTGATCAGACGGAAATCAGGGATTGCGTTTCAAAAATGATCAGGGCTTGATAAAAAATTCTGGTCAAGGCTGGAAAAAGAAATCAGGATGCCTGATCAGGTGTTTATTGTAGCTGGAGCAAGATTTCTACTCGGGACGATACGAAGAAGCCAATTTGATTACAGTCACGGCACATTTCTACTGTTCTTCTCACACTTTATAATTCCTCATTCTCCGTCTGCTCGCATGTACACCGTAGTAGATTAACTTAATCATAGTTATCGCCTAGGTGGACATTCCTGTTTCAGTGCAACCCACGTCATCGTACTCTCGATTCCACTTATGGGAATGCTTTTTTTGTTACCTTCTGCAGCATGAAACGCACATGGATTTTGACCAGAGAACGTCTCCCTTCGCAATGCTTAATCTATAAAGCCGTCAAAGTCACCGAACAGAATAACCTCCAGAAGTACACATTTGATAAGGCCATCCAGACAGGATGCTTATCGCGAAAGCCCCGAAAATAATTAGGAGGAAATATCGAAAATCGAGTCAGAAACCTGACAGAAAATTGAGTGAGAAAGCGCACGGTACACAGGCTCATTAAATATTCGCTTATTACATGCTGTTGTTTTTCTTCACAACCACAATGTTCCTTCCTAACCTTGCTAATTTGTTTCCAAAGAGGATCGTATGTCTTACACTATTTAAATGTACTTACCCGGTCATCTTTAAGGGGTTACGTTAGTTTCGAAGCCACGTGAGCATAATTTCTCTATTAAAAAAAATATAATATACAAATCATTTTATTCGAAGTGTTAAGCACCTAAAAGAGCACCAATTTAACAATATTTTTAAAAAATTCAGTAAAAAATTTGGGAAATTCAGCCGGTGGGACCTGGTTTCTCGAGACCCCTCAAAAAAAAGTATCCTCGTGGTGGTCAGGATAATCATGATGGCTTTAGCTGAAATTTAAAAAAAAACACCAATTTTTTTCTGTTAATAGATAAGTATACCTCGTGTTTGAACGGAGAATATTTTAAAAAATTGAAATTTGAATTTTTGGCAGAGTTGTATGCAAAATAGTTAAATTTTTGGTCCAATTTACACTTACGCCTTGTAAAATTAGTTGTAATCGAAAAAAAACCTTCATGCAATCACTAGTCAATGCTATTTTGAAGAAGTATCCAAAATAGTATAGTATAGTAAACTTTGAACATGTTTTTCTCGAAACGACTTTTTTCACCTGGCGTTCGATTTCGGAAAAACGGCTTAACCAATCGGGCTAAAATTTGTACTCCATATTCAGCATGTGTATGGCTATCGCCCTAATTAGGATTATTCGAAAATATTCATTTTAACTTATACTTTCGCCCGAATTGTGTTTTTCGAACACCTTTGTAAAAAAACGACGCCATTTTGTTATATTGCAATATAAAATAATAATTCTAGTTCGGGCGATAGCGACACTCATACAGATTAAGAATCTTTTCGCATTCTTTGTTTTCGATTACCTGGACAGAGCAAATCATCAACGCCAGCAACATACTTGTCCTTCATGTTTTTACACGATTATGACTTGTTAAATCATCATACATTTATATGCAACAAAAAAAATTGTTCTCTATTCTGTAAGAGTGTAGTTTTAAGGGAGTAAAAAGTTTGTACCGGTAGAGGCAACAGCTAAAAAAAATTATTAAAGATAGCTTTTTTAGCCGTCACAGTAGAATAGCCCCTTAAGCACGACAAACCTGCACACATATATGGCACCCAATGTCCCATGCCACGTCGTGCCCCACTCTTCCTCACTTGTATTGCGACTTGGAAATCCTTGAAGTCTCGTTGACGCTAATTCGGTAACACTCTATGTCTTCGTGATTACGACCTTTATCACAAAAGCAACGTGCCTGTAACATTAAGACTCCGGACTCGGTACGAAATTTTCGCTCGTGCGCTGGTTACGCTTTTACAATTATCGCCCAAACACACGCTACGAATATTACCCAAGAATGCAACGCCGTCTCCTAATAATCGGTATCATTTACGGTGAAATACATCATCCGGAAGGAAACGTAATCAAGCTGACAAGCAAGCAGCATTTAAAAACGTATCGAACAGAGCACCTTTTCAAAGCATATTGCACACTCGATCGTATTACCCCTGAATATTTCGAGACGGAGGCCCGACGACTCAACTCATAGTTGCCAGTGGACCCATCGGAACGCGCCTTTCAACTGAATACTCACATTTCGACACGTCGTAACAATGCTTTACGCACTAGTCGCACTTTGTCTCTTTGGCGGCGCCTCCGCTCAGTTGTTCGCTTTATGGTCGTGTCCCGAAGCTGTCAAACCTATGTCGAATTTCGACATCTCACGGGTGAAAACACATTATTTACTTTTCGTATCGTTTTCTAGACGCATATGTTAGAAATATATATTTATTTCTTATTTGAATCTTATTTAAATTTAATTAAAATATCTTTATTTATCGCATATTTTTAAGCTCATTTCCTAAGAACCCACAATCAGACAAATCCACTTACAAACTTACACGTCATCACCTAATTTCCTTCTAAGTTCGATTCTTTGGCATTTCGGAACGTAAATATATTTCCATTGGAATTCAAATAGAAAAAAGAAATCCACCTGAACGAGGCTTCGTCTATAAAGAAGCAGAAAAACATTCGAACAACGCAATTTCCAATCCATTCTCGTTTTTGTCGTATCCACATTTCATTAAGGCGGGATATACATTTAGACAGGAAAAAAATAAGCAATATTGAGGGATTTTTTAAACTGATAAATAATTATTTCACAATTATCAAACTTCAGGTATACTTTGATAGTATATTTAAGTATACAAAACATTTTTCTTTAATTAATTCATCATTGCCGGGAATTGCGAATCGGAGTGCAGTCTAGCTTCCCGTAGACTTTGATCTGCAAAAAAGTCCAAACATTTTTTCAGTTAGAACATGTATAGTTTCTATGTGATGGTAATTAAAATGAAGAAAATGCAAATTTAAGAAAATGGCACGCATTATAAAAAAATCAACATTTCACGCAACATTTCTGTAAAATGTGGATTAAAAAAGTAGTTTTTTTCCAATTCTCAAAAACAATTCTCGTCAAGTAGAAGGTACCAATATTATCAATATTTCTACAAGGTTTCAACTCAATCGGCTTAATAGTTTTTGAGTAATCCCACACGCCAATTTCGATAATGCAGTTTTGGGAAAAACGCGTTTGAAGTTCACGCCCGCTCCGAATCCGAGCGGTGAGGCACAGTGTTGACGGGCTGTAACGTTTGAAGTTTTTCGAATTTCACTTTGAAACTTTAGGAAAGTATTCTACATATATAGTTCTATCGTGTAAAGAGAAAAAAAAGAAATCGACTTTTTGATCGTTGTAAATGTATATCCCGCCTTAAATTGGATTTCTCGACAAGACCGTAACTTTCGGAATAATTTTTTTTTAAATGCAAACCGCATTTTTAACTTTCTGCGCCCCTAACACGCCCAAATTTTTGTTCTTGTATAGAAGATTTTTTTTTTAATTATGCTCTTTGCTGAAAAGTCAGCCCACATTTATCCTTGTCTTGAAAAACTCGTAAAAATTCTTCGAAAACGTTCATTTAAATACAAGTGAAATTAAACGAGGCAAGTTACAGAGCTTTAAGGTGATAACTTGGTGCTGTGCTGTTTAATAATAACTGAGGTTCATCAAAATAACCAAGAATTTATTTTCTTAATTCATTTATGACAGTTATTGTGTTTTCACAAGAAGTGGCCCATCAAGTTTTTGTCACTGCAGAATACTGCAACTCGACTTGTATGATTCCACTTTCATTAAAATCATTTTTTTGCGACAGAATTTTCGGCTTTTTAGCATTTAGCGTTAGATTTTTAATTTTTTCAAATGTCTCTCCCAATATTCTTTTTTTTTTTATTCCATCACCATTAGTATTGTCGCTAGGAACATAGACGTAGGTTCTGAATTATTTATGTTTTAGGCTTTTTCGTAACGCAAATAAGATAAAATAACAAAAGACATGATCACTGTCGTATGTTGTAAAAAAATCCATGTTTGGCTTCTCGATCCATCATAATATGCTGCTCTGCTTAGTGTGAACTATTTAATTCCTACTAATCATCTTTGTTCCGTCGATGATTCGCCAGTTTTTATGAAATTGCGTCTTTATTTATCGGAAATGATAAAAACTACGATGGGCACGCACGGCATTTTAGTTGCTTATTGCAGAAATTGCAAAGCTAAAAGTTAACGGGGGACATACATTTACAACGATAAAAAAATCGATTTCTTTTTTTTCTCTTTAAACGATAGAACTATACATGTAGAATATTTTCCCAAAGTTTCGAAGCGAAATTCGAAGAACTTCAAACGTTACAGCCTGTCAATGCTGTGCCTCTGCGCTCGGATTTGGAGCGCGGAAGGGCAGGCAGAGATGGGCAAAAAGTAATTCAATTAACAACTAACAGTTAAAATTACTACTGTAATTAATAATTTTATTACTTTGCAACATATTACGCAAGTCATTAGTTACCGCAAGTACCTCGTGCAATTTAATTCAATTTTTATGTAAACTTCAAACACATTTTTGTCAGAACTGCATTTTCGAAATTGGCGTGCAGGATTACTCAAAAACTATTGAGCCGATTGAGTTGAAATTAAGTAGAAATACTGATGATACTGCTACCTTCAACGCGACGAAAATTGTTTTTGAAAGATTAGAAAAAAAATCGTTTTTTAATCCAAATTTCACAAAAATAGGGTGAATTGTTGATTTTTTTTCTAAATGCGTGCCATTCTCTTAAATTCGCATTTTAATCATTTTAATTATTGTCAAATAGAAACGAGCCATGTTCCAACTAAAAAAAATTTCAATTTTTTTGCAACTCAAAGTCTCCGGGAAGCTAGGCTGCAGGCTAATTTGCAACTCCCACGGCAACATTGTCGTTACACTGCCACAGCCCCGCCATTTTCATGATAAATTAATTGAAAAAAATAGTTTTTCATACCTAAATATAATATCAAAGTATACCCATAGTTTGATAAATGTAAAATAATTATTTCTTTGTTTAAAAAATCCCTCAAAATTGCTCAATTACTTCTCGTTCAATTGTATATCCCGCCGTAATTGCGAGGCGAAGCGCGATATTTTTACCTTTACCAAACTTGTTCGCGAGCCGATATTGAAATTCACGATTAAAAAAAAACAATGTATATGCAAAATGCAAATTGAAATTTCCGAATTGCAGGAGCGATGTGGATCTGGATTGTATTTTACAAGGCGATTTTATTCCGTTATTTTCAGCTTCATGGACGGTGGTATAAAGTGCGAAAGTATCCTTTGATGTATACGGTCCTCAGCTACTGCCCTTGGGTCTCCTATGATTTCGTTCCACCTAGCACACTCAAAGTGGTACATGGGGCATATTACGCTAGGTAAGACACAAAGGGACTCCATTTGCCCAAAATCGAACAGCAACTTATAGATCGCTGATAAATTGAATGCCAAATTCTTCAGACAAACCATACAGATAAAGCTCCGTGGAGAAGTGTTTGCGAAAGATTCCAGCTATCCCGGTGCGCTATCCGCACGTATGGTTACGGATAAATTCGTACGAGATTACTGGGTGCTGGATACTGACTACGAAAGCTTCCTTGTTATCTACAGCTGCAGGAACTTTTTTGTTTTTCAGTAAGCTGCTACCATCACTTAACAAAGTACACTCAATGAAACGCGAACAATCGAATATCGTAGTTGTCTACGCTTGGCTTTCCTCCTACTTTATCATTACGAGCCCCTGTGTCCTGTTATAAAACGACTTCGCGACCCTGTTTCTACGGCAATAAACACTTTTTCGTTGTTGTAACTTCAATCTAAATGTATTTGAGAGACGGTATTAACCCTTCGACTGCAGACTTTCGCCGCGAACCTCTGACTGCACATGGGGTCGTTTCGACCCCACACTTTTTCAGATCGTTGTTTTGCGGTAAATAAGCATTGTTTTGTAGAGACGTTTTTTGTAGTGAATGATCCTTATTTTATGGCCCAAATTTTTTTGTTTAAGACAAACAAAAATACGTACTTGCACGAAAAATATTTTTATTTTTTTCGCAATATAAAAAGAAATCCTTTGAGGTTTTTAAAGAGGAAGATTTGTAGATACGAAAAAAAGACGGTGTCGACGGCCTTTCCAACAAGTATATTTATTCGGAGGTTTGAATTTGAACATTTTCGGGATAATGAAACATGGAAAAAAATCGACTCCTTCGATAGATTAATTGTTGAAAACGTATATATTCCGCATTTTTATTACTTCAATGACTTATTATTATTCACATTTACCGCAATCGATGCATAAGTACGTTCGGTGCTCGTTGCACATATCCCTCCTGCATGACGGACACTTGCCTTCAGTTTGATGATCGGCATTCTAAATACATAATTTACTTTATTAGCGCAAAATAAAAAAAAATTCTATGAGCGTTTTCCATCGTGACTCACTTACATGTAGCAATGAAACCCCAAGTTTCACAAAAAAAAATGTTTTCACTGTCCCCGCACTACAGCATAAACGGGGTCAATTCGACCCCAGGTCCTTTTTCGACAGCTGTCCTCAGTACGCGGGCAGGATGTAGGATGGGGGCCGAGTGTCCACCTATAGAGGAGGAGTGGGGGAACATTCAAGCGCCGTACTGCGGCCGAATAGATTAGCCCGTTTTGCGATACAGTCAGTTGAAAAAAAAAATGGGGTCGAAATGACCCAGTGTGGAGTCGGAGGGTTAAGAAACAAGTAGCCCTTTGCCGCGCAGTGTAAGACTGGTGTTACACCTAATTCAATTCAGATTTTGACGATTCAAAAGTGTTTTTTTAATTAAATATGGCGGTCGTAAATGCGTTTCAAGGTTCCTAGGACTTCAATAACTACTAAAACATATCTATTAAATTTTTATTTTTCACCTGGCGGGTGTCACTAATAACGAAAGTGCAAAAAAACGTGCACGTAAAGAAAAATGTTGTTAAGCAAGTAATAGCTTTGTAATTTCCGGAAATCAATGACGCGAAAATGGGTTTATCGGCCGTTCTAAAATTGTGAAAAATGAATACAACAACGTGTACGTCAATTAACAGAACATGGGGGCAACTCAGTCAATTTTTAGATAGCGATTTTTTCTATCTTCATAGTGACTCCGTGTCACAATTACGAGATATTGCGTTGAAATTCGCTGAACGAATTGAAAATGAATTTGTATCGAAAGCTGCGTCATTTTACCGTGGCGTTTTAAATTTTGGCAGAGCTTAGTTGGACGCAACCGTAAAAACAATATGAAATTGTGCAACAGCGCAAGAGTGACGAAAACTGCGTGTAAACTTTGGCAAAATTCGTCATAAAAATGGTATATTGACGATGTGTTGTAAACTTCATTTTATGGGTAAAGCGCGCTTGAGAATGTGATCCTAAGTTAAGGGGAGCGTAGAGGATTCAGCGTGAAAAAAAACACTGTTTTGCGATTTTTTTTCATCTATATGGATAGAGTAAATTTATTGAAACCTTTTGTACATTGTTAAGTGTTATTTCAAGAACATTCCGTGAAATTTGTACGCGAAAATATCTACAAACAAGCCGGTGACAAAGCTTTTCCAAGAACGCCTTTGGAAAGACACGATTTGCGGTGTTCACTTTATCTCAGCTAAAAATTATCTGAAATCAAGTGCCATTAAAATTTAGTCAAAGTATCATTGAATCCTGCCCCCAACGGGCTTTGATAATTTTTTTTCCATTTCTAAATTTTTGGTGGTCATGTAAAGTGAAAAGTGCATATATGAGTTTGAACAAAATCGAAGACGGAAACTTAAGGGGTCTTCTCACTTTAGAGGCTAAAAAAGGCTATTTTCATGAATTTTTTTTATAGGTTTATATTATAGATATTGATATAAAAGTTGTTACACTTAACATATACACTTTCGAAATACATCGAAAAAAATTATTCATTTCAGTCACTATTTATAGACGAAAATGGTAGTTAAAAAAATGTCCTAAAAAAGTAGGTCTGCGCTGTTGATGAAATCTCGGAGATCGATCATCCGAAACAAAAAAATGAAACGGTTTTAGATTCAGTATGTTAATGGCTATAGCGCATATCATACGATTATTGATATATGCAAAAATAACAAAATGGCGGATATTTTTTGAAAAAACAAAAAAAAACGTCTTTTTCCACCATTTTTGGCAAAGAAAATAATAAATATCAATATTTTAAAAAAATTCTTGATATGCGCTATAGCTATAGTTGTAAAGAATATGTGGTTAAAATTTCATCAGGATCGGTTCAGTAGTTTCGAAGGTTTTTTGAGCAAGCCGTCGAAAAACGTCGTTTCGAGAAAAACACGTTTAGCGGGGTTGTCTAGTGTAAAGGCCGTTTTTAAATGCATTTTCGGGGATTTTTTTTTACAAACCATTGAAAAAAAATAATAATAAATTGTATATCATTTTTATTAACATTTAAACAAACTTTGTGAATTTTTTGAAGTCATTATATAGAATATAGTCGGAGATACACCTCCCAACAGGAGCACATATATAAAAAGAGGTGCTCCACTGCTGCCATGATTCCGGCCGTTCTGCTTATCAGAAATAAAAAAACGATGAGCAATTTAAATCGTGATTCTTGAGACTCTACATGGAACTAAAATAAAGTTAGAATTCCAAAAAATATTTTTTTTTGTGCTTTAGAATAAAAATTCAATTTTGCGTATTTTTTTGGGGGTCTATATAGCTGATAAAAAGAAAACTAACGAACCAATCTTAATTATTTCAGTTCAACTTGTAGTTATATATGTACTAAAGATGCTGTATAAATTTGAGCAGAATCAATCAAATAGTGTTTGAGGTATCATGACAGCAGTTCGAAAAAATCGTGTTTTGAGAAAAACGCGTTTGAAAGTTGTTGTATATAATTCATAATAAAAAAAAAATGGTCTCACCATCGATCTGCTATGCCTGGACCATAGAGTACACCTTGCTCTTCTTCAAAGAAGTCGTACCCGTTTTCTCTTCTTTTTATCTGACACGCTAGACGACCCCTTAATGTTTGTTTGGGTTACATAAATACATTTAAAAAACACATTTTAACCACATATTCTTTACAACTATAGCTATAGCGCATATCAAGAATTTTTTTTAAATATTGATATTTACTATTTTCTTTGCCAAAAATGGTGGAAAAAGACGTTTTTTTTGTTTTTTTTTTTCAAAAAATATCCGCCATTTTGTTATTTTTGCATATATCAATAATCGTATGATATGCGCTATAGCCATTAACATACTGAATCTAAAACCGTTTCATTTTTTTGTTTCGAAAGTGTATTTATTAAGTGTTACAACTTTTACATCAATATCTATGATATAAACCTATCAAAAAAATTCACGAAAATAGCCTTTTTTCGCGTCTGAAGTGAGACGACTCTTTCAGTGATGTTCCTTGTGAGTGTTCCATACCATCAAGCAAATTTTACCCAAAAATTTGAATCGTGGAAGCCCCGACGCTTCCCCTCATTCCTCCTCAAATTCTATACTATCGAGATTGCCACGGCAGCGCATAAAACTCTGTTGTTCTTTTACAGCTTGAAGTACCTGTTAATTTTTACCAAGGAACCAATACCTTCGAGTGGAACACTGAGTAAGGCCGAGGATGCACTCGACAGAAACAAGCTGCGAACCACAAAACTACAGACAATCGATCGGGGCGGTTGCACGCAAGTCGACAAACTCTAAATGTAGTAGTAAAAGTAAATACAAAAAAGAAGAATCGGATGTAAATCGTCTCTATTTTCGAAGGCAGAATCCGCGTCAGCGATGCGTAATACGGATTCCAATTATATAATCTTACTACTTTTCTTGCAAAACAATTTGCATGGAAAATGTACCATGGTTAAGAAGAAATGTAAGCAGGGGAAAAGAAGGAGAGGGCGAGAGAGTCCTGAGTTTGATACCGTACGAAATTCCTTCCAAAGACTTGATTCCTAGGAGGAATTTCTGGAAGGTCTCATTGTCGAATTGTACGGAAAAGATCACTTTTTCTATATTATTCGGGATACCGATTGTCTCGGGATGTGAGATCGCAGTTTTCCCCATCGACGGAAACATATCAAAAGGGTCTATAATACTATCTATCTCTTGCGCAATCATCTTTTTCGAGCACTTTATATTTCACGCCCTCTCTCTCTCTCTCTCTCTGTTTGTCTCTCCTTCGCACTTATGTATTAGCAGTTACTCATAATGTTTTGAGAATAAACCTTCTGAATGGGAAAGACTATTTTTTCACTGGCTCCTCCGTAGACGCACCGACGGCAGTTTGCCCTTTTCTGTCAGTCGGGACTCGATAGATCGAAGATTGATGATGGCATAGGAGAAATCGTAGGATGACATAGGAAATTATAGGAGATGGCATAGGATGATGGCATAGGAGAAATCTTTGCGTTCACCTCATTAAAGAAAAGCTCGGAAATCTCGTCAGGAAAAAGGACTTGCAGCTTGCTGACGTTTTTTTAAATGCAGCCACATTTTTTCATAATATTAACCGTCTCGCAGTACAGAGGGGAGCAACAATAAAAATGGAAATTATCATGCACAATGGTATTTTCGAGAACAAAAAATGGAACGCCTTCCGAGGCTGTTGAAAAACCGGAATAAGCGATATCGCGTTACCAAGGAATTCCGATCCGTAGAGCTCACGGCACGTGTACCCGATAACGCAAAGTTTTCCTGAGATTCGACTGGAAGCCGATCATTGGGTAATCGGAACTGGTTGCAAAGCATAGGCGACTCTCGACAACTGCATAATAGTCCAGTAAACGAGACGAAAACCCAGCACTTTTGAGCGTAGAATATGAATTTTTGACTGAAGGTAGATGGTTGCATAATGGCAGTAACCCCAATAAAATGTTGCCTCTCAACTCGCCCCAACCTACAGAAATAGGGGTTGAAAACTTAAAAATCGCCGTATCTCGATAATTAATAGCCCGATCAAAAAGATGTTAAACAAAAGTTGTTTGGAATAATAAAATTCGTATAAATTTTGTTGCCAAAAACGGTGAAAAAAAACACGTTTTTTTTTGTTGTTGTTTTTTTTGGAAAAATGTCCGCTATTTTGTTATTTTTGCATATATCAAAAATCGTATGATATGCGCTATAGCCATTAATATACTGAATCTAAAACCGTTTCATTTTTTTGTTTCGGATGATCCATCTCCGAGATTCCATCAGCAGCGCAGACCTACAATTTTTTTAGGACATTTTTTTAAATACTATTTTCGTCTGTAAATAGTGACTTGAATAAATAATTTTCTTTGTTTATACGTATTTCGAAAGTGTATTTATTCACAGTTTCCCTGTACCCTCAGGAAATGCGGTAGGTATCCCTAGTTTCCTTGTGAGTTCGATTTTTTGGCATTTCGTCTATACATCAATACGTATCTATACCGAAACTACGCATCTATAACGTAGTATAGAACTATCAACATAATTTATTTCGTTATACACTCGTAAACATAAAAAATCGTAAACATTGAGTTTAAATTAACGTTAAGCTACGTATACGATGTACGTTGAAACGGCTGTGGACGCAACGGAAGTACTGTTAGATTAGCGTGCGTGTGGGGAGCGAGAGGAAATCGTTCAATTGGAAAAGGTAAAAAATGAAAACCCGCAAAAGCCGTTGGAACCTGGGAAATCAAAACAATAAATTAAATATTACTAGGGTCCTCGGAACCTAGAAAATAAAAATAACAAAATACAATATTGCTAGGATCCGTGAAATCTAGGTAATAAAAACAATAAATAACAATAAAAAGATAGACTCGCGCAGGTACATAAAGTTATGAATAATTCAATGGGTACAGCATGAGCGACTTGAAGGCATGCAGTCGAAGGCCTACGTTGGCACATCAGGACTTACGAAAGCTGATTCGCTTTTGGACCTTATCAACACTTCAGGTAAACTCTGTACTGTCCAAATCACTGTTTGAAATGTTGAACGTCAAACGACTCGTACATTCCCGCGAAATCTACCAAGAATTTCTCTATCGTTGAATAGTTCGTTTTTACCATAATCTCGAACGTGACGTTGATACTATTGACGCTGATTGGAGACATTCATCGCGCGAGAATTCTTCGCTATTGTCGTCTAGACGGATATCACCGTAATATATAGATTTCCATGCACCACGTCGTCGTTGCCTCGCTCCAACCTCATCAAATGTGAAGTACGCGTTAATTTTAACGAGACAGCGACACTATGCACAATCGGTAATCGACAAGGCCGTCCAAGCCACCGAAATGATCCATCTTTGGGAATCCAAATGTTTAAGGGGGGGCGGGGACCTCTAGCCGAGGAAAATATTGCTGATTTTTTTAAGGCCTTAGGCCACAGTAACGGGTATAAAATCATGTGCGAATTTAACAATTTTTTTCCGTATGAAAAAGTGATTCACTTGCATTTTTTTTAATCGATTTTTTTTGTCTTTTCTTATAGTTAAACATTTCAAGAATATAATGCCAAAGTTTCAAGTCAATCAGAGCAAAACTCTCGAAGTTATTGACTATTTAGTCCCACTCCTCTAACACTGTAGCTCCGACTTCTCTAAACTTCAAACGCGTTTTTCTCGAAACCACTTTTTCAAAGTCCGTGTTCACTGCCATTTGAAAACTACATGACCGATTTACTTCAAACTTGGTACACACTTTCTACATAAAAAATACCTCCCCCCAACGGTTAGTTTGAGATTTTTTTTACATTGAGGGGGATTTCCACCCTCAAAATGGCGGAATTTTTCGTGAAAAATAGCACTTTTCACTTTACATGACCATCAAAAATTTAGAAATGAAAAAAAAGAAATTATCAAGGACCGTTGGGGGGAGGATTTGATGATACTTTGACTAAATTTTAATGGTACTTGATTGCAGATAATTTCCAACTAAGATACAGTGAACACAGCAAAACGTGTTTTTCCAAAGGCGTTCTTGGAAGAGCTTTGTCACCGGCTTGTTTCTGGATATTTTCGCGTACAAATTTCACGGAATGTTCTTGAAATGACACTCAACAATGTACAAAAGGTTTCAATAAATTTACTCTATCCATATAAATGAAAAAAATATGTTTTTTTTCACAAAAAAGTGTTTTTTTTTTCACGCCGAAATCCTTACCCTCCCCTTAATTACACATCTATTTAGTATGAATATCAAGCGGTTATAAAATATATATATATATATATATTTTTTTCGATGTACAAAATGGCAGACTACTCGAAACTTCTCGAAACAGCTTTTTTTCCAATTGCGTGACAAAAAACTTCAACAATTTTCACTCGATTTACTTCAAATTTGAAAGTTATTTTCCTAATTGCATTTTTCAGAGAAGTACGTACGGAATTTCTGATTAATCGAAAACTTTTCATTATATGAGCAGTTTATGAGCAGTTATAACGAAATTTTTCACGGAAAATTCATTTCTTAAGTTCAAATACCTACAACTTTTGAATAAAACAATATTTTTAAAATTCCGTACGTATTTTTCTAGGTATTCTAAGGCAGATTGACGAGAATTTTTGTTTTTTCATCTAGGTCAAAAATTGTGGTTACTAAATGTGACGCCGGGGAGCACCTAAAAACAGATAACAAAATAAAATATTAGTAGTCGGCCATGTTGTACATCGAAAAAAAAATATCTATATATTTTCTAACTGCTCGATATTCATAGTAAATAGATGTGTAATTAATTTTATGAATGAATCACTTTTTCATACAAAAAAAACGTTGTTACATTCGCACATGCTTTTATACCCGTTACTGTGGTCTAAGGCCTCAAGTAAAGATTTCTTCACCATTTTTTAGATTTGGGATATGTTTTATTACTACGTTTGCCTGTTAAATGGTTTTATTTTCTTTTCGTGACACGTAGCGCCGGCGGGATTAATCTGAAAAAAAGCAGCGAAGACTTTTCTTTCATTCAGACTCATGCGCAGAATATGAACCAAGAAAAAGTGGGAAACGTTGAAAATCGATGAAACGGTACGCTTTGGAACAAAAAGATTGAATTTTCAAAAAAATGGCTACATATTGCGATAAAAAATTTTATTTTTATTTTCAAAACATTTAGGGTCATGTTTTAGACAATAAAGCTAGAAAGAAGATGCCAAATTTCATCAGAATCGGTCGATTAGTTTTTTCAGCTATACGTCACACCAGTTTTGAAAATGCTGTTTAGAGACCCGTGCCATATAACGCCATTTAAAAAAATAATTATAAAAAATAGAAGAAAGGAAGGTAATTGGGAATACCATTTTGTTTTAAGCTTGCAACTTTTTTTCTGTAAGGTGTAAACAAATAAAACCTTCATGAAATTGAAGCAATATTTATATACGATCAATCTGCAAGGTATCAAAAATAGCTAAACATCACTACGGGGTACAATTTTAGTTTGAACACAAAATTGCACAATTCCGTTTTCGAGATGGGGTGCAGGTATTATGGAATAGGAGTATTCCAAAATATATTCACCGTGCTTAACTTAGTTATGTAGGCTATTATTAGTGGCCATTATTTCGGAAGATGATGAAAGACAAGATTATTTCTGTAATCAGCTTTAATCAGTTTTTAATCAGTCTTTAATCAGTTTCAACAATTAAGAAAAAGAGTTATTGGTAAAAATCGCAAATATAGGATGCACCTTCATAGCTGGCACATTCACCGTGCACAGAAACCCCACACATGAAACACCCATTCTTCCCCCCTCCTGTCTTCGCGGTACTTTCCTTTACAGAAATTACACTCTGCATCAGCAGCATGGGGTCTGCCACCCCATAAAGTTTCTAGTTATCCTGAGGTATTTGACTTACGACTGTTATAAAAGTTGGAAGATAAGAAGTTGAAAAATACCAACATACCAACAGACAGACTTTCCCTTTTATTTGTTAGTGACATCTACTTCTAGTTACAAAACTGATGGTAATTTGGAATATTCCAAATTATCATCACATCGGGTACTTCAAGTTTGCAACAAGACGTAGTCGGGCATAACCTCTATTTTTTGGTTGTTTACAAATACTCTAATCTTTGACATCAAGGCAATATACAAAGATTGTGGTCGATTTTACAGTACACGCAAAGCTAAAGAACATGATCATATGGAAATTTAGCAATTTGAACTCATTAAACACGTACCTAGAAAGTTTTAAAAAATAGTCCTTCACTATTCGAGCTCTGGTCGCCATCTTAGAAAAGTCGCGAACGAACCATGTGAACATATCGACAAGTGACGCCTTCTTTCGACATTTCTAGGCGATAAAACGGAGATGGCGCTACTGGGTTCCGTAAAACCCTGCAATTCAAAATCACTAGCAGTATTCCAAATATCCTTCCTTTCCTCTACTATGTAACAGCCAAACGTAGTAACACATACACTCAGTCTCGAAAATGGGGGAGAAATCGGTCCTTGAAAAAAAAATTATAAAAATCAGGAAATTTTTTCCTTGCCTAAAGGTATCCCCCCCTTGAAACTCTACGGCGCTTCTATTTGAATGAAATGCAGCAAAAGAGGGAGAGAGAGGGGGGGGGGGGGAGAAATGTCAATTTGATCTCGTAGGTAATTTTATCCAAGCATTTGATTAGTAAGACAAAATTCATTAGTTAGACAAAAGTAGTGTGCCCTTTTCCTCTTTTATCCGGCGTACCAGTTGCTTCGGCAAAATAAGATTGTGCTTTTCGTGACCTATCGAGAATTTTGACAAGCATTCGCAGGATGCGATGCATCTGCCTCAGTCGCCTACATTTATTTCCAACATTTTCCATGTCCCCCTCTCTCTCTCTCTCGCATTTATGTATCAGAGGTTACACACGATTTTTCCAAAATACATTTTTTTCGATAAGCAAGGCAAGCTTCTCATTTGAGTAATATTTTTCGACCACACACACTACCGGTAGACTGCTGGGAAAAGGTCTGACTGCGAATTACTATTTTACCGCTTGCCGCTTCCGAATGACTACTTTATCGACCGCCGGTGCGCATAGGAAACGGCAGTCGATAAACGCCACTGGCAGAATTCTGCTCAACTCACCGATGAGTTTCCAACTGTAGATAAGCTTCGAATGATTGTAGGTAAGCTTCGAAAATATGCCCTTCGAACTATCGCGTAAGAGAAATCTTTACATCCTCATTTTTATTAAGTAACAAAAATCTTTTCATGATAAAAAAAAGCGTAGAATCGTGCACATTTTTTTATTAGTTGCTACTTTTTCTCCGTAATATTAAGATCATGTATGGCGAGCTCCAACCACTTCGAAATTTGGAACCCTAATTTCGACCAAATGGTACAACCAATTGGGATAAAGTTCATTGTGTACATGCGATATTATTGCACAAAGAGCCTGAGATTATTTCAAATTTTGAAAGAAAAAACACTTTACGGATTGTAGTTACCACAGGATGGATTGTGAATTACTAACTGATGCACCGATTTCATGCACATTTTAGGAACGTTAGACTCTCGTCAGTGAAAAACACGCCCATTTACAGTGTTGTTTCAACTGGTTTTATGGAAAAATGATGGAAGAATTGGGGTTTAGACTTTTTCAAATAAAACGAGCAGAATTGTATACTGAGAGAAAAGTCCATGGTATTTACAACAAATGCTCCCGGTAATAGAGAGGATAGGACCGAGAAGGATACCTGAACATGCGATTTGGGTGGCGTGGTTGACTATCTATTATCCCCGAAATTATTATTCTCTATTGTGAAAGGCTTGATTATATAGATATGGTTAACTCAGTGCTTTGATAAAATCGGCGTACAAATACTAGTGTTGTATACTGTACGTTAAGTTTTGTTCAGTCAAACTTCTACTATTCTTTTCAAGTTTATACAATCCATATGGTTAACATTAACGTTTTTCGAGTATTATTTGTTAGAAGAGGTTATGAAAAGTCACTATTCAAAAAAAAATTATAGTAAAGTTTACTTATAACGAAGACGTAAATCATTTGCAGTTCAATCAACCGCAGCTAAGGCCTTAGGCCACAGTAACGGGTATAAAATCATGTGCGGATTTAACAATTTTTTTTCGCACGAAAAAGTGATTCACTCATGAAATTAATTACACAACTATTGGGTATGAATATCAAGCTGTTAGAATTTTTTTCTTTTTTGACGCTGTACAATACAAATGGCCGCCTACTAATATTTTCTTTTGTTATCTTTTTTTAGGCGCCCGCGGCGTGACTTTTAGAACCCACGAGTTTTGACCTAGAACGAAAAACAAAAATTCTCGTCAATCTACATTAGAATACCTAAAGAAGTGCGTCCGGAATTTAAGAAATATTTTTTTGTTCAGAAGTTGTAGTTATTTGAACTTAAGGGGAGGGTAGGGGTTTTAGCGAAAAAAAAAACACTTTTTTGCGAATTTTTTTTCATCTATATGGATAGAGTAAATTTATTGAAACCTTTTGTACATTGTTAAGGGTCATTTTAAGAACATTCCGTGAAATTTGTACGCGACTATATCCACAAACATGCCAGTGACAAAGCTTTTCCAAGAACGCCTTTGGAAAAACACGATTTGCGGTGTTCACTGTATCTCAGCTAGAAATTATCTGAAATCAAGTACCATTAAAATGTAGTCAAAGTATCATCAAGTCCTCTCCCCAACGGTCTTTGATAATTTTTTTTTTCATTTCTAAATTTTTGGTGGTCATGTAAAGTGAAAAGTGCTATTTTTCACGAAAAATTCCCCGATTTTGGGGGGAGAAAAACTCCCTCATTGTAAAAAAAAATCTCAAACTAACCGTTGGGGGGGGGGTATTTTATATATAGAAAGTATGTACCAAGTTTGAAATAAATCGGTCATGTAGTTTTCAAATGGCAGTGAATACGGACTTTAAAAAAGTGGTTTCGAGAAAAACGCGGCACCGGCTTGTTTGTGGATATTTTCGCGTACAAATTTCACGGAATGTTCTTGAAATGACCCTTAACAATGTACAAAATTTTTCAATAAATTTACTATATCCATATGGATGAAAAAAATTCGCAAAAAAGTGTTTTTTTCACGCTGAAACCCCTACCCTCCCCTTAAGAAATGAATTTTCAGTGGAAAATTTCGTTATAACCGCTCATAAAATGAAGAGTTTTCGATTAATCAGAAATTCCGTACGTACTTCTCTGCGAAATGCAATTAGGAACATAACTTTTAAATTCGAAGTAAATCGAGTGAAAATTGTTGAAGTTATTTGTCACGCCAATTGGAAAAAAGCTGTTTCGAGAAGTTTCGACTAGTCGGCCATTTTGGACATCGAAAAAAATATATATTTTCTAACAGCTTGATATCCATACTCAATAGATGTGTAATTAATTTTATGAGTGAATCACTTTTTCATACGAAAAAAATTGTTAAATTCGCTGATGATTTTATACCCGTTACTGTGACCTTAATAGTTTAACGGACTACGCATGCCTCACAAACTATTGCATAGTATGTTTATTGCATTGCAAAAATAGGATATCAGTTCAACACTTCTTCTTCTTGGAGTTCACCTTCTGTTCTTGTAGGAGACAAATTACTATGCATTCAGCAGGTCGTATCATATAATATGGTATGAATCACTATTATATGGTACAAAACTATTGCGAAGCGCCAAAAATCCATTTAAACAGTAACTTATATTATAAAAAAAAGATGTGTGCAATATTCCACCTAAATCACAGGTCACAGCTATCCGGAAGTATAGCCGGAATTGCTTCTGTCTCTTATGTCATATCTGTGCTGTAGATTCCTAAAGTACTGGGTAGCGCAGTGACGGCGTGCGTAGGATAGGCACAGAAGGTAGGTACTTAGGTTCCAGGTTCGATACTGATTAGGCGAAATATTTTCTTCGATAGAAAATCATTACAGAAGGTCAGGGAATGGCGAATTATAATAAAAAATTATCGAAGTAGAACTCTCAGTTTCGTATTTTATTTTATCTTGAATTTGTCAAATATTCTATGCATTTAGTAGACGGGCATTGATGCCTTGTACCAACACTTAAATGACACACCGAATACGCATAGAGCAGGTCGTATCTTATAGTATGGTACAAATCACCATAAACATCGTCGCAAATCATAGGCAATATTTTTAATCAATGTTTATATATATTTCAGTTGACCATTAAAATCTTGGGGGTGTACATTTCTTTATAGTATCAGGGAATATTAGTTTTATGAAAACCTACTATATTATACATTGACGAATAAACGTATGTTTATAAGATTGGTGGTTGCGGTTAACAGGTGTGCATAATTCATCCAGCTCCTAAAATATGAATAAGCAGTACTATACTTTTGGCGGTAACTATGGCTACAAAATATTATTGTCCCCTCAGAGGAATAAAATATAGTTAAAATATGGTTGAGAAAACCATACATTTCTGTCGGTGTAATTTTTCGTTAAAAGTTCGGTACCTTGGTTTGAAATTTTACCAGTATGCTGGTATGTATTTTTACTTCATTATTTACGAAAACTAGTTAATTGTGAAATATTCGCTTTCGTAGGAGGAATACCTCAACCCTTCCTTGACACACTGGGTCATTTGGACCCGGAGGAATTTGAAATAACATGCTCACTGGCCGAAAATTGAAAGTTTTGAATATTTTTTCACAAAAATCCAATGTTATATTTTCTATATTTTAATTATGCAGGTTTGAAGTGTATCCCGATTTTTTTTCAATGAAAATCGACCGAAGGGTTAAGGGCGGGTGGACGAAGTACTATCCGGGTCAAATTAACCCAGTGTGTCAAAGCCGTGGCCAAATATAAGTGTGTCAAGGAAGGGTTAAGGCATCACACCACGGTTCGTGCGCGGTACGAGGGTGTATTTTTCGTAATTATTTTCAAGCAAACGATTAATGGAATTTTTTTTGTTAATACTCATAGTCAATATATACATATAGAATTCTGGATAAAAATTTTGTTACTCGAATCTAAAGTATAGTTTGCGGTGTACGCCGCTTCCAAGAGGACACTCCGACGAAATTGCTGCTCGGCGGTTGACAGCGATTAAGCTATACGGTTCATTTGAAAAATAAAATAAAAATATATTTATAAACTAGACATATAGGTTTAGAGCATCGCGTAGGGGAATTTCAATATCTAAAAATAAATGGCGGAACAGCAAATTTTATTTCCGATTTTTATAGAAAACTTTCAGCGTTCATAAAAAAAATAGACGGGGTCGTTTATAAATAAATAAAAACCCTGCGTGGTGCCATAGAGACTGGATTTTCGAACAGTTTAAGACTGAGCGCCTGCAAATCGGATGTAGAGTTTTTCTAATATGTTGTCAACCGGGTTGAAAAACGTAGTTTCGAGAAAAACGCGTTCAAACCCGCACATCTGCCGTTCGGCGCGGTCGTGCGCTTCGAACGGTTCCACATAAAGTGCTGTATCTCCGCCAATTTTACAAATTTCTTTGAAAAGATTGGTGAGAGCATTCTTAACAAATGTAACTTTCAGAAAACGGAAAAAAAATGACGAAATTTTTGTTTTTACCGTGGTGTACCGTGATGCCTTAAGGCTCTAGAGAGTGTACCTTGATGCCTTAAGGCGGGGTGAACATAACGATAAAAAATCGATTTCTTTTTTTTCATTGAACGATAGAACTACATTTGTAGAATATTTTCCCAAAGTTTCAAAGCGAAATTCGAACAACTTCAAACCTTGCAGCCCGTCAACGATGTGCCTCACTGCTCGGATTTTCAGCGTGCACCGCAGGTAAAAGCCAGAGCGCGGAGGGGCAGGCATAGATAGGCAAAAAGTAATTAAATTAACAACCAACAATTACAATTACTGCTGCAATTAATTATCTAATCACTTTGTAACCGATTACTTAAGTAATTAGTTACCATAAGTACCTAGTGATATTTAATTCAAATTCTACGTAAAGTTCATACGCATCTTTCTCAGAAAGGCATTTTCGAAATTGGCGTGCAGGATTACTCAAAAACTATTGAGCCGATTGAGCTGAAACTTGGTAGAAATATTAATACTGCTACCATCTACTAGTCGAAAATTGTTTTCGGAAAATTGGAAAAAGAAAACGGGTTTTTGAATCCAAATTTTTCCAGAAATTCAGCGTGAAATGTTGATTTTTTTTCTAAATGCGTGCCATCCTCTTAAATTTGCATTTTCTTCATTTTAATTACTGTCAAATAGAAATTATACATATCCTAACCGAACAAAATTGTTGAATTCTTTTGCAACTCAAAGTCTACAGAAAGCTGAAATGCACGCCGATTCGCAACTCCCGCAGCAACCTTGCTGTAACCCACTGCTATAGATCCGCCATTTTGATCATAAATGAATTTATAAAAATTATTTTGTATGCCTAAATATACTATTAAAATATACCTACAGTTTGATAAATATAGACTAACTATTTCTTAGTTTGAAAAATCCTTCAAAATTGCTCAATTTCTTGCCGTCTAATTGTATATCCCGCCTTAAGGCCTTAGGCCACTTTAACGGGTATAAAATCATGTGCGAATTTAACAATTTTTTTTCGTATGAAAAAGTGATTCACTCATGAAATTGACTACACATCTATTTAGTATGAATATCAAGCTGTTAGAAATTCGTTTTTTTTTTCGATGTACAAAATGGCCGACTACTCGAAACTTCTCGAAACATCTTTTTTTCCAATTGGCGTGACAAATAACTTTAACAATTTTCACTCGATTTACTTCAAATTTAAAAGTTATGTTCCTAATTGCATTTCGCAGAGAAGTACGTACGGAATTTCTGATTAATGGAAAACTTTTCATTTTATGAGCAGTTTATGAGCAGTTATAACGAAATTTTTCACTGAAAATTCATTTCGTAAGTTCAAATACCTACAACTTTTGAATAAAACAATATTTTTTAAATTCCGTACGTACTTCTCTAGGTATTCTAATGTAGATTGACGAGAATTTTTGTTTTTTGTTCTAGGTCAAAAATTGTGGATGTCAAATGTCACGCCGCGGAGTGCCTAAAAAAAGATAACAAAAGAAAATATTAGTATTCGGCCATTGTGTACATCAAAAAAAAAATATATATTTTCTAACAGCTTGATATTCATACTAAATAGATGTGTAATTAATTTTATAAGTGAATCACTTTTTCATACTAAAAAAATTGTTAAATTCGCAAATGATTTTATACCCGTCACTGTGGCCTAAGGCCTTAACTGTTGCGGATCAACAGGAAAGTCATCGTGAAGGAAAATGGCCGAGCGTGGTGTGCAAAATATAAATCAAACGCGATAGACATAGTTTTTTTCCGAGTAAATTTACACTTCAGGGAAAAAGGAAAATAAACGTATTGCGCGCCGTTGAAAAAGTGCGAGAATCACGCTCGTCTCTTGACAGGAAAATAAACCGCATAGGAGGAAATACAAATGCGGAGTTTATTTATCCGTTTCCGTGTGGCGTTTTACTTTTCAATTTCAGCCGTCACAATCGCCACGCTGTTTTCACTCGTCACAATCGTGCCGAAGTATAAGCTCGATTTTCTAAGAGATTGCAGTTTTTCCAAAATCATATTTTTTTTTCTTCTTTTCGTGAATAACGGAAAGATCATATACGACAAATACATGTCTCTTTTTATGCGTCGAGCAGTGACAAGACTAATGTAAGACGTATTTCGTCGCCAGTCAGTCTGCAGCATTTGAGACTGCGCAAACGATTTTTAGCTACGCTTCGCCCAAAATTTATCGCGCAAAGTCTTTTTTTCGCGTTATCTCTATCATTCTGTTTACTTTGCTAATCGTCGTCTACGAGATATGCAACAAAATTAGTTTTCTTCTCACCGCGTTGACCGATTCAATCGACTGTAACACTCGCTGGAAGCGCGTAATGTTATCGATGTATGCACAGACATCATAATTGCCGTCTTTAATGGCGTTCGAGCGCGCGGCGATTGCGAAAAATTCGATTGCGAAAAAAATTTAATCCACTTTTTGCAAATATTTGATAAGTTCAATTGCTATTCTACGCCACTTGTGCAATTCATCAGAGACAGTAATAGTCGCCTCAAAAAGGTGCTTCTTCATAGGTGCCAGTGAAGTGTGTAGTAATCACCGTTGGACTGTTCACCATATAATTTAGTCAATTTCGGGGGCAATGAACCAATGGACCATGCGGCTCGTTATTGTGAAATAAAGTTAATTTTTAATTAACTTTATTCCTGTAAATAAAGTTTATGAAATAGATTAGTTATTAATTTTTTTATTAGTTATTTATTTTATAAACTTTATTCCGTCAAACAAAGTTTATCAAATAAATTTATTTATAAAATAAAGAATAAAATTATCTTTCAATAAAGTTATTTTTTATTATCTTTATAGTTAACAAAGTTTAATTTCAGCATTAAGCTTTTCTCAATTTGTCAACAATTTATGTGTCTGTGTTCAACAAAATACATGACGAGATGCTTAATGGTAGATACACTTATATGTAATTATATAGTTGTTAGTAGAGAGTTTATATATATATATATATAAAACATCGAAAAATGATGTGTCAAATAAATTAATAGAGATTAAAAACCGGTTTACCTGAGCAATCAATTTGAATAACTATCATAAGTAATTGTCAAAATTATATATAATGTGCTTCTTGCCTAGTTCTTTCTGTTATGAGAAAAACATTTTCGTCGCATGTCGTTAATTTGTTTGGTGGATAGAACAAAGTTTGCGTCATTTGATTCGAATATTGCAGGAAAAAAAAATGATGAATATTTTCAACGATGCATTTTATTATGTTTCTCTTTTGTTTAATTTCATTATCATTCTATTTTATTTAATTATATTATTATGACAGATCCTTCTGTTATTATTATTATTAGATTTAGATATTAGATTATTCGATTTGGACAGTTTGCCTTGGTAATCGTTTCCCCAATCCCGGGGTCAGACTCGATCTTTATCTAAACCGGAACAATAATATTGGACGGCACTTATTATTATTATCATCATTATTATTATTGTTATCAGTATTCGATTTTTCATTTTTCCACGATGATTACTTTGTTGCTTTTGTGAATATTTGTATTCACTATTGTGAATACACAACACGCTATGCGATCTCTTTATGTTAATTAAGATAAAAGTTTAGCTTATGCAATAAATTCAAATAAATGGTAAAAATCGCAAATGTATATACAAGGAAAAACATGTGTTTTGCAAGAAATAACCTCTCGAATCAAGAAACGCGGTCACGAGAATATCAATCTGGTCTTCCTAACCCTCCCCCTCTAACCCGTTCGAGTAACGCTGCAGAGTCTGATAAGGCATTTCGATTGAGCGTTTAATGATCATTATTTTTTTTACAAAGAAATCCCCCCACGCATGAATAATGTTATTAGTCAAGACATTATATTTTTAGCACACGAGGGAAGTATAAAAAGGTCCGAAGCTGAGATCATATTCATCAGTCCAGTTTGCACTGTATTAGACAGCAGCACTTTCAATAATCATGTCCGCACTCATTGCATTAATAGCTCTTTGCCTTTTCGGCGGAGTTTGGGCGGAAACTGAGACCGTCAGCCAGTGCCCGGCCGTTGAAACTGTCAAAGACTTCGACGTCTCCAGAGTAAGTTCAATCGTATTTATTCCGAGTTCAATTCAATGCCTCGGTGACAAAGTGTGACCGGAAAATTGGGACGAAAGTTGGACAAAAACATTGGAAACAATACCCGCACGTTGTCTTTCTTTGAAATTTTTTTACCCTTTGCACCATTACCAAAGTCAAGATACATTGTTTGATTTGTGGGAAAAAAAACTTATGAATCATATCTGTTCGAGCCAGTCTTGTCAATTGTTCAGTACAATCAATTTTCTCGAAAACTTATTTTGAACCTGAAAGAAGGCTTCCAAGTTTTAGAAATCCTTATTCGGGCCGCGACCAAAGAAATGTTGTCTCGAATTAAAGGGTCTTCTCTCTTTACACGCTAAAAAAGGCTATTTTCATGATTTTTTTATAGGTTTATATTATAGATGTTGATATAGAAGTTGTTACACTTAATAAATACACGGTCGAAATATATTTAAAATTTGTTTATGCATTTATGCAACCCAAAAAAACTCTCAACGCGTTTTTCTCGAAACAACGTTTTTCGACGGCTTGTTGATAAAATCTTCGAAACTACTGAAAGGATCCTTATAAAAATGTAACTACATATTCTTTACACCTATAGCTATAGCGCATATCAAGGATTCTTTTAAATTTTGATATTTACTTTTTTTGACAAAAACGGTGAAGAAACACGTTTTTTTTTGTTTTCGAAAAATGTTCGCCATTTCGTTATTTTGCATATATCAAAAATCGTATGATATGCGCTATAGCCATTAACATACTGAATCTAAAATCGTTTGTTTTTTTTTGGTTCGGATTATCCATCTCCGCGATTTCTTCAACAGCGCAGACCTACCATTTTTTGGAACATTTTTTAACTACCATTTTCGTCTTTAAAAAGTGACTTAAATAAATAAATAATTTTTTAAAATGTATTTCGAAAGTGTATTTATTAATCGTAACAACTTTTATATCAAAATCTATAGTACAAACCTATGAAAAAAATCATATCAATAGCCTTCTTAGCGTTTAAAGTGAGAATACCCCTCAAGGAATCATCAGTGTAGCGAGTCGAAAAATAGCTGATTGTCGCGATTTTTTTCCGGTCGTTAAAATACGCTAATCAGTCTGATTTTTGCATAGCAAATCAAAACACTCATGAAAAACAGAAAATACATTTTTAAACGTTTATTTTTATTTTTTTACATTTTTTTGACGGTTGAAAATGTCTGAAAAAAGTAGTCCTTACGGTGTACACGGTTGTGGCCGTAAATATTATCTGAAACAAAATGTGTAAGAAGATCATTAATCAGTCTGAAACCCAAAATTTCAGCCAGACCGATCAATAACTTTTTGAGCTATAACATGGAGTTTTCCAAAATACACCGAAGAGAAAACCTTATAACGCCGGCATTTTGTTTTGTTTAAAAAAGAAAAGAAACATGTTAACACTTGGAAGTTGTAACAAGATGACAACATTTTTTTAAATGATGCGATTATTTTATCACCTTGAAAAAAAATCATGAAAAACGACTCATTTTCGGGCGTCTAAAGGGATTTTCCTCAAGGGGCTATACCCGGGAGCGCTAAAAATTTGGGTGTTTTTCGGGAATTTTTTCGGAGAAAAGTACTCAATTAAATGTTTCGGAAAATTAAGGATATATTTGGCTATATTTAACCTATGTTAGATAATTTTTTCATAGAAAAATATTGAGATTCAAGCAACTTATGCGCTGCCTTCAGAGGCGCCAAAAAAAAAGTTCCTCCACTGCTGACATGATTCCGGCCGATTGAGTAGCTGAAACCGAAAAAGGAAAACATGTCGTTAAACTGGAAGGTATTTCCAGTACAATGACGTAAGATTTTCGAAAAATATCAAAATCTAACAAAATGACGTAGTTATGAAAAAAAAGTCTGTTTTCGTGTCTATAAAATGGTCGTATTTTCAATGCCAAATCGTCAATTTTCATCCAATGAAAAACATCCTACGTCACTGTAGAGTAAATATATTGAAGAGTACTAAGTTCAAATTTCACGTCAATCGGATAATTGCTCTTTGAGTTACAATGTCAGCAAATTTGAAAAATCTCATGTCGAGTAAAGCACGTTTACAAATGTATCTGTCGATTTTTGCAAGATAAAATGATTTTTACCATAGAAACTGCTAATGACATGATATTCTTGAAAGTATAAACTGTCGAAAAAGGCAAAAAAATCGATTTTTTTAAAGTGTCACACTGGTGTAGCCTCTTAAACGCCACTGTAATTTACCAACGATTCGGAAGGGCCCTCCTTATGCCCCCACAAGATACGGCCCTCCGCGAAATGAATACCTTAATTACAGAATTCTCATTGAAACAATCGTCAACCGGTCCTACGTCCGAACGAAATCAAAACGAATTCTCACAATGTAACATTGGTTTGTAGTTTTTCGGACGTTGGTACGAGAATCAAAAATTGACTACACCCCACCAGACCGGAAGTACTTGCGTTGCTGCCGATTACAGTCGCACCGAGAACGATAAGATCGCAATGGTTAATTCCTACAAGGACGCGTGAGTGAATTTTACTCTCGCCACTAAATACACGTTTTACGTATTCGTTCGAAGCTTTTTCGTTCGTCGACGAATGTTTGCCACTTTAACGTAAAATCGGCAGTGGATGAATCAACCGTGACGATGTCCATGATCATTTGTAATTGCACACAGATCGGGAGTTAAAAAGCAGGCGTCGGCTGTTTCTCGCATCCCCAACGCATCTGAGCCGGGAAAGCTCAAGATAAGATACCCCTCGATGCCAGTTGGAGTTGAGGGCGATTACTTCGTCTTGGGCACTGACTACGATTCTTACGCCGTTGTGTACAGCTGCAGAGCCGGAAAACGAGGAAGGTGAGACACGGATGTGCTGAACAGCTTTTTTTCAAAATAAAACAAGTTTCTTTTTTGAATGAGCTTTCTTCCTCGTCAATGGACGAATTTTCGATGATCGTCGTGTACTTCAACGAATACATCGTGACCGTGTGTCTTTCAGTCGGAAGCTCGCGTGGATCTTGACCAGAGATGTAAACCCTTCGAGCGACGTGCTCGACAAAGCTCACGCAGTAGCCGAGAAGAACCACCTTGCCAAGTCGCTGTTCTCGACGACCGAGCATACCAACTGCGAGTAATACGAACAACATATCACACGAATCATTTTTCTTCGACCATATGTACCGCCGCAATCCCATTGAATAAACACTTTTTCTGCATATGAGGCCTACTTTTTTATTGCTGTTTCTCGAAGGAATTAAGGGATCTCTAAAAGGGATGCTAAAAAAGGATATTTTCATGATTCTTGTAAATGGGTTTTATTATAGATATTGATATAAAAGTTGTTACACTTGAGGGGCTATACCGGTGTGAACGCTGAAAATTTGGGTGATTTTCGGGAATTTTTTGGAAGGAAAATACTCGATTAAATGTTTCGGAAAATTAAGAATATATTTGGCTATATTTGGCCTATATTACATAATTTTTTCATAGAAAAATATCGAGATCCAAGCGACTTACGCGATGCCTTCGGAGGCGCCAAAAAAAAAGTTCCTCCACTGCTGACATGATTCCGGCCGATTGAGTAGCTGAAACCGAAAAAAGAAAAAATGTCGTTAAACTGGAAGGTATTTCCTGTACAATGACGTAGGATTTTAGAAAAATATCAAAATCTAACAAAACGGCGTAGTTATGAAAAAAGTCTGTTTTTCTTGCCTATAAAATGGTCGTTTTTTTTCAATGCCAAATCGTCAATTTTCATCCAATCAAAAATATGCTACGTCATTGGAGAGTAAATATATTCAAGAGTACTCAGTTCAAATTTCAAGTCAATCGGATAATTGTTCTTTGAGTTACAATGTCAGCAAATTTGAAAAATCTTATTTTGAAGAAAAAGCGTTTAAAGATTTAACTATCGATTTTTGCAAGATAAAATGATTAGAGATACGGCCTTGAAATTTCTACCGGATATTCTTGAGAGTATAAATAATAATATAAATAATAATAAACACACTGGTATAGGTCCTTAATAAATACATTCGTAAAAAATTATTTATTCAAGTCACTATTTATAGACGAAAATGGTAGTTAAAAAGATGTCCTACAAAATTGTAGCTCTGCGCTGTTGATGAAATCTCGGAGTTGGATCATCCGAAACAAAAAAAATCAAACGATTTTAGATTCAGTACGTTAATGATTATAGTGCATATCATACCATTTTTTATATAGGCAAAAATAATAAAATGAAGGGAATTTTTCGAAGAAAAACGTGTTTTTCCACCGTTTTTGGCAAAAAAATTAGTGAATATCAAAATTTGAAAAAATCCTTGATACATGATATAGCTATAGTTGTAACGAATATGTCGTTGAAATTTATAAGGATCGGTTCAGTAGTTTCGAAGATTTTATCAACAAGCCGTCGAAAAACGTTGTTTCAAGAAAAACGCGTTTAAAGTTTGTTTGGGTTACATAAATACATAAAAAATAATTTTTTATGTATTTCGACCGTGTATTTATTAAGTGTAACAACTTTTATATCAATATCTATAATATAAACCTATCAAAAAAATTCATGTAAATAGCCTTTTTAGCGTCTAAAGTGAGAAGACCCCTTAAGGGCAGAAGTACCCTTAGGGGAGGACGAAAATTCTGATTTTTTTTGGAAAAGGAAAGATTTCTTGATCATTTTCGAGACTACTTTTGGCTGTAACATGGTATTTTTTGTTTACTGTCAATCTTCAAAAATGGCGAAAATATGGCACGGTCTTCTAAACCGGGTTGCGGCGGATTTTTCTTTCATTAACACTTATACTCAGAATACGAACCAAGAAAGAGTGCGAAATGTCGAAAATCGATTAAATAGTACGCTTTGAAACTTTTCCAAAATGAAATGACTTCATTTTGCAATAAAAAATACTTTTTCTTCAATATTTTTAAAACATTGTGGGTCATGTTATAGACAATAAGGTTAGAAAAATGTATACCAAATTTCATCAGAATCGGTCAATTAGTTTTCGGCTGTCAGTTTTGAAGAAGCTCCCCCCTTAAGACATCGACGCAAATTGCGCTTCGACGCAAAGACGCTTGAAATTTCGAAGAATACGACTTCCGTATTGCATAGTTTTACAGCTCGGAGCCTTAAGGTTGGCATCTACTGTGACAACCAGAAAGTCAGGGTCATTGAAAACATTAATTTTGTAGGGATAAGTAAAATGGTTGAAAAATCATTTGAACATTTATCTGTATATATATTAACAAAATTGTTTTTTTTTTCAAATAAAAATTGACAAAATGCCGGTGGTTTGGAAAAAAGTATCGATTTAGCCAATTTTTTCAACAACTTTTCGACAAAAAATGAATATAAAGAAAACTTCCATTGCAAGATGAAGAATGGCGTGAAGAATGTTGTGTCGAACGTTGATACGGATAGCTTGAGAACTCTTCCTTTGAGAGTGTACACCGTTTTGAAGAACGACATTTCGAGAAAAACGCGTTTAAAGTTTCGGGTGCGGAATTTTTATATAAATTGTCTACTTACGATCAATCGACGATGCCAGGTGCATGTTTGTAACCGTTTATGCTATCGGATAGTGCAACAAAAATGACTTTTAATTTATTTTACACTGTGATGATCCCTTCCCCCATGGAAATTTATATAAGCAAAAATATACTCGCAAATTTATTTTATTAATAATTGTAATATATGTGAAATGTATGCCATATATTGAAAATATATGTTGCATATATGTGCCAAATTCTAATTTTCGTAACGTTTTTATACATGAGATGTATATGCGTGGTATTACTGTATATCGATGTATCATATATCAATGATATATGTTGCATTTACCCTGCATATATACCACATATATTAAGCATATATGTTGCATACACACTGCATACTGCACATATATATACTCCATAAATGGTACATATATGCCACATATATACAGATATGCGTAGCATATCTGTATATAGTGTTTATATGCAATAGTGTACTTTAACTGTAAGTTAAGTTTTTTTTAATTTAAGTTTTAACTTTCATTAAGTTTAACTGTAATAGTGTTTATACACAGCATATATTTCTTGTCAGGAATATGTATCAAAAATGTATGCGTCATATATGACGCATAAATGACACATATATGAGTCGTATATGACGCATACATTTTTAATATATTTTTGCTGACAAAAAAATAGATTGTAAATATATCGAAAATATATGCGACGTATGTGCCTCATATATGCATCGTATATAGTGTTTATACGTAGCATATATTTTTTTGGTCAGACAAATATATCGAAAATATATGGGTCATATATGCGTCATATATTTGGTGCATATATACTGAATGTATACGTATTATTCTATTTTTCGTCACCATATATGCGACCGATATATATATATATGTAGCATATATTTTCTGCATATATTTTACATACATAAATTTCCATGGGGGTTAACTTTTGAATTTTTTGGCAAAGCTCAAATACGGGCGCAAGCGAGAACAGAGTACTTTAGGGGGGATACTCATTGTCAGTTGAATTTCACGGCCGTCATTTTCACACACTTATTGCAGGCCCGTGCTGCATGTGCCAGAACTTTGCTGGTAACGCACTCGGCAATTTTTTTCGGGACCTTATAACCATTTCCGACTTCCCCCTCACAAAGATCCTCAACTTTGGTTAGCGCATGAAAAAAAACCCCATAAATATTCTCATTTGACTCTGTCCCATTGCGAGTCCCCATTATTTATCTCTTTATCACTTGTATTTTTTTCGCTGCCCCTAATCGAGACACCCTTACAATCCACCCCCCTCTGCGACTCTCACTGCCGAGGCTGCAACATACTCGTGGCAGGAAGTCTATTTAACCGTCCAGCAGGACCCCCCGCTGAACAAATATAAAGTATTCGACGAGAATTCACCATGGGACCGAAATCATGGGGGACCATGGGAAAATCCATGCCCCACCATCGTACATACTTTGTATCACAGTTATATTACATTTATTATTTATAGAGCTAAACATTCAATGATTCGTACTCGTGAGAAAATTCTCCGTTCGCTAAAAAGAATATGGTGGGACGGTACAAAAGAAGTCATTTTGGGAGAACGTTTTTCACAGGATCTGAATCAGAATCACGTATCGAGGGAAACAATATTTTTTTCTTGATTTTTTTCCGGTTTCGTCTTTGATTTTCCTGCTCTCTATGCCAAAAAGTCTACTATGGTAAACTGTTACCTTTTTTCGCCCTACATGTCTTTTAGAAAATTGTTCGGAGAGGGTGCACATTGAATATCAGTTTACGTTTTTTTTAACGTGTCTGCAAGTATGTAACAAAAATTCTTTCTAATTTGTCAATTTTCTATCTTTATTATTAGCGAAAATCGTTTCTCTACACATTTGGATCGCTAAACTGTAATGAGAATCGAAAGAAAAAGTTATCATGATTTTGTCGGTGATAACTAGTTACGTTCCTTTAAGGGGTTACCCCCACTTGCGATTTTAAAAAAGTCGATTTTTTTTATTGCATTTTTTTTTAAGTATAAGTATCTGAGAATATGTCATGAAAATTTCAAGTCGATCCGAACAAAATTGACTGAGATATGAGCGTTGAAAGAGCAGAATCCGCGTTGAAAGAGCGTTGAAAGAGAAACTGTAAACGCGTTTTTCTCAAAATGGCATTTCTGAAGTCGGTGACCAAGATTACTCGCACACTAATGAACCGATCTTCTTGAAATTTTGCAGGCTTATTTAATACATAAAAATGTATTCTTTAATCGTTAGATTTTTTTTTCGAAAAAAATGGCCGTTTTATAGCCAAAAAAACGGCCGTTTTTTTTTCGTTAAAATCGAACCATTAACTTTGACTGTCCGCCATTTTGTGAAAAATGAGTATTTTTTTAAATTCTTCGATTAAAGACTAGTTTATACTTATATTTGACTAAATTCATCCGCATTTTTTTTTCAGATGATCCACTTCGCCGCAATGTTGGTCACCGCAAACCGTATATATAAAAACATTATTTCATTGACGGCCATTTGCCACTAAACAATGTAACATTTTTCAATAAAAAAATTACTGAAAGTTCTTCAAGATGTGTTCTTTAAGATGGTATATTGATCGATTAAAAAAGTTTTGTAGTTTTCTTTTTAAAAATTCATGAAAAAGGCCTTTTTTGCGCTACAAGTGGGGGTAACGCCTTAAGGCCTTAGGTCACAGTGAAAAAGTGAAAAAGAGAGAAAGTTAAAGTGAAAGTGAAAGAAAGAAAAAACCTCAAAATTAATTACACATCTATTGAGTACGAATATCAAACTGTTAGAAAAAAAATATTTTTTTTTTCGATGTACAAAATGACCAACTACTCATATTTTCTTTTGTTATCTTTTGTGAGAAGACCCCTTAAGAAAACATTTTACATAAAAATATCGAGTACCTAGGGTACTATTATATGCGCTCAATCAGTCTTATAATTATCATTGACATCAAAATCAAGTTTAATAACATTACAATCAACTTTAGCAGCATAATAACAAACTTGAACACAAATTTGAGCAACAATAGAAAAAAAAAAGTTAAAAAAGCATTAGACTGCGTCCTCGCACACCACACATCCATAGTCAGGATTGGTCGAGCCTGGGTCAACATGACCCAGTGTGCCGATGCAACGAAAATTGTCTTCGAGTGTGCACCAAAAATTCTTCCGCTTTTTTCGATTTTTCATTTTTATTATTGCCAAAAATCCTTTCCCTGCCCATTCGGATTGCTAAACTGTAATGAGAATTCCAAGAAAACTTTTCGATGATTTTCTCCGTCGAAGTCTAGCGAACGAAAATTCGGTCGCTTCAAAGAAATGAATTTCCATTGCGTTACAACGATGCAAACTGCAGCATCGTGCATGCGTGCGTGCGTTGGTGTGTCGAATTTCCGAAGGTTCGATGTTTCGTGACGGACGAAAAATAAATGAGCAGAGATGGGAGAAAGAGCTAAAATAAAGAAGATGCTGCGAGAAACGAGGATAAAAAGGAATGGAGTGGAGTGGGAGATGGAATCGAAGCATCGACGAGGCACGATCGCGTTTCTGGCTGGTGCTCGCGGTGCTCCAACACAGTTTTCGTTCTTTACGGACAAGCTTTATACACATAGCGAGCACCGCCACAGCCTCTAATAACAGGGTACGGCCGAGCTAAACAAACATACACGCCCATGGCATGTCTTGGCTCGGGGTATACGGATGATAAAAAGGCGATGTGGCCGGAGAAAGAAATGGGAAGGAACCCGCGAAAAAGGAGCGAGTAAAGGAGCAAAATTGCACTCAAAGTGGAGACGCACGCCATGGCGGATCGAGAAGAATTAACAACCTCAAATGTCTCGGTACCCGAAACAACTTGACTCCACCATCGCAATATGAAGCGTTGAGAAAAACATATTTTTCCTCAAATTAACTAAATTTGTGTGCATTTTAACGTCACGGTTTTATTTTTCAGATTATTGTTGGATGTGTATGAACAGAAATTGCCCACTGCAAGAGAGAGAGAGAGAGAGAGAGAGAGAGAGAGAGAGAGAGAGAGAGGGAGAGATGTAATATTGGCCCTTCCAAAAAAACAATTTTTTGGTTGCCTAAAAACGGTTTGCATCCAAATATTTTTTAATATTCCTAATATTTTCATATTAACTTAATAAATTTCGAATATATGTCAATTAATAAAAAAATTACTTAATATTGAATAATTAAATTGAGATATTCATACGCTTATATATATATATATATATATATATATATATATATATATATATCTGTATAAATAAAATACTCCTAAAAGGTTCACGCGCATATTTACGCTGCTTGTGCATCATCCACTTTATACGGCAAATTAATGTGCATACTGGCGAAGAGCAAAAGAGAGTGAGGGGCGTAGCGATTCTGATTTCTTGACTAATTTTTTTTTCTCGGGGCTCGAGAATTCTGGACTAGAAATTCCCGGGAACCGTATGTCAGTGCGCGGGCGATGACATTCTTCGCTTGCGGAAATCCTAAGTCCCTGGCAGGTGATCTGAAGTAAAAAAATCAAACATATTTTTATTTTTTACAATATTGTGTATAAGTTGACCTAGAATTAAGAAGAAAAACAAAAAATAAAAAAATGGTCAGCAAAAAACAGCGAAATGTTTTGGAAAAAAAACAAACTTCCTTTCGATCGCTCACTATTTCCCAACCCCACCACCACGTTTTGTCAAACTTTAAAAAATATTTTGATGTTCAATAACGACCGCTTAGTCAACATACTAAATATCAACATTCTATATTTAGTACTTTTCGGATAAAAAATTGGTGGCAAATCGAACAATTTTTGGCCCAACAAGACAGAATCTTTCCCTAAGGGGGCATCCATTAATTACGTGAGGTGATTTTGGCGATTTTTCGAACCCCCCTCTCCCCCTGGTGAGATGTCGTGAGATTTTGCTCGACACCCTCCCCTGACAAATTTCAAAAATTAAAAAAAATCCTGAAATTATTAATTAAATACATAATAAAAAAATATTCTTATCAATAATCATCAACATTTATTATGCATTAAGTCTTGATTGAAATAAAATTTTCATTACTTTTTTTAACAACACAACAAAATTAAACAACAACCTAAATTAAACTTTGAGTATCTTCGGATAAAACTTTTCATTTGTCTTTTTATTAAGAAGTCAGTACTTTGAATATTTATCTTAGCTTCCTTCCTGTGGTAAGTAAAAATATTAATCACGCAGTCTTTAAACTAAACAGATAGTAGGTACATGAAGTATCGTAAAAACAATCTTTAAATTAAAGTTACATACAGTATATCTTTCTTTCTATAAATAAACAGAAAATATATTTTTTAATGACACCATCATCTAGAGAATGTACTTTGAGTATTTGCCAATGAAGAGCTGCGCTGTGCGAAGCAAAATGAAGCAATCCTTTGGACTTTTTCTTCGCTCACCGCTTAGCTACCTGGCACATCCTTGGTGGAAAAGCACCCTAAAAGCAAAAGCACAATCAAGACGCGATTTCTCAAGTTCTCGAGTTCTCGACCATTTTTTCTCGTCTCGAGTAAGGCCAAATTTCCCGGGAATTCTCGCTTCGAGAAGTCTCGACCAGAAACCCTAGGCAGGAGGAACAGAAGAATGTCCGAAGTAGCATCGAATTCAATGGATCTGCATAATCCCGAAGCCTAATAAACGGGTCAATTTTCAATATTTTTTTCTAGTGAGAGTATTAAGATGACGAGATCGGTATTTTACACACAATTGATACATAGTCTTGCCAAGTTTGAGTTTTTGTATTGAAGAATATTGACAAAAAGTGAAGTTATTATTATTTAAACAAAGTACCGTAGTTGCTGCATGGCCAATCGGTGTGGGTAGTTTTGGCAGCTACGATGATCTGAAAATGAAAAATAAAAACATGTACTTTTAGTATAATAATCAAAGTTTCGCATGGTCGGATGTTTTTTTTTTCATTTTGAAAATTACGACAGTGGCAAGCGGTGAAGGGGAAAAATCGCTTTTCAGCCGAAAAAAGAACTACAATTATTTGTTATCGACGAATGGATGAACATATCAACAAATTCTGCAGTCATACGATAGAAAATGTTATAAACGGTACTCCGTCCGAATTTGAAGTGAATGGGACGATTAGATTTTGAGATGCGGCTTACACCGTTTCACGAAACATTCGAGAAAAATACAAAAGGGTAAATTACAGTGGAGTGGTTCGCCACAACGCAGTGGGTGAGATTGAGCATTCACAAAAATCATCCCAACTCTGTCAATTTTTAGAATTCTTACGATTTTTTTTTTAGTTGAAGTTGAGACCCTGGGCTATGAAACTATCCAACACAAAATGTATTTTTTAATTTTAAGCTTATGAAATTTTGCTCGCGACGTTTAGTGGTGGATACTCTCCATCTTTACCGGTCCATCTGAAATCTAAAAACCAAACGGGATATTCAAGTTAACAATAAATACGTGTCGTTGATGATCGTAGATTTTTAAAATATATTTTTTCTACAATGTGGCGACGAAATGAAACTCGAGCACACAAAATCTGTGGAAAAAAAGTCATTTTTACGTAACTATTAAGAAATAAAGATCGATTTAAAAAAAGTGAGATCGTCAACGACCTTTAAATGGTTCTCATCATATCTCCTATAAATTTGGAAGCAATCTATCAAGTCGTTCTTGAGATATCATGTCCACCGACTTTGAAAGCAGTATCATCTGCCGGCGGCCATGTTTTTCTGTATTTTTTGGTGATTATTTTTTGAAGGCTTTCAATATGCTTATCTATGTGTTGCAAAAAATGCGTTTTTTTCACCATCCGTTTCCCTGAAAAAAAAATCGGAATTTGGCCATTTTTCTCGGGCCTCTAGGTAGATGTCCCCTTAAAGTTTTAAAACCATTTCCCTTCGGATTATATAATTTTCATTTTTTTCAAAGGTATATAAGGCCTTAAAATTGAGACACCATATTGGGAGACGAACGTCAAGTTCTTTCCTGCCAACTCTACTAACTCGCTCTCCCTTAAGGCAGTAGTCTGGTCGAGAGCGAGATTTTTTACGTCATTTTTGGGTTTGAATAACTTTTGAACCGTTGAAGTTGTCTTGATGAAATTTTACATATGTATTTATTGTTCCTTTGAGAATGTATCTAGATAAAAAAAATCATTTTGAATATTTTCATGTAGTTTTTTATTTTTTTACAACATGGTCCGCCGAAAACCGCCTTAATCGGCGCCCACTCTGGGTGATGGTGTATACATCTGAAAAAAAAAAAACAGATATTGCCAATCTGTATGAGTATTCTGAGCACTGGTAGCAGAATTAGTACTTACAAAAAATTTGTTACAAAATGGCGGCCTGTTAAACTTTGATTAACGATATTTCATACATTTTCGGGTATTCGACGAGTTATAAAATGTGGGCAAAATTATTGTTCGACTTAATTCTGCTACCAGTCCTCAGAAGGAGGCTACCGAAGGTACACTGCAAAAACAAGGCGTGTTTGACGTGTGTTCAAAGTGTGTAGAAATAACACAACATAAATTCTAAACACGCGTTGCCATGTTCATTCTACACACTTATGCATTCGGTATCACGTGATGCGTTATAATTACACACGTAATGCGTTAAAATTACACACGTGATTGTGTAATTTTTACGCATTAAATTATCACACACCTTCGTAGCGTCCCCATCAATAACACGCTTATGCGAACACACATAAAGCGTGTAGAAATAACATACAAGACGCATATTTACACACATTGGACTCAACAACACGCTTTGATAGCAACACACGAGCAAAAATAACACGGGAAAAAGCAACACAGTTTACGTGTGTTAATTGCGAGTTATGGATCCTATTTTAAAAATTACCATGGTTACGGCATCACGTCAAACTCATTTGTTGGTTTGACGTTGATTGATTGGCAGGTTAACAAAACTACATTTGGTCTTCAATTAACCAATTAACCCGTTCAATTAACCCGATCAGGTTATCGCTTTTTTCGGCCCCTCGTCAGGTTATGGTGGGTCACTGAAGGACCGAGACATGTTAGAACACGTAATTTGCAATGAAAAATTCTGATAAAATTCCTGAACACTCTTGAATACTTCTACTTTAAGGGTACACCATGAATATTGCAAAACAATTTAAACAAATATTTTATTTTTCGTCATAAACACACCCATCTCCCAAAAATGCGGACATTAACTAAAAATGGCTCGGGTCTCCAGCGACTAACGATAACCGAATCGGGTTAAGATCTTAGTATACACACACACCCTCTATAATCAATATACTCAATATATATTTCTGACTGTTGATTATGAATTTATTTACTTACTTATATGGAGGATATACATTTTTTTACATGGAGGATATACACTTTATTTACATGGAGGATATACATTTTATTTACATGGAGGATACATATATGTAAATAGTATTGTAAAAATGCGATTGACAACTTTTATTTTATCCGGAAAATTCATCTCGTCCGTGGTTAACTAAACTCATGTACGTTGCGTCTTTAAGCTTGGAACAAAAAACAGGGTGAGGAATAGATGTAGACCCTTTTTACACGTTTTAACGTGTGTAAGAAAACAACACACATCAATGTGTTGTTTGAACACATCTATCCGTGTTATTTTCACACGGTTATTTTTTACACGGTTATTTTTTACACACGTTAAAACGTGTAAAAAGTGTCTAGAGCCATTACACACCTAAAATGTGTAAAAACAACACACTTGTTTTTGCAGTGTAGAACGTGCCCGCTGACATAAAATTTGGATCGACTTTACTGCCGTTTGCTCCCTTCTCGTACTCCGTTGCAAGAATACGTACGCGTATAAATTCCGCAAGCGTTCGATCACGATTATTTCAACGGGGGAGCGTGCTTCGGGGGGGGGGGGGGGGGGGGCGATACCCTGAGACAAGGAAATAATTGCTGATTTTCATGATTTTTTTTAAAGAAAAAATTTCTCCACACCTTCTCAACCTTACGTTTTATTACTACTTTTGGCTGTTACATGGCATTTTTTTTTATAATCTGAAAAAAATGCAATGAGTTCGTTTTTCATTGACACTCTTACGCAGAATATGCACCAAGAAAAAGTGAGGAATGTTAAAAATAAATTAAATGGTCCGCATTGAAACAAAAATATTGAATTTTCCGAAAAAAAAGCTACATTTAGCAATGAAAAAAAACTTTTTTTGAAATTTTCCAAATGATTTAGGGTCATGTTTTAAACAATATGATTAGAAAGATTTATGGCAAATTTTATCAGAATCGGTCGATTAGTTTTTTATCTATACCTCACGCCAGTTTTGAAAATGCAGTTCAAAAGACCGTGCTATACCACCACCATTTTTAAAGATTAATAAAAAATAAAAAATACCATGTAACAGCCAAAAGTAGTAATAAAACATACCTCAAGTCTGAAAAATCGTGAAAAAATCTTTCCTTTAAAAAAAGAATCATGAAAATCAGCAAATTTTTCCGTCGCTGAAAGGTTCAACTATTGTTGTGTTTTAAAAAAGAGGTGACCCTTATTCGAGTCACAAATTGAGCTCGGAGACAATGTATCTCGTGGAGTGTCAGCACAGATAGGGTAAACCGACCAGTGAATGGACGAAAGCCGATTTATATTTAAAATAAGTAAAGAATATGAATTGTTGAGAAAAACTCAAATCACTAAACAATCACGAGCGTCGTTCAAACCGATTTGCCAGTTTAATATCGAATTTTGAGGCCACACGGAATTTGTCTAACTGTTGAAGGCGAAAAGAAATGTTTTTATGAGTTTTAAGGGTGAGTGTTTCTATTATCACTTAAGGGGTTGAAGGCGTGAAAAAACGAGCATTTTCAATATTTTTTTTATTCGTAATTAAGTTTGTTTTACAAAAGTGGGTACACGGACTTTTTATGATATATTTCAACTTGACTTGTACAAATTTTCAAAGAAAAATATTGATTATTTACAAAAATATCGCCATCTTTGTCGGACCCCCTTCGGCATGTAGTGCTTTGAGGTGACCATCATAAGATTTTACTGGATCATCTGAAATAAAAAAAACCGAAAAAAAATCATTAGTTTAATAATAAATCTAGTCCTTAATCGAAACTTTTTTTTCAAAAATTAACAAAATGGCGGCTTCCGACAGATATCTTTCGATTTTCGACCAAAAAATCGCTCCTTTATTGTTTAAGAAAAATATAAATTTTCAACAAAAATGAAAATCCTTCGATTAAGGTCTAGATTTTAATGCTATCAATAGACACACCAAATTTTATCGAAATCCATAGAGTGGTTTTTTAATTATAGTGGTCACCGACTTGGAAAAAACATAGATTCGAGAAAAACGCATTTAAAGTTTTTCGATGTGGATACGGTATTATATGTTCGTAAAATGTTGAGCTCGATGGATGAAGCTGAACTTTTTTATGTATTTTTATCCGCTGAATCCGAATATCACAATTTTTTGCCGAAGAGTCAAGCATTCAATTGTTTATAGCCAATTGTTAAAACAATTTTTCAAAAAATTAAAGTTTTTCGGGATGAATTATTATTTTTCAAAACATTTTGGACAACTTTAAATCGAAAGTATTATTTGTAAAATTTTGCCAAAGTTCATAGTTTTTAAGTAATACATTTTTGAAAATTTCTAATAGAGTTTTCCAATTTTACACTTGATTTGTGTATAGAAATACTATTTAAAAAATTGCTGATATCGAATCATCAATTTCTGGCCCATACAATCGGGCTTCTGCAGATGTGGAAGTTTTGAAAATATCAATTTGTTGTTGTCTTCGAAGCAATCTGCCTTCCCGGGTATTAACGTTTGCGCGTTTGTCAGCCGCTACCTGCCATGAGGACCCGACGCCCCTTCACTAATTGTCGGATATCCCGGAAACTATTCATCGGACTAATTTGAAATTTTCAGGGAATATTTTCGAAATATCATACTCCATGAAAATGTAAAAAAACCGATTTTTTTTATCCTGACTGCATCTCACCCCTTAAAATAGAATCAATTTTTCATTTTTTTGCATATTTTTCAAATAAATTCGTAATAATCGGTTTCAATTCGGCATGTTTATTCACTCATGCTGGATTCTAACCTCTTCCCAGTGAGTGGGCATATGGGCTCTGTTCTGATAATTCCCAAAGCGGAGTAAAAAAAATTGGCTCATCTTCTGAAAATTCCAAAATTAATTACTTTTAAGAGCTGACAATGTACATCGCATTAAATAGTGTCATAAAATCATCAGTTTCTGAAAATTATAGTTATTCGTCCATTCACTGGTCGGTTTACCCTAGTCTGTTTTTCGGAAATTTTGTTCCCCATTTCCATATACATGATTTGTAACTAGCATTTTATATGAAAAATGTTAAGGGCCGTCCTCAAGACGTGAAGTGCCCACAGCCAACAGTACTTCGATACAAAGGGTTTTCAAAATATCCCCCCAAATACACATTGTTAAAAAAAAAGGCAACCTTTTTTCACAAGCAACACCATCAACACTATCTTCGATGCTCACATCCGAAATTTGTCAATTACAAAAAGTTCCGACGGAAGGCTCAAAATCGATGCCGATTTTCCCGTTGAATGTTTACGGAAAACATTTTCTCAAGACAAAACACGGCCGTAAGAAATTCAATTACGACGCTGACAGACTAATTTTTACGGGGTAAGCACCGCGTAAGATTAAATCGGGCGGGACAACGAAAGGGAGAAAAGGAATAAGGGGAAAAAATATAAGTGACGGTCCGCACATGAGGAACTTGAGGCGGTCTGCAGGGTGGTCTGGAGCATGATACAACCCCACGTTATATATATATATATATATATATATATATATATATATATATATATATATATATATATATACACACACAGACTATATGTACACTCGCGGATTTAACAGCAAACCTTGAGATGAGCAGCTCTCAAGCTGTTCCGTGCTGCTCCGAACTAAAGTGGTTCGCTGCCAAGGGAGCATGCAAAAATGGGCAATCATCCCCTCCTCGACTCTCCCTCGCTCTCCCACACTTTCGTTGTCCTGCTCTTATTGCAGCAAACTTACGACAGGGAGATTCGAGATCAATTATTACACCGTGAAAGACCAGTGGCAATTTATGGCCACGTGCACTTTTTGTAAGGCGGGCCCTAAGCGCTCAATTATATTGCACAAAATTACGAATTGCGCAATGTTTTTGACCGTTAAGGGTTAGCATTAAAGATTGCGCAATGATTTAAAAAAGTTCGAGCCTTAAATATTATTGCACCATGTTTGTTGAGTGAATGAACGAATAATTACAAATTTAAAAAACGAACGCAATTACAATATTTAATGAGATGTACATTGTCATCTCTTGAATGTAATTAATTTTGAATTTTCAGCAGTTTTCAACATTTTTTACTCCGCTTTGAGAATTATGGGAAAAAAACCCATATGTCTACTCACTGGGAAAAGGTTAGAATACAGCACCAGTGAATAAACACAAACTATAACCTACTATTACGAATTCATTTGATGAAATTTGCAAACAATTGAAGATTTCATTTTAAGTGATAAAAGCAAAACTTAGATTCATTAGATAGTCATTGATACCTCCAGATCATCAATAATTGAATCATTGAATAATTAATAGTTAGTCATTGATTTCGCGCTATACATTTTGCAGTAACTTGCCACTAGATAGCGCTGCAGAACAACTTTTTGAAATCACATTGCCATAAACGCTGCGCTTGTGTGCAAAGCATTATGAAATTGGAAAGGCGGCGGCACCAACGACAACATTTTTTTCGCTGGCATTTTTACTGTCCTTTTTCCATTTTTGGAAAATCAACCCTTGGGGGTCGATCGTGAGACAAGATAGGAGTGCAATTTTGTATGGGACTTCCGACGTTTGTCTAAGTAACAACCATTAAAAATGCTGCTCAGCCTATTGCCTATAAATTTAGAATGGCGTATTTCAGCGTTTAGAAAAAAGCATCCCTTAAGGCATTGGCCACTCTAGATGCCGAAAAATAGGCTTTTTGGGGATTTTTTTCAGAACAACTACAAAATAAATCGACATTACAAAAAAGAGTGTTTATCATACATATCAGTGACTGTATACAATACATTTTTTTGAAGCTATTAAGGGAGACTTTCTCCTTGGAGTGCCATATTTCAGGTGTTTACATTTTATTTTTTTTAACGGAAACGAGTAAAACTTTTTGAGTGCGGTTTTTTTCTTGCATTTATTCATGATGTACAGAACGTTCAAAAAATTTTTTTTTGAAAAAAAAAAACAAATTGGCGGCCGTTGCAGCTCCGCGAAAACAGGTCCTCAAATCGCGGGAGGTAAACGGCTGACATCACTGCCCCCACTTTGTTGATCTGAAACACAAATTCAAAGCATATTATCAATCTGTGACTCTTTGGTCATAGAATGACGGATGGGTTTTTCGTTTAGTACAAATTTCGGAAAATGGCGGCAATTTAAAACAAAATCGAACTTTCGCGTTTTTTTTCGCATAAAAATATAAATAATAAATGCAAAAATGTATCTATCGAAAAAATGATCCGTCATTCCGTGAAGACATATTTTCTGAGTAGGCTCTCCAAATTTCAGGTCGATATGTTAATTACAGCGGTCAGGAGAATGTCAGCCATTTTTAAAAACGTGTTTTCGAGAAAAACGCATTTAAAGTTTTGTAATGTGTTTACACAAATGTGTCTATAATTACCGCTAATCGGCAATGCCTGGTCCATAGCGGCATCCCTTCTCTTCTTCTAGCTGCTCATGTTGAGCCGCTAACATCTCCCGCTGCATTTCAAGGACAAAGTCTCCCTTAATTTCAAAATGGCAGCTGTGCAGCGTTTATCTCAAAACTGCATTTTTTAAGTTGGCCGGAAATATAACTCAGACAATTTTCAACCGATTCACTTGAAATGTTGAATATATCTTGAAAAATACATTGTCTATGGAAGTGCGTAGGATTTTTTTTTTATATTGCATAGTTCATTTGTCATTAACGATTTTGTAGGCAAATTTTGGGAAGTGAAAAATTTGCCTAAAAAATCGTCACATAATTGTTGATAACAAATGAACAATATAACAATATTTAAAAAAATTCTACGTACTTCCATAGACAATGTACTTTTCAAGATTGAACATTGTCTGAGTTATGTTTCCGGCCAACTTAAAAAATGCAGTTTTAAGATAAACGCTGCACAGCCGCCATTTTGAAATTAGTCGCTTCAAAAAAATTATTGTATACAGTCACTGACATGTATGTTAAACAACCTTTTTTGTAATCTCGATTTATTTTATAGTTTTTCAAAAAAAAAAAATCCATAAAAAGCCTATTTTTTCGGCCTCTAGAGTGGCCTAACCCGTTAAGGGGTTGGAAAGTATTTCAACAAAAATGTTGAGATCCACGCTGCATTCCAAGGACGCAAACTTCAACACACGGTAGATATATCATATTGCGAAGATTGGAATGGCCGTAAGGCCATTTTTGCCGATAAACAAGAGACGATTGCGTGTCACTTCTGTTCGTCGAGCGCAATGGGTGATAAGGGAACGTTGCATGCCACGTGGCTCTTATCACGCTCTTATACTAAGTGTCGAAATCTCATAAATGTGAGCAGGGATGACGTCTGGCGGGGGGAGGGGGGGGGGGGGGTCGTATCGCCATTTCGATTTCTGCACGGAGAAAACAGGGGCCTCGAAGTTTAGAATTAATACTATGCTTCTATAAAAATATCATTAAATATCAAAAAGTATTGAATGGAAGATAAAAATTGTAATTATGGTATAGTAATAATGAATAAATTTGAATTTTAACCTACACGATATGGCACGTAAACTGACACAAATAATACATTTTATTCGGCATATTGTGATTTTTTGTAGTATACAAAATTATTTTGCCCTCGTGATTGGAACAATTAGTTTCCAGTATTCTACAAAAAGTACGGTATAAAGAGTTACATTTTACTAATAACTTCATAATATTTTTCGCTATACGCCGAAGATTTATGCTATGCGTATAGTGAAATCTACACATACACGGAGATTCATGCTATACGTATAGTACAGTCGTGCTGTCGCTCAAAAACCCCGGAATCGGAGAAAATTAGAAGAAGGCTACTTTTTTGGAAGATGATTTTGTAGGTGCAGCGGGTGCTAAATCTAAGTTTGCCTAAAAATCGGGATGTAGCGTTTTTTTAGGGGATGAAAGGAGATGGGGGTGAATTAATGCCAAACTAAAACCTCTACGAGCTCAGCGCCGTGAGACGAAATGTTCAGAAAAATCCGGGCTTTAGTTTTGTCCACAGCGCCGAAGTCGTGGAAGTTCATTTTGGGGGAGAAAAAGTAGGGTGAAATTTTGAAAAATCAGTTTTCATTCAATAACTCTTTAGAAAAAAAGCGTACATTTTTTGTTCAAATGGGAAAGTTGTAGCCCTCAAAAAGACGCGTCGATCGAGTATTTGATCATCACTCTCCGATAATATGTTCACCCCCAAAAAAATGGTTAAAATACCAAAAAAATTGTTCATTGAATAACTCAAAAGCAATCGATTTTTCGGGTATGGTTCAAATGTACGAAATGTAGAGAATAATTTTCTCTATATTTTCGGTTATATGGACCACCCTTGAATTTTGATTTTCCAACCCCTCTCGGGGGTTAAAAACTCAAAATGAAATTCTGGGCAAACTATTGATCGCACGAATTCGCCGCCGTGGAAAATTTTGTAGCTTGAACCCTCCGCTACATTTTTGTCCACATCGCCAAACTCATATCTATTTACTTTCGGTCCATGGTTTTCCCAGAATTTCATTTTGAATTTTCAATTCCTGAGAGGGGCTCGAAAAAGCAAAATTCAAGGGTGATCCATAGGAACGCAAATATAGAAAAAATTATTCTCTACATTTCGTACATTTAAACCATCCCCGAAAAATAGATTGTTTTTGAGTTATTCAATAAACCATTTTTTTGTTTATACTTCAATAATTCTTTTCAACAAAAATTGTGTGAATTTTTCCTAAAGAGTTATCGAATGAAAACTGATTTTTCAAAATTTCACCCCACTTTTTCACCCCCAAAATGAACTTCCACGACTTCGGCGCTGTGGACAAAAATAAAACCCGGATTTTTCTGAACATTTTGTCTTCCGGCGCCGACCTTGTTACGCAAAATGGCTCGATGACTCGAATCCAACTAGCGTTCGTTATAAACTCTGTTCTTGTGCAAAATACACATCACAAGATAACGCGTCTTTATAAAGAACCTCTGGTTTTCGAATCGCCAGGTTAAGTTTTTGATGAAGCCTTTCCAGGGCTGTATTACGTGTCAGAATGGTAATACGCGTAACAATAGGTCTGTAGCCCAACGGTGTCTTTATCGACGGCGCAGTCTTTCCTCGATGTCAGAATCAGGACCAATATTGGAAGTGAGATGAGTTTCACGTGTATTTTTATACTTGCCGAAATGTTGATCAAAGGTCTCTTTCCTTGGGACTCCTGTTATAACAAACAGTCGACGTCTTTACAGAGAGAGGACGAACCTTGGTGAGTACGATGCGAAACTGGTGAAGAATCAGAGCTTGCCAGGATTTGGAACAAGGTGTCTTCAGGTTAACACAAAGGAGAAGATCACGAGTTAATTGTGTCAATGATTTAATTACACTTATATCAGTTCGTTACATCGATGTTATTTTAACTCGGATGCGGATAACACTCTTCCGGTTTATTAGCGCGATGGTTTATACGTTACAACAAACGCGTTCGCGTAATTTACGGAGTTTCTTAATGAAAACTTGCGCGTGTTATCCCGTGTACTGTACGGCGTATCGCTAGCGTAGCAGCTAACAGTCGAGGTCTTTAAGAGAGAACCTCTTCGTAACAGTGATTTCACGATTCTGACTTATAGGTCGTCAGTCCCGTGCTACGCAGGGCCGATATTTGTCGGATAGCGATAGTGGGGCAAGGGTTTACGTGACTGCATTTCTAGGAATGCATCCGTGGGACCCATCGATAAGTATATATTCCCACGCGTTAGTCTGACTCAGTCCGCAGTGTTTCAAGGGTTTTGGACAACGGACTCACGCCGAAGGCGAAGCGCAATAAAATTTAATCTTATAAAATATTTATATAAACGTTGAGAGCTCGGGCGCATATGCAGGCCGAGAAATATCGATACTTAATCCTAGACAAAGTTGCTTTGTGCGTTGGTCGCTTGGTCACGTACGCAAGCCATGAGACATAGCGAGTTATATTAACGAAAAAATATATGAGCATATATTTTTATTTTGTATTTATATTTGTTCTTATTCTATGGATATGAGAATAAAGTATTTGCTCTAATTAAGGCAATTTATGCGGTTGGCTTAACACCCCCCAAGTTAGATTGAACTTCGGCGATAATGAATTTAGATGTCGAAGGTCTTATCTCTTTTGGTTCCGCTACAATATTTTTCGGGGCTCCCGATAGGTTTGATTGTTCTTGCCGTTCTGTCAAGTATTCTAGTTGTTTTTGACGTTTTTGCAGTTCTATTTTCGCTTTATTCTCATATTTCTTAATTTTCTTATTGGCTCTGGGGCAACAACATTTGAAGAGTCCGTTTCTGAGAAATTTAAGGACGGGCGTTACAGCTCCGCATCGCAATAGTACAAACAATATACCAGTTATTCCTAATGATGGCAAACCTATTTTAATGAGCTTATCGAGTAATCCATTCATGGTTTTCCAAAATTCGTCGTGTTTAAGTATGATACTGGCTTTTTCTATGTCTTTGCTGATGTCATCTAGATCTTGACCAATATTTTTTAGGTAAGTAGTGTCTATCTGGTTTGGCACATCTTTTATACGCATAACTAATTGTGAAAAGTTTATTGCCAAGTACGTTAGACTCGGATTTATCAATCGATATTCTTTTGGAATTCCATTCAGGATTGTTTTGGTATTGCCTTGCATTAGCGTACATTTATCCGTTGTTTTCAACAGTGTCACTTCTTTAATGTAAATTTCGCTTCTATAGTTCTTACATTCTACAAGTACCAGAACTGGTTTTTCAATGTTCGGTATTAACAACACTCCGCGATTATCGTATAATGAGATATAGCTCATGTTGGTGACGTTGATTTTACTTAGCTCGCATTGTTTGATGTCGCTTTGACACGTTGGTTTATTGATTCTATCGTAAATCGGGTGCTTATAGTGTGTAACATAGTAATTATCAATCTTCTTCATTCGCATAATCTCAATTTCATTAGTTATTATATAGTTGCTCCCTTGTCTTAACAAGTGGGAATATTTTGGAGCAGCGACGACATATGTATTATTGTAAATCTTTGGGATAGGTATGACGTTATACAATTTCCACTGATTATTTTCTAGTTTAGGGATCGTTAATTCGAAGATGAGATTGCTGCCTCTGAACAGTATTATTTTGTCGGCGATATCTATGAAGTGTTGCGCTCGTGTTTCGTTGTAATAATTGAACACATGGTCGGCGTTTGATTCCTTTAGTAGTTTATCGATCATGTCTAAAATGACTTCCGGTTCTACTAGTTGAGGTAGAATCTTTTTGGTTTCAATAGCTAGTATTACATTATTTATATCGAATAGTAAAGTATCTATGCACGACATGAGAGATATTAGGTACATACTTCGGAATTGCGCTTGTTTTAACATTTTGATGTGTTCTCCTGTTTCGGTAGCTAATTTACGAATAACTGCTGATTGTTTCTGAACTGAGGTTTTAATGAGGTTTACTGAATCCGTTACATTTTGAATGTTATCGTCGATCCTGTCTATGTCATCGCTAGTAGCAGTTCCGTATAGGAATTTTTGGATATTACCACAAAAGTTACAAACTCCTCTTCTGCGTCGTCTAGGAGTCAATATATCGCACGCAACAACCAGGTCTTGATTTCCTGTTTTTGTGATATATTCGGTTATTTCCTTTAAGTTTTTGAGCGTGGGTATTACTTTATTACGATTTTCCGGTGTGTCTTTAATATTATTGAGTTGTAAGAATTTCGTCTGCAGGTCATATATAATATCATCTCTTTGTAAACAGGTGTATCCACTGAGGGTTGGTGTTATTGTTCCCCATGTTCTGTATGGCATAGCGTCTTCAAATCTTTCTCTTAGCTTTTTTATTTTCTTCGTTGTCAGTTGTTTACTAAAAACGTGATCATCGTCTTTAATCCCAGGATTTAAGGTTGTTAACAGTTGAACTTGCTTCCTCAATTTATAGACCTTCAGATTGATGGGGTTTATTATTTCTTGGACATCATCTGACAGTTCTACATATTGGTCAGCTAGTTTATCGATTTCTTTTTAGGCTGTATAAATGCTCCTAAGGTCGATAATTATTGAGAACCTCATTTCTTCACTATAGGTCACTACGTATGCCTGATATTCTTCTATGAATGAAGTGTTTAAGAAGGTTACCTGTTCGATAGTAAAAGCGCTGTTAATTGCGATGAGCGTGATCGTTGTCATCAGCAATGTCTTCATTATGTTCGTCTTCTGGAAAGAATAACTTTATTCTATTTAGGTGGACTATTTTTTCTTTATCATCGATTTTTATCTTAAGGTTTGACTTATCTCTGTAAATTTCTATTATTTCGTATGGTCCTAACCATTCGAGGTCTAACTTATGTTTTTTACTTTCGTTGTGAAGGTAAACTTTCTGTCCCGTCTTGATCTTATCAAAATCCAGTTTATTTTTACTTTCGTTTAATCGTTTGGCTGTTTGTTCTTGTTTCAATTGTAAACGTTCGCGTGCTTCTGAGAGTATTGTGTCGTGCGTATGTGTCCACTTCTTTAATAAATCGTCATAAGTCAATGATTTTTTATGAGGTAGGCTTGATGGCTTTTTAAGTTTTCTATTAAATGCCAATTCGTCAGGTCGATATCCAGTTGCACTGTGTACCGAACTGTTATAAGCGAAGGCTACCAATTTCAATATATCTTTCCAATTGTCTATCTGTCCCTCACACATGGTTTTTATTGATTCCTTAAGAAGGGAATGCATTCTTTCAATGCTCCCATTACTTTGAGGGTGGAATGCGGTAGTTTTGATATGCGAAATACCGTGTAATTGTTCGAAATCCTTCATTAATTTTGAATTAAATTCTTGTCCCTGGTCTGTTAAAATGATATCAGGGGATCCATGGATCATTATAAAATCATCGTTTAATGTTTGGATGATCTCCGAGCTAGATTTTGTCTCGAGTGGGCATAATACAATGTACTTAGTTAGACAATCTTGTATACTGAGGATATATTCATGCCCTGAACGCGATCTTTGTAGTGGGCCGAATATGTCTAACGCAATTTTTTCAAAGGGCTTATCTGGCAGTTCGGGTACAATAGCAGGAGCAATGTTCCGATTTCTCACAGCTTTAAATTTTTGACATATTTTACAGTTCTTAATATAATGTTTTACGTCTTCTTCGAGGCGTTCCCATTCCCTGTGTTCTTTTGTTCTTTGTATAGTTTTATACTCTCCAAAGTGTGAGCTTAGGTTAGTACCGTGGCTTTCTGCTATTATTTTCTTTTTGTCTATGTAGTCAGGTTCCTTGAAGGTCGAAAAGCAATATTCATACTGTGTTTCGTGGTCTTTGATACTAAAGAATCTTAATATCGATAAAATCTCTTCCTTCTCTGCTTTGGTCATTACATCATCTGTAAATATCCTAACATGTTTAGTTCCTTTGATTTTATTGATGGTAAGCTTGGATCTTACTTTATTAAGAATCTGATAGTAGAGACTTTGAGGTTTATTATTTGTCGGTTGGGTGATTTTTATCCAGTGTTTTCCTTTTACATTGGGTTTCTCTTTTAAAAGGTGTCCCAAATTGTTGGGGTTAAACAACTTGTATGTCGAGTATTGATAATAGTCATATGGCAGTTCTACGCCTAAATCAATTTGGGGTTGATCTGAAGTCTCGTCTTGATTCGTTTCGTCTTCGTCACTGAAACTCTCTAAATCTTTCATAGCGTTTGAGTCTCTTGGTCTTAAGTTGTAATTAATTTGGTTACGGCTTTCAGGGGTTTCCTGACTTTTCTTCACATGATTTATTTCATCATTCGTGGTGCTCATAGTTTTGAATTCTTTCTGAACATTGTCTATCATTGATTTAAGTTTATTAGGGGCTGTTTTACTCTGTTTGTAAGTGTTTCTCCGAGCTATTCGTTTGATTTTAAATTCTGTTTGCTCAATATTGCTGGTAATTATATATTGGTTGTTCCCGTACGAATCTGTTTCAATGTGATAAATGAGTTCGTTGTTAAATGTCTTGTCCTTGTTGTAGTCCTCAGGTAATTCCATATGTGCTTCTCTAGACAATGCGTCAGCTACTACATTATGTTTTCCCTTTACGTATTCGATGTCGAATTCATACTCTTCGAGTTTAAGTCTCCATCGTAATAACCTCGATGCAGGGTCTGGTTTATTAGCTAACCATTTTAATGCCTGATGATCAGTTTTTATTGTAAACTTTCTTCCTAAAAGATATTGTCTGAATCGTTTAACTGCCCAAACTATAGCGAGTAGTTCTTTTTCTGTTGTCGTGTAGTTGGTTTCGGCTTTATTTAACGTCCTCGATATATAAACGCATGGGTGTCCTTCCTGTGATAATACAGCTCCTAGTCCTTGATTTGAGGCATCAGTCGTTAATACAAATTTTTTCGTATAATCCGGATATTTTAATACAGGATCATTCGTGAGGATATTCTTTAACGTGTCGAATGCTACTTGACATTTATCCGTCCATGTTATTGGTCCACTTTTGTTTTCCTGATAATTTTTGGTTAGGTCAGTCAAAGGTTTAGCTATGGATGAAAACTTCGGGATAAATTTTCTGTAGTATCCTGCGAGTCCTAAAAATGATTTAATTTGCTTAGGTGTTTTAGGTATGGGGAATTCTTTTACAGCTTTGCATTTTTCTACGTTGGGTTTTACTCCGTCACGTGTAATAACATGTCCCAAATATTCGAGTTCAGGTTTCACGTATTCGCATTTATCTGGCTGTAATTTCAAATTTGTATCTCTCAGTCGATTGAAGAGTATTATCAAATTTTGATTATGTTCTTCCATGGTTTTTCCAAAAACTATTATATCGTCCAGATATGCAAAACAAATTTTTCCTATTAATCCTCTTAATGCAGTGTTCATCATTCTTTGAAATGTTGCCGGTGCATTTTTTAATCCGAAGGGCATTTGTAGGTATTCAAAGTGTCCTTGGTTAGTACTAAAAGCGGTATACTTTCTAGATTTTTTCTCCATTGGTATTTGGTGGAATCCTGCACTTAGATCGAATGCAGAAAAAACTGCGGCTTTTCCTAGGTCGTCGAGGATATCTTCTATAACAGGCAAGGGGTATGAATCCTGAGCTGTTTTTTCGTTCAATTTTCTATAGTCAATCACCATTCTCCATTTTGTCTTTCCTGACGCATCTTTTTTCTTTGGTACTATCCAAATGGGTGCATTGAATGGTGATTGAGAATGTTGAATTATTTTCTTTTCTAATAACTCTTGCACTTGTTTGTCCACTTCTTCCTGATGGATTTTAGGTGGTCTGTAAGATTTGATATTGATGGGTTTCGTTGGTTCGTCAATTACGATTACGTGTTCTGCTAAGTTGGTACTTGGTGGCTTGTCATGGTCTAATTGGAATAGATCTGAATAGTTCTGTATGATTTTCCAAATTTCATCTTTTTCTTTAATACTCTTTATGTGCTCCAGTCTAGTCTTGGTTTTCAGTTCCTGAATTCTTTTATTACTTTGGTTACTTTTGTTGCTCGTTAACCTCGGTTTTACTTCAAAGATTTGAATGTTTTTTGTTTGAAAAGTGATGTTCTTCTTTCCTTCATTTGCTAATGGAATATTTACAATACCTTCCTTTATATGATGGATACTGTCTCCTTGAGGGGTTCTTACTAAGACTGTTCCTTTCCGTTTCTCTACTTCTACGGGGATAGTTATAAACCGTCCGGCAGGCACAGTGAATTCGGATGATTCTATTTCTTGATATTTTTTGTTAACTCTTATTTTTCTCCGGGGTAAGTCAACTATGACGTCGTTGTTTAGAATGAAAGGGGTTCCTATTAAAGCGTCTTCTCTAATCGGATAGTCTGATGGAACTATATGAAATTTGTCACGTCGGTCGTTAATGTTTCCTTTGCATTTGATAAACGTATATCCGAGTGTTTTATTTGTCGTTTTTCCCGTGTTAAAGAGGATGGGTTTTTTAACAATGTGCTTTTCTTTCACAAGGTGTTCTTTGATTATGTTAATGGATGCTCCTGTGTCGATTAATGCTGTTAAAGTTTCGAATGTCGTCCGTTCGAAGTTGAATTTCGCGGTGAAAAGGTGTCCTTTATCTATTGCGGAGATGTACTCTCGTCGTGGACGCTCTCGTCGTCGCTTGTGCTTTCTTGCTCTTCGTTTGTCGTGTTCACTTCCTGTTGAGGAGGTTTCTTCCGATGAGGATTCTGTCGAAAATTTTGGTTTCCTTTTTGGGTAGGTTTCTTCTTCTGATTGGTGCCTTTGTTGAAAGGACTCGGTATTCCTTGATCTTTCTTCTTTTGGTTGCAATACAGCTCAGTATGTCCAGGCCTTTTGCAATACGTGCATTTTCTGTCCGGATGATTCATTACCATAATATATTCGAGTGCCTTTTTCATTTGACTGGTTGTGTTTATCGAGTCAAGGTCGAATTCTTGTATATCGTTCTGATACTGTCGTTCTTCTTCCGTCATGCTTTCCTGTCCTTCCTCTTCGTCATGTGAGTCGCATTCGTTGTATTCAGTGTGGTGGACGTTTGGTTTGTTCATTGAGAAGAATTTCCTGTTTTCTTGTGGTTTATTACTGAATCTTGATTTTTCGTGGTTGAATCTGGGTTTTTCCGGTCTACGTTGGGGTTGAGGTTCATGAAACATTCCTCGTTGTCTTTGGATGCTTCTTTTGAAATCTTCGTGTTCTCGAGCAGTTGCTTCTGCTTGTGCGAGCGAATATATGTCCTTTGTTCTGAGATAGGCTCGTGTGTCTTCCTTGAGACTTTGCAGATAAGTCTGAATGATATCTTTGTCAGATATTTGTAAATATATGGTGATTGATTCATCCGTTTGATGAGCTTGTTTAAGTTCGAGTCGTTTAGCGTTTAACCAAGATATATAGATTCTTCGGAATTTGGTGTTATGCTCTTGGATCGTTCCCTGAGTGTGGATGCATGCTGTCAACTCGTTCATGAGTAACAGTGATGATTTCACTGGGTTGACGCGTTTTATCAAAACGTCTTTCAACTGGTCGTATGTATAAATATCGACGTTCGAAATGCAACTTTGTGCCCTTCCTTTGATTTTCATTGTTAATATCTTTTCCAATAATAAGCCGTGTTGCTCTGGCATTGTCCAATGTCGTGCTCTGTCAACTTTCGTTGTCCATTCTGAAATGTTGACTGCTCCTTCTCCCGTGTCTCCGGTAAAAATGGGTACTATATCAATAGTCTCCTTGGCTGGTGCGGTTTGGTTCGGTAGCAGGTCGTGAGGCATTCGATGTGGTCGGTAATGATTTCCTCTGGCGTTAGGTTGGCTATCAGCGTCTTCATCATCGTCATCGGGGTCGTCGTCGTCTGGATTTCCAGGTGGTGGTGCGCTGGGTTGATTTCGATTAGATCGATTTGGTGGTCGTCTGTTATCCTGAGGTGCCCTTTTGTCTAGTTGTGAGGAGGTAGGTTGCGACTCCTGTTTCTGTATAAGTTGTCTCATCATGGTTTCGAGATTTTTCATTTGGTCTTTTACAGTCTTTAGGTCTTGTTGGAGCTGAATATTTTCTGTTTTCAGTATTTGCATTTCGTATTCGTTCGTCTGGTCTTGTTGGTCTTTGGTAATAGTCAGAGTATTCATTTCTTGTCGGTGTATTCGTTTCAAGTCGTCTATACCAGAATTTAATTTTTGAATATGCTGTTCTTTTTGTGCAACAGTAGCTCGTAGTTCTAAGATGGTGTTCTCTAACCTTTCTTTTTCTACGTTATAATCTCGTAATATACTTTCCCTATTCTGTTGGAATTCTAGCCTCGTTTGTTCTCCAAATTGCTGTTTCTCTTTAATAAGTTTTTCTTCAGTTTTTTGGAATTCTCGTATTTTTTCTTTTAGTTGTCGATCGAACTGAACGTCGTAGTTCCTTTTTATTTCTTTAATTACTTGCTCCTGTCTATGAGCGTTTTGTTCTTGTAAGGCTTTGAATTGATCTTGGGTCTCACTGGTTTCTTTTTCAAGGTATTGTTTCTGTGCTATAATCTGTGATTGTAGCGCGATATTCGTGCTCTCAAGGGTCTCGATATGTTCGCGATAGCCTTGAGCGTCTTGCTTAATGATTTCTACCTGATCTTGTAAATATTTTTGTTTAATTACTTGGTTTGATTTTTCCCTTTCTAATTGCTGTTTTTCTGTCTGGGTCTCCTGTAAATTACGTCTGAGCTCATTTATTTCGCCGCATTTTGCTGAGAGTTCTATTTGGTTTTTCTGTAAAGTTTTTTCGAATTGGTTTTCGAGGTCGAGGTTTCGAATTTCGAGAGTTTTAATAAGGTCGTTCTGTTCAAGGTTCGCTTGACCTATTCGCTCTACTAGGGCAAGATTATTATTGTTATTTTTCTGTACGTGGACTAATTCAGAGCGTAATTCGAGTTGGGTTCTTTCGAATTCTAGTCTCTCAATATTAAATTGGGAGATTTGTTGTCCTTGCAGGCTGATTTTTTCCGTCAATGGTCTTATCTTGTTTTTTGATTCTTGAAGTGCATGTTGTAATTGTTCGATTTCTGTGTCGCGTAATTTCACTTCTTCTATCGCTTTGCCCTTTAAAGTAAGCCCTTCGTCGAAGTATTTATTTACTAATAGAGTGAGTTGAGAGTTGGTTACGGTAGCTTCTTCGAGATTTCTTGCAAGTATAGGGTTTTCTGTGGACTGTCTTTTTCGTGGTGGTCTGAGTTCATTAAGGCTGGATGCTTCTGATTCTAATTCTCTCGTCTTAGGGATAGCGATCTGATTTTCTGGGCGAAGTGCTATGGCAAGATCTTGTTCTTCAATTTCCTCAATATTCTTTTTTCCTATGGTTACTAAAACATGGTTTAATGAATGAGGTATCTCATGATATGCTAATAGCAGCGGGTGATTACTGGGGTCTTCGTGAAAATTCCAAGTTATTTTTTCTATCTGCTCAGTTTTTCTCAGGGCGTATAAATCTTCTTTAGGTTCCCATTCAGGGTGATTTTTATAATACAGAAAATAACTGAACAGGATTCGTGAAATGTCCTTTTTGAGTTTCTTCACATGACTAGGGATTTCATCGATTACAATGCTTCTTCCTGATACACTATTTCCTGCTATGGACATTACCTTTGATTTTAGTTGCGTTTATGTATGTATATTTTTGTAGTTGATTATTAATCTCCTTTTTTTTTTAATAGTATATATAATGCTATGTTCTTATTCTACGTATATATTTATATTAATTATAATAAGTGTCAAGCGATGTTGTGTGTCTCAAAGATTCTTGTGATCAGAGATCCTATGTGGTTGAGTAATTAGATGATGATTTTTTTTTTTCATGTTGTTACTCAAAATAATTCCAGAATAGGCGGTATTGGTCATAAAAGGTAAACTTCGACTAGCACCACTAGATTTATGAATTTACTTATTTTCCGTACCGCCAGGTCTTTTATTTATTGTAATAACGAGACACTATTATTTTGCCGTATCTGTTTTCGTTACTTTTGGACTGGACATAGCTTCCAATGCTAGTGGTTCTTTTAAAGTTAAACACACAAAATTACTTAACTACGTTGTTTGGGAATAAGGTAGTTACAACTTCCTATTTTTAATTTGTCATGCGCAGAATATTAACTGCGGAAAAGTTTTGTCGCAAGAGTCTCTAATTCCCTTACATAATGAGCGGGATTTTAAACTTACTCTTACTCAGTGTTCGTATACAATACTGGTCGAATGATGTTGATCTCGGTGTTCTTGAAGTGGCGAACGCTGTTACAACGATCGGTTGTAGACTTTTCGCGTCGATTGATGATCCAGCATACCGTCGGAGTTGAGGTTATTTTCTGAAGGCGTGTCTCCCCCAGTTTTTATTCAATCCTTCCCGTGCTCGTGCTCCTGCAGCGAAGTCTTATAGATGCGCGGTACGTGCAAGTTCCTTAATACACAATTGTCCGTCACTCACTTACGGAAAATTCAGCGTGGCAATGTCTTTTCCGTTAACACAAAATTAACTAAGTTAAATGTCTGTTTAACGTTCACTCGTGCACAGGTTTAATGTTCGTAGTTTTACACCCTCCGTCGTGGAGTTTCGGTAACCAGTTTTCACTTGACTTTTGGTATTACGATTTTTCATTGAGTAATCCTGGCAGGATCGCCAATTTTATGTTACGCAAAATGGCTCGATGACTCGAATCCAACTAGCGTTCGTTATAAACTCTGTTCTTGTGCAAAATACACATCACAAGATAACGCGTCTTTATAAAGAACCTCTGGTTTTCGAATCGCCAGGTTAAGTTTTTGATGAAGCCTTTCCAGGGCTGTATTACGTGTCAGAATGGTAATACGCGTAACAATAGGTCTGTAGCCCAACGGTGTCTTTATCGACGGCGCAGTCTTTCCTCGATGTCAGAATCAGGACCAATATTGGAAGTGAGATGAGTTTCACGTGTATTTTTATACTTGCCGAAATGTTGATCAAAGGTCTCTTTCCTTGGGACTCCTGTTATAACAAACAGTCGACGTCTTTACAGAGAGAGGACGAACCTTGGTGAGTACGATGCGAAACTGGTGAAGAATCAGAGCTTGCCAGGATTTGGAACAAGGTGTCTTCAGGTTAACACAAAGGAGAAGATCACGAGTTAATTGTGTCAATGATTTAATTACACTTATATCAGTTCGTTACATCGATGTTATTTTAACTCGGATGCGGATAACACTCTTCCGGTTTATTAGCGCGATGGTTTATACGTTACAACAAACGCGTTCGCGTAATTTACGGAGTTTCTTAATGAAAACTTGCGCGTGTTATCCCGTGTACTGTACGGCGTATCGCTAGCGTAGCAGCTAACAGTCGAGGTCTTTAAGAGAGAACCTCTTCGTAACAGTGATTTCACGATTCTGACTTATAGGTCGTCAGTCCCGTGCTACGCAGGGCCGATATTTGTCGGATAGCGATAGTGGGGCAAGGGTTTACGTGACTGCATTTCTAGGAATGCATCCGTGGGACCCATCGATAAGTATATATTCCCACGCGTTAGTCTGACTCAGTCCGCAGTGTTTCAAGGGTTTTGGACAACGGACTCACGCCGAAGGCGAAGCGCAATAAAATTTAATCTTATAAAATATTTATATAAACGTTGAGAGCTCGGGCGCATATGCAGGCCGAGAAATATCGATACTTAATCCTAGACAAAGTTGCTTTGTGCGTTGGTCGCTTGGTCACGTACGCAAGCCATGAGACATAGCGAGTTATATTAACGAAAAAATATATGAGCATATATTTTTATTTTGTATTTATATTTGTTCTTATTCTATGGATATGAGAATAAAGTATTTGCTCTAATTAAGGCAATTTATGCGGTTGGCTTAACAACCTCGTGGGGGTTGTAATTTGGCATTAATCCACCCCCATCCCCTTCCATCCCCTAAAAAACCCTACACCCCGATTTTTAGGCAAACTTGGATTTAGCACTCGCGGCGCCTACAAATTCACCTGTCAAAAAACTAGCCTCCTTCTAATTTTTTCCGATTCCAATATACAGCACGACTGCACCAGTATAGTAAAGTCCATATGAAAATACAGCGTGTAATAAAGGTTGGCATTTTACAAAAAGTCCTATACAGCATATAGAACCCGCGCCTATGCGGGAATAGTTTCAAATGTAATATGCATGCATCATTTTTACTATGCGGTGTGAGAATCATTTTTACACTTCTATAACAACAAGTCAGAATTCCGAACTGGCAGTAAACTGCTATACTTTTCTAGCACTGAAAATTAGAATTCTGGCAGTGTTAGAATTTGAGGTTGTATTTTTTTCCGTGTGCACCCCCATGGAAATTTATGTATGTAAAATATATACAGAAAATATATGCTACATGTATGTATATCGGTCGCATATATAGCGACGAAAAATAGAATAATACGTATGGGAGACCGGGGCAAAATGGTATAGCGGGGCAAAACGGTACCGGGGCAAAACGGCACTGGGGCATAATGGGATCGGGGCATAATGGGATAGCAAAAAATGAAGTTTCTTGGGTGCTTGATTTGGGGCAAAATGGGATAGGGGCAAAATGGGACAGAGAGGAGTGGAATATCAAATTGGGGCAAAATGGGACACACAAAAATGAAGTGTCGCAGCCCGCTGAATTTGGGGCAAAATGGGATGACAGGAAAATTCATGCTTCGGCTCTATGAAAGAGCTGTTGAAACATAATCTAATCTAAATGGTGCTTGTGGTTCGTTTCAGTCCACATATACGCAGATAATACGGACTGACCGATATATTTGTCGACACATATCCGTCGATTTCATGGGGAGCGGCGGTCCTAGTTTCATAAAACAATTTACGTAAAAATTGACAAGAGTTAGATTTTCATCAATGGCTTGAAAATCAGTATCAGTAACGTGCAGTTGGCAGAAAATAAATTTAAAAAAAACGAAAAAAGATAAAAACAAAAAAAAACATAAATTGCACGCGTCAGATTATAAAAATTACTTGATTATTTAAATAATTAATAACGACAAAGAAATTGTACCAATCGAATAAGAAGGCTCAAATAACAATTTACTTCAAGTTTGGTACAGCTCTGACCGCAAAATCAAAAGTAATTGTTTAACAAACTTTAATAACAAATGAAAAATTAGTATTTTTTTGAATGTTGAAGTACTTAAATTTATTGGATACAACGAATCCTGACGAGCCGAGCACGAACTGTTGTTGTAAAGTCAAAAATAATAATAATTGTTTAAGCGATTGAGTTAACAAATAAAAATTGTCGTCTTCTTTAATGTTAAATTACTACGATTAATCAAATTTCAACGAAATCGAACGAGTCGACCTTGAAACTAACCGAATGAAAACCGCCGCAGTCTTTAATATTAATAAATTATTACGCGTAATTGAATCTCAACGATATAAAATGAGTCGATATCAAAATACGTCTTTAAAAATATGCTAATTAATGCAATTTAGTTAAACGATAAATATCAACAAACTTATCGTATCACCTGGATTGTTAAGCTCAATTATCATATCCATTGTTTTATTGAATGCATCGCCGGTAGTTTCGTGAAAAAATAACTATTTCCACAATAATAGAACTTTTTTTCATCCGCCATATTGGATTTTCAGTTTTTAGTTTTTCATTCCAAACTTCTATCCTCAATTCATGATTTCGATATTCTGAAATCAATGTCTTATGTTTTTATTCGTTATCTAAACGATTACGTATTTATTCATCTATCATTATTTCGCAACAAAATCATAAGGTACATTTGATTGTTGTTGAACCCTAGTCAATGTTATTTTTGTTTAGCAGTGAGACGCCATACGCGCTCCATTGTGAGTCGTTTTTATATTTCTAACGTACGTCACGAGTGGCGCCACCATCACTTACGCGTCGTTTGAATGTTATGTAGCGGTGGCTTCAGATTTGTAATGGTGTAAGACGTTCACGTACAATGTAAGTGAATCTCATTCATTATACTATTACGACTGGTATATTTTTCTCATCGTCATTCTTATACAGATCGAAAATGGTACGTAATTACAAAAGGAAGACCAGGCGACAGTCGCGGAAGACCAGCGGCGTCGATAACAACCGACGATGACGCATCATGCCTTTTCTGCGGGGGCTTATATTCGAAATCCAAGGAATCCTGGATTCGTTGTAATTAATGCGAGAAATGGGCCCACTATTCATGTGCCCATGCTGACGATAACTTAATCGAGTACGTTTGCGACAATTGTGCCGATAAAAATTAGCTTAGTTAAACAAGCAATAAAAATTAAACATTGCCACCGTTAAATTATAGTATCGTAAGTAGAGTGTGACCCAAATATCGTGTAACATTCAATAAAACCTGTTTTCACTCATTTATTACCCCTCGTTTTTTACCCCTCCATTTCTTTCGTTTCTGCATCGAATTATTCCACTGTCCCATTTTGCCCCAACCGCCCCTTTCTGAAGAGCCTGATTTTCTCCGGCCCATTTTGCCCCAGTCCCGTTTTGCCCCAATGACGTATTTTCCAGCAGTGTTGATTTTCACTATTCCATTTTGCCCCAAACCCGTTTTGCCCCGGTCCCATTTTGCCCCGGTCCCATTTTGCCCCGGTCCCATTATGCCCCGCTATACCATTTTGCCCCGGTCTCCCCTATATATTCAGTATATATGCACCAAATATATGACGCATAGATGACCCATATATTTTCGATATATTTTTCTGACCAAAAAAATATATGCTACGTATAAACACTATATATGAGGCATATACGACGCATATATTTTCGATATATTTACAATCTATTTTTTTGTCAGAAAAATGTATTAAAAATGTATGCGTCAAATATGACTCATATATGTGTCATTTATACGTCATATATGACGCATACATTTTTTATACATATTCCTGACGAAAAATATATGCTGTGTATAAACACTATTACAGTTAAACTTCATAAAACTTAAACTCAAAAAAATTAACTCACAGTTAAAGTACACTGTTACATATAAACACTATATACAGATATGCTACGCATATCTGTGTATATGTGGCATATATGTACCATTTATGCAGTATATATGTGGTATGTATGCAGTGTGTATGCATCATATATGCTAAATATATGTGGTACATATGCAGGGTAAATGCTACATATATCATTGATATATGATACATTGATATACAGTAATACCACGCATATACATCTCATATATAAAAACGTTACGAAAATTAGAATTTGGCACATATATGCAACATATATTTTCAATACATGGCATACATTTCACATATATTACAATTATTAATAAAATAAATTTGCAGTATATTTTTGCGTATATAAATTTCCATCGGGGATGAGGTGACTGCAGTTAGCGAGGGGATAAAAACTCACGGCTGGAGACGAGTTTTGAAGGAGAGAGTACACGAGAAGGAGATAAAAGGGTCGGGAGGGGAAAGGGAGAGGAAGATGAACCGAGAGACGATTGCGGATGATGAGGCGGTCGAGGGATTCTGGTTTGTGGGCTCAGCGGCTACCTCCAGCCCACAATTATGATAATAGCCACGCGAGTCCCTGAGTCTTGTTAGGCCAACGTACAGTCAGCTATTTGATCTATCCTCTTCTTTTTTTCCACCCAGAGCTTTCTCTCCTTTCTCCCTCTTGCTCTTCATTCGCTTCACTCGGTCTCTTGTCTTCCATCCAGACGCGGCACAGCGAGGGAGAAAGAGAGAGAGAGAGAGATAACAAATTTATCCGCCAGCTATATAACCTGACATCATCATGATCCCCCCGCGGAACTGACGCTCTCTGTATTGCAATTTTTTTTCATCCTCGGGTCAGGTGGGTTCAAACGTCGCGAAACAAGAATTTTGCAAAAACCAATCGCGAACGAATCGCGCGGCTACCGTGCACGAAACTTCGAAGGGAGACGAATCCGTGATACATTTTTCATCAACGCCCCGAGCTCTCTTTTTCCCCTTTATTCGTATCTAGGAGGATGAAATATCGAAGCCGGGGATCGCGAAAGCGGCAGGCCTGCCAACACTGGTAGCTGTTAGTAAAGAGGAAAATATCATTTTTCACTCTGACTCGAATGATACGCTGAGAGAAAAGTCCATGGTAATTGCAACAGCGCCCATGGCAAGAGAGAGGATAGTAAAGTTCATTTTAGTTTATTGACAACGCAATTATAATATGGTTGACACGACTATAAGCGAAAACTATACTTAAGCATGGGATTTGGGTGGCGTGTTTGACTATCTGGGTGGGGATCGGAAATTCGAACGATCAATATTCAGAAGGACCGAAATTTCGAATTCCGTAATGACGATCGTTTCGATGTAGATAGGTCAATCTTATGATAGTCTGGAAAATAGTTAATCGAAGTTGTGAATACGAAAATTTCGAAGTTGATTTATAGCGAAAACAAATATCAGATTTAACAAAATAATGAGAGATATATATTATATATCTCTCATTATTCTCGCCAACATCGTGCGAGAATTGCTCGAAATTATCAGCAATTACCTACTAAATGTAGACACCCACGGATTTACTGAAATATGCGGAGGAATGAAATGATTGAGGTGCCAAAATACGTGTTTTTAACGTGGCTACGTGGCTCTTCTCCCCTTCAAGTCGTGGCATTAGCCCTAACTTTGTATTTTATGTCATTTTTTATCACGGCGTCAGCATGGTAATACAATCTACTCAATTTTTTTCCTTTCAAGAAATTTGATGAGGAGACAGCTGTTCGTCTATCAATTTGACATTGTCTGGTCAAATTTCGTGAAATTGGGAAGAGCCGTTTAGGAAATCCGTGGGTATCTACTATTCCGATCTGCCATACCGACGGCGATGGGGTACCATTCCCTCTTAATGAATTCGAAATTGTAAACTGTTGTAATATTTAGAATTCGACGATTTGACGTGTTGAATTGTTCGGTGTATATATACAGGCGAATCGATATTATAGAATCGATTCGCCTGTATTGTTTGGTTTATTGCGAATTGTTTGGTGTACATATACACCAAACAATTCGAGGCGTCAAATCGTCGAATTGTAAATATTACGACAGTTTACAATTTCGAATTCATTAAAGCGGTGGACCAAAAAGTCGATCAGTTAAAATAGCGATGGGCCCAAATGGCGAACGGTCCGGATAGCGAAAACTTGGGATCGAGCAATACTACTTGCTCTTTAGAATGAAGACGGCAGATGGCGTTAGTGGTCAGTCAGGTCAGGCAGCCATGTCATGTCCGCCATTTAGGTATTCGCCATTTCGCACCATCGATCATTTGCGTTTCTAAGATCTACACATTCGAAGTTTGTAGTCTCGATATGTGGCTTTTTGCTATAGACGGTATTACGAATATTAGATACTCACTTTTTTTCTTTTTCGGAGATATGAATGTTGTAGATTGTTCGAATCTCTATTTGAATGACTCAAACTGCAGACTTACTGAATATATGTTCTCGAATAAATGAACTCTCGAAAAAATCATCCTTTGGTGTAATAGTTGTTCGATTTCGTCATCGGTCAAGGGATAACATTTCGAATAATTTAACCTTCGTTATTTTGAGAGTTCATAATTCTGTCGTTTCGAAATCTTTGTCGTTCTATACTTGGTCATTCGACATTTTAATCCCCACCCGTGATGTTCGGGAATTTTTTGTATGAAAAGTACTCAATTAAATGTTTCGGAAAATTAAGAATATATTTGGCTATATTAGACCTATATTACATAATTTTTTCATAGAAAAATATTGAGATCCAACCGCCTTATGCACTGCCTTCGGAGGCGCCAAAAAAGTCCCTCCACTGCTGTCATGATTCCGGCCGATTGAGTAGCTGAAACCGAAAAAGGAAAAAATGTCGTTAAACTGGAAGGTATTTTCTGTACAATGAGGTAGGATTTTTGAAAAATATCAAAATCTAACGAAATAGCGTAGTTATAAAAAAAAGTCTGTTTTCCTATAAAATATTAAATAAAATATCGTTATAAAAAATGTCCTATAAAATGGCCTTTTTTTCAATGCCAAATTGCCAATTTTCATCCAATCAAAAATACCCTACGTCATTGTAGAGTAAATATATTCAAGAGTACTCAGTTCAAATTTCACGTCAATCGGATAATTGCTTTTCGAGTTACGATGTCAGCAAATTTGAAGAATCTCTTTTCAAGGAAAAAGGCGTTTGAAGATTTAACTATCGATTTTTGCAAGATGACATGATTAGAGATACGGCCTTGAAATTTTTACAGGATATTCTTGAAAGTATAAGCTGTCGAAAAAGGCAAAAAAAACGATTTTTTTGAAAGTGTCAAACTGGTATAGCCCCCTAATTTTGTTCAGTCAAACTTTTACTATTCTTTTCATGTTTGGACAATTCATATGGTTAACATTACGGTTTTTGGAGTATAATTTGTTAGAAGATATCACGAAAAGTGACTATCCGAAAAAAAATATGGTAAAGTTTAGTTACAGCGAAGAGGTAAATCATTTCCAGTCGAGCAACCGCAGCTTAATAGTTTTAAAACTACGCATGTCTCACAAACTGTTGCATGGTATTTTTGTTACATAGCAAAAATAGGATACAGTTCAACACTTCGTCTTGTAGTTCACCTTCTGCTCTTGTAGGACACACATTACTGTGCATTTAGCAGGGCGAATCACAAAAGATGGTATATTTTGTAGTATAACAATCCATTTAAACTCCATAAATATTTCCAATAAATATATTGGAAATATAGTTAAAATAAGATTGAGAACGCCATACATTTCTCTCAGTGTACGGTGTGGTACTTCCATCCTTTTGTATGGAGCAGAAATGACGTCGAGACACATTGAACGAGGTATTACGCGACGCGTACGCGAATGCGGAAAAGATAGAGCCGACAATTCGGATTGCACTTTTATCCGAGATGATCGATAGATCGGAAACTTGAAAAGTCTTGTTTAGCGCTCTATCGGAAATTGGAAAAGCGCGAAGAAATCTCAACAAACTTCTTCCCGTGCAGAATTTTGATCCCCAGATCCTACCATACGCGTATAGGGATTTGATAGAAACGCCAGACGTAGGGAGTCGACATTGAAATCCGAGTGGATTCCGCGCTATTTCCCCATTGACATCGTTTGAGAATTCTTATTTGAAATCCTCAACCGGAGTTTGTCGGATCTCAGGAAAAAAATATTCTTTCGTGATCGTGTGCACCAATTTGTCGGGTAGTCCCCAAGATGCACCCACATCTCTATAGGGATTTGTTAGGAACACTGCACATACACTGAGAAAAAAAAGCAATTGAATCAAAAAAACATATTGGTTGATCCAAATAAATGTGCTGCTGCGGAGTGCCACCGATATATGAGATTGTTACAATACTATAAAATATTGGAAAATGTGATTGATTCTCTACATTATCCTTCAAATGAAATTATATTCTATTGAAATCATTCTATATACAATCTGTAGATGTATGGATGAAATAATTAAGCGATTGCTACAACATTTTTTATTTCGTACAAAAATATAATCAATACAATTAGTTATTTCTTTATTGCATCGAAACGAATATGCCATGGGACGTAAGTTTTTCTATTTTTTTTAAATCTTGAATAAAAAGTGAGCATTAAAATGATCATCAACGATAATAGTGGAGGGAGTATCAGATATCCAGTGGAATATCAGATTTTCAACTGATATGAACACTTTGATCTTAGCCACAGGCCAAGAAGCGATACTCTTTAGAATTTCTCCGGCGTTTAAGTAGATTTTCGGTTCGCGCTACGCTTACGAGAAACGAGCGCGCGCGCGGCTTCTAGCGGTTACTCCGAGAACTACGGGTTTCCTCACACCTATAATTTCGGTGGCGCTCGGCCATAATTTGGTTGAATTTTTTCAACCAATTGCGCAAGAAACAAATTTTATTTTCGCATTATTTTTCAACCAATTCAGACATTTGCTTAATAATGTTCAATCAAAATAAAATATTAATATTTTAACGAATAATGTACTTGGAAATCAATATCGAATATGGTGAAAAAAATAAAATAACATATTTATTCAATAGAAATTTTATCTGAATCAAACGAGCGAAATTCAATTTTTCTTGTGTACTCGAATCAACAATATTCATATTATGAATTGGAACGCTTTCTTTGTTCGTTGCAGAAAATGCATTCAAAACTATATAATCTGTTCGCGATAATTTTTTAGATAGTTTCAATTATATATTGTTCTCGGCTAACAATATCTTTTGAATGAAAAAAAAAACTTTTAATTTTATCATGTTATTAAAGTCAATAGCGTTTTCTTTGGACTAATGAATCCTATTATTTACACCGACAATTTTACAATTGAATCAACGAAATTTCATTCAATAACACCAATGGGATTGGATCAATGATTTTTTTTCTCACTGTAGTGAGTCCTCTTTGGCATCCAATTGGATTCTGCACTGTTCCCCGATGAACGCCGTTTGAGAATTCTTACCACGTTCGAATTGAAAACATGTGAAAAGTCACGAGAAAAAACTCGGCCTATTGAAACATAAGCTGCACCCATCGTAAGCGTGTACGCGTGTCCTGATATTATTAGGTGTAGCAAAAAGAAATTCATTATTTTTGCTTGAAATTGAAGGCAAAAATAATGTATTTCTTTTTACTATAATTGATATATCAGAGGGCAGAAAAAAATAGCAAACAAAAATTAAAGTGAATTTTCAGTAATTTGATCAAGATCGACTTTTAAGATATACTTTTTTAAAATAAGAGTTATTCTTTTTCAAGATCCACTCATCTTTATATATCTATATATTTTCATTGGAAAACGCAATGTACAGCATGCGATGGCATCCATTAAGGGAGAGATACCTTTTGGCGAGAATTTTTTTTACTGACTTTAATGATTTTTCTTTAAACGAAAGATTTCTTCATCATGTTTGAGACTTACAATTCGGGTATTTATTTTATTAGTACTTTTGGCTGTTTCATGGTATTTTGATTTTTTTGTTGTAAAATCTTTTAAAATGGTGGAGGTATGGCACGCTCTTCTAAACTGGACCGATTCTGGTGAAATTTAGTATCAATCTTTCTAACCTTATTGTTTAAAACGTGATCCTAAATGTTTTTGAAAATAAGAAAAAGTCTTTTTTTATAGCAAAATGTAGCCACTTTGTTCGGAAAATTGAATCTTTTTGTTCCAAAGCGTAACATTTCATCGATTTTCAACATTACTCACTTCTCTTGGTTCATATTCTGCAAATGAGTGCTAATGGAAGAAAAGTCTTCATTGGTTTCTTTCGGATTAATCCCGCCGACGCTACGTGTCACGTCGTCTGACAACATCCGTCGCAATCCGTTATAAGACCATACCTCCACCATTTTTGAAGATTGATAAAAAAAATTTCATCCAACAGCCAAAAGTAGTAATAAAACTTCAGTCTAAAAAATGGTGAAGAAATCTTTCCTTTAAAAAAATCATGAAAATCGGCAATTTTTTCATCGTCCAAAGGTACATACCCCCCTTAAGAATCGTATCGGATTCTGTTCGATTATGTGGGAATCCTTTAGACTTCAAATTGGATTCGTACATGGGTTTCCAATGGCGAATCCCGATTAGAATCAAATGTACGAGCGTGACCTTTCAGTATTACTATCAGGAAGTGGGAAGAAGTATCGGAATCCAATTCGATCGCGCAGACAATTTCTGCGCCGGTTGAAGAAAAGTACGGAACGAGATATTCATTGACCAATTGGCTTTTACCAACGGGTCTCCGTAAACTTCCACACGGAAAAAAAGAAATAGTACAAAATACAGGGGCTACACGATTGCACAGCTATATTCACTGAAACACAGTGCTCAAAATACAGTGTGCTCAAAGTGAATTATTACGGTTCCTATACTGTCTTCTTTGGACTCGAACCGCTCTACTGTATCTTTCTGTATCAAGAGTAAATTTTGACAGTTCAACACTATAATATAAATTTAACAAAACTTGTAATTTGACAGTTGGTTAATCTGTATTATGTACAATGAATGGACCAGTTATATCGACTGAGTTTATGTAGACACACAAGAAAAAGTTTATCCATAAAAGAGGTTTGAAAAAAATGTGTAGAAAATATTAAAAAATCAGTCACATACACGAGAACGTACCTTTTTGTAAATAATTCTCTCTTTTTTATAATTTCGTGAATTAAGTCGCACAAATTACAACGTTCGCATCCTATCGACCACGCACTACTAACTGGCGATCCTTTGTATCCTGGCCTCGTGCCTCACCTCGTGCCTCATTTACGTACAGTATAAAAATCAGTGATCGCATTTAAATTTTACAGTTGAATATTTTTACTGAAATCACTGATGTATTCACAATATCAAACTGCAAATAAACTGTAAAATAACTGTAAAAATCTCAGAGTGCACAGATAACGTCACGAACTGTCGAAAGGAGAATAAAACTACTGTGCCACACTGTGAAATTTAATGAATCACTCTGTACTCAATACAGTGTACACTGTAACCCTTGTAGTTTGCCTACAGTATAAAAATCAGTGACCTCATGTAAATTTTACAGTTGAATATTTTTACTGAAATCACTGATGTATTCACAATATCAAACTGCAAATAAACCAGTGTAAGTGTAAAAATTTCAGTGTGTACAGGAAAATTCGTCATTTTTGTAGGACAGGATTTACATTACTCTGTTTTACTGCAAAATGAAATATGGCACCCTGTTTTTTATGCGGTTCATACTGTGATTTTCGCTGTTTCTTTTTTTCCGTGCAGTCTAAAAGTCAGGTCGATTTTCAATTTTTTTTCTGACGAAGATATCGGGATGACGAGGTCAGAATTTTACACACAATTAATACATAGTCTTGCCGCGTTTGAGTTATTCAATATAAAAATATTGATAAACCATTATAATATTATCATTCAAACAAAGTGCCACCGTTGATGTATGGGCAATCGCGTTTTTCTCGAAATGAGATTTGTCAAATTTGCTGACATTGTAACTCAAAGAGCAATTATCCGATTGACTTGAAATTTGAACTGAGTACTCTTGAATATATTTGCTCTACAATGACGTAGAATATTTTTGATTGGATGAAAATTGACGATTTGGCATTGAAAAAAAAGATC